>VWPU01014612.1:151630-229499 GCA_013398955.1 Callaeas wilsoni | reverse complement strand
TTCAGGTGCTCTCCTGCTGATCTTTAAGTCCTCTCCAGGCTCTGGGCATTTCTTGCT
This sequence comes from Callaeas wilsoni, assembly GCA_013398955.1. Classification (NCBI taxonomy): domain Eukaryota; kingdom Metazoa; phylum Chordata; class Aves; order Passeriformes; family Callaeidae; genus Callaeas; species Callaeas wilsoni. The sequence continues at coordinate 229,442 of VWPU01014612.1, read as the reverse complement.
GGCCCTGGTATCAAACTTGTGTGAGTGGGATGAACTGAGGCTTCTTCTCCCCAGCAACTGTCATTTAAGCCTCTTTCCCAGATGAGCAAGCCTGTGACCGAAGATCTTCCCCTTCCCTGACAGACAGGCCTCATCACTCCTCAGGCTTCAAAGAGAGTCCCATTATCCAAGCAGCCGAATCCCTAGCTGTGGCACCGGTCTTGTAACCGTTTGTTGATTTGCCAGATTTGACTGTCCCTTTCAAACCCGTTCTATTTGACTTTCGGGAGGATAGATGAAAAGCTATCTGTGTTCCAGATGTCCTCAGAAGGCTCTATAATCCTTGATGCTCTTCAAACATTATATTTCAGATCAATCCTCAGTTTCAATTTGTAATATTTGGCAGAATGCATGAGCATCAAACATGGCCATATTTTTATTCTTTTCATCTTACCCTTTGATCTTTTCATATATTATACACAGATACTTAATGGTCTTACTGCTACAGGCCTCATAGGATCCTACATCCAAAATACCTCTCTGGAACTGTCATGGGTTGGACACCGGCCAAAAAAAATCATTCATTCATATATTCAAAATAACCATTTGAAATACTTATGAAAGCTCTATGATTAAATTAACTTTTTGTATATAAACTGATATAACCACAAAAAAACTAGGGCAAGTTTTTCAGTCCTGACTCTTATTTTTCTATATCACTATATTGTAGTCTGAAGGGACCCAGTTTCAAGAAGTGATAGGTACTTTTAAGATAACATTATCTGAGGATCAAAAATTTAGATTGCAGCATTACTGAGATATGAATTCTAATAACTATAAATAAGAATCCAAACCAATGATATACCATACACATATTGGGAATAGGTGTAATTTACAAATCTCTTCAAATACACTTGAACTGCATGACATAAACTTTGAAAAAAGTTATAGCATCAGTTTAGGATATCATTTCTTCATGAACAGTTTAAATGGTACATATCACTAATAGGAATGATAACCCTACTAGTATGTATTTTCCTATATTTATGGGTACATGATCTGAAAAAGCAGTATCTTGAAGCAGTCTTCCACAGGGAAGACAAGCATGGGGCAAGGAAATGCAAGAAGCATAAATCAGAATTGCGTTCTTTAATTCAAAGTCTAATTGATTAAATTTTTATTATGGGATTAATGCTCTATTCTGAAGCTTTAGTTGTATATAATTCCACAAGACTTAACATGACTATAAATTGCCAAAAAATAAAGAGAATATTCTCTTCCCTGAAAAAAAAGCCGCAATAATCCCAAGAGATGGAGACTTAAGTCCTTCTTACCTATTTTCAGCTACCTCAAAGTGAGGCATCTGGGCTAAACCAGCTCTGCTCCCTGCTTAGCCAGGGAGATGGACATCCCTAAGGCATAACCAGCTTCAGGGTCCACCTGAGCACAGTTTGGTCACCTTCTCTCCTAGCAGCTCTGAAGACAGTCCAAGGAACTACACAGAGCTCAGATACGGATTTTGCAGGACTACATTTATATAAGAGAAATCTGACCCAAACATAAAGACTGGTTGACTGTTGTACTATTAATTAACTGTAACCACAGTTTTAGCAGCTCTATGAAAGTGAAAGTCTTCTGAATATCTCATTGAGTATAATTAAATTCTACATTATGAATATAACTTTATTAGGAAACCAATCTGAAATTTCAAGCATGAAGGAACTCTTATCCCTGGCCCAAGTGTGGTGAATTCTAATAATTCTTCCACATTTTAGTATACTGAAGAAATTAAAAATAATTTGCTGTATACTTGCTTTCTGTACTCTGTGAATGCAACTCATAAATGAATTGACAGCAGACATTAAAGGAGTTCTATCTAAATTGTTAGATTCAAATTAATATGATCTATAGACAAAAAAAAATAAAATTAAGAAGGTCAAGAAGAGTCCTAACCCCTATTAGAAAGGAAAAATAATTTTGAAGAATGGAAGAATAAACATTTCTGGATGTATCAGCAGTCTTTCAAACATTTTTTGAGAAGAGATCCTGATAATTATATAGTTTTTGAATGTATGGGAAAATTAAATCATATACCAGTTCAGTTCAGTGACTGAAGTACATTTCATTAGGTCTCCAGCCATTTATGAGATTGTTTAGCTGCTACCAAAAAAATCTAACAATCTAATTTATCAAGGTCCTGTTTGTGGAAATTAAAAATAATATAACATTATTTGGTCTACTTTTTTATATCCATCTTCTTGGTGCCACCACGGAAGGAGACATGGGAGGATGGTGGCTGACAGTGCAGAGGCACCAGCACAGTACAGAGCTTAGCAGGGCAGCTTGGTGCTGCTCACAGGCTTGGAGACCCTCATCCTCTGAGCTGTGCTTTGGGCTCCCCCAAGGGCAGGCAGGTCAGCAGGGGAAAGCAGGTGGTGACTGGTGACAGTGGCCGTGCTTTACCTTGCTGGATTCACGCTGGTTTTTCGCCAAACATAAATAATGGTCTTGACTCACAGTCATTAGGGCACTGTAAAAGCATTTGGTATTTCCCCCTGCTGTGCTTGTGCTTTAACTGCATATAACTGACAGCAGCAATTTTGTTCCTCAGCACAGCTGTAACTTGATATAGGGTCCCTTGGACTGGTCTCTCGTTGCTACTGCCTGCACATTGCAGAAAGAGGAGTCTTTAATGGATGTTTCATGGCAGTTTGGCTTTAGCTGAGCTGTTTCTGGCCCTCTTATGAAGGCTGCTGAAAGTGGCTGTCTAAAATCCTTAGGAATTTTGCAGCTACTTTGCAGTAGAGCCACAGTTTCAATGCTTTACATGCAAGGGACTTATATAAGCACAGAACAAAAATGGGAGATCCCCTCCTCACTAAAAGAAGAATAACCCTGGACACAGCCTCTTTGCAGCAGGTGTTCCCCAGCCTTGGAAGACAATATACTTCAAAGCTGCCAGCCAGCTTTTCCTAGTCACAAATTTACCTGCTAATTCTCAGATTTTGAAAGTGCTTGCCCCATATCTAAAGCAGCCCTTCACTGTGTCCCAATGTGTGGCACACTTGCCGTGGGCTCCAGTACACAGGGTAAAATTATATCCTCTGAGTAGTCATCTTCTGTTTTATAGCCCAGCACTTCCATCCCATGTGCTCCCACTCAGCTGCATTTCCAGCATGCTGGGTAATTGGGCTGCTTCATTTTAGAAGGGGGTCCCCAAAAAGCAAAACTCTCAACAGCAAATGCTGAAAATGTTCAGTGTCCAGGGATGGCTTCATTGCAACCGTGGTTTAGATACAACTCCTGCTTGCCTCTGCTGACCAATTGCTAGGAAAGTGCTTATCAAATTAAAAGAATAACTGTTTTCTGCCTGTCTAAGACTACTTTCTACTCTACTCCCCTAAAGAATGTACATTTCAATGGTGTCCTTCGAGTGTACTATTGAGTTGTCGGTGAACCACAGCTGCACCTGTTTCAAGGAGAGAGGTATTGTTTGAGAACAGCAGAACAAGTGATTTGTTTGCTTCTGATGTTGTTGCTGACTGTTGGTTACTGGGGTCATTGTCATTGTGAGTCTCACAAAATGTGTGTGAGTTCACTTTTGCTTCATGACCAAAGTCTTCCATTCTTTCCAGTCTGAAGCACAGTGAGGTTCTGGGCACCCTGCTTGTCCTGGATCACACCCTGCTTGTCCTGGATCACACCCTGTACAGCTGTATCCTAGCAGCAAGTCCCCTTGTTCAGGAGGAGAGGTGCCTGGGATTGTCTCTTTCCATCAGATTCAACTACAATTTGACCAAATAAAAATTGCGTCTGTCCTATCTTGGTGGTTCTGGGGAGCACCCTCCAGGAAATACTCTCATCCTGGGGAAGGTTTGAGATCAAGGTTCTTTGTTTTCTCAGTCAGTGCTCTAACTTCCACACTAGTGTGTAAAATAGAGGATGAATTTTGGAATGAAAATGGCCCTGGTTGCTGTGTTTGTGCTGGGCTCGATGCTATCACATGCTTCAAAGTTACCCCTCAAGGAAGGCAGATAGAACCCACCCACTGCTCTGCTTCAGCTCATGGTGCCCAAAGTTGCAGCAATTTTAGAGATATGATCAGAAAATTGGAAGAGATGGGGCTAGAAATATCTCCAGGCTACATTTCCTGCACTGTTCAGGATAGCTTTTGGTTTTGTAACTGGGGAAGAAAGAATTCCTGCATGTTGTCAGCATGATGCATATACCTCCTTTACAGGACATAACATGAAAATGTCAGGCCAGAAATACTTTGAAAGATGTCAATCAAATGCACACCTTCCTCAGTGCTATCAAAGCATCCAAGAAATACTTTATCTTGAATGCTTCATGGCAGGAAGAGCTGCAGGAGGCAAAAAATGGGTTTTTTTTTTCAGTTATCCATAGGTCCATTTATCATAAGTAAGACAAATTTACATGTTCTCAGGGTACCCAGCCTGAGCAGTGTGCAAGACTCCATTTAAATAGATCTCTGCTAGTTTTCAAAAAATTTAAACTGCTGTTCCTGAGATGAAAGGTCTTATTTATAAACACAGCTTCCCACATTAAAAATGGAAATGCCAGGCCAATACGTCATCTTAAATTAAGCAGCAGTAATGCTCAGACATGGCCAATCCATCTAATTTGAAGCCAATGAAGAATTAGTTTAATTCGAAGCTCATTTAGATTGTATCTAAACCAGAAATGTTTATTTTTCAGAGGATATGAAGCACATTACACTAATACTGCCAAACTCATTACTTGGAGGAAGGACTAAAACTTTTAGTCATTAGGCAAAAGCCCACTTTTTTCTGGCATTTTAGCAGTTTTCTGGGTTCGAATTCAAGGCAGGGATCACATTTGCATTTTTGTTGGCAGCAGATAGTCAGGGAAGTTATCCCGCACCATTATTGAGTGCTTTTATTACCTTTCATATGCAGGAGACTTCCCTGGTTTAAAAATCATCCGGTGACGCTCAGACTAGGATGGATCTGTTTTATTATTATTTTAGTAGTAGTAGTAGTAGTAACTGTGGTAGAATTGTAAGAATGAAGAGCGACCTGGGTTTCCCATGTTTAATTTAGAGCACAAACCCATGCAGGCCGTCTCTGTGTTGGCGAGGCGCGTGGAAGGAGTGCCGGTACGACAGCATCTGTCAGAGTTGGAGCTGAAGGAAATTCAACACAGAGGCACTTTCTCTTTGACTTTGCTCCCCCCACACAAACCTTCGCTCAGGTATTTTCAATGTTTTATAAATGTCCCATTCTCTGTCCCCGGGAAACATCTGTTGGAAGCACGTCTGCCTCCTGATCTCTGGCAAACGCTGTGACAAGGAGAAGCGTCTTGGCATCCAGCAAGCGCCACCTCATTTGTCACCACGGTGCCTGTGCTGCCCCCACAGCTCCTTCTGTCTCACTCTCCCTGACCCTCGGCTCTGTATAAGTTCATAAAAAAAGGGATTTGTCTTCACAGCTCTTGCAATTCTCTTTATTTTTGAGGTTTATTTTTGAGATTGGGCTATCTGTTCTATGTAGAAGGAAGGGCTTAAGGAGAAAGGCAGCAATGTATGACTTCATAAAATACTTTCTTTAGCTTTTTGAGTTTGTTTGACTGGTGGCTCCTGCTCTTTCTGTCTTTCATGATTTACCTTCATTAAATGCTCTGATCCATGCTTAAAAAATTTCCATACAGGCCTCATTCCTCTCTAAACATTGCATCTCTCTGCACTAAATGAGGGCAGAAAAGAAAAGCTTCCCAAGGTACAGTGTAAGGAAAGTGTGCAAGTGCAAACCCAGACAGAGGAAAGGATTAATTCAAGCTTGAAAGGTCTCTGTAAGCTGGGAAGGTGTGCTGGGAAGGTGTTCAGCACAGATAAGGATAGGAGACAAAGCCTGAAGTTTGGGGTTTGTGGAGGATTTGTGAAAAAGATGCTGGACAAAATAGTACATAGGGATTCAACTGGACAATGCAGTACCTGTTAGAGAGGTGTTACAGGGAAGTCCTGGTGCTGACATCAGGAAAGCTGGAGAGGAGCTGAGGAGGAATGGAGGCAGTCACAGCAGTGCCTGCAAATAGTGGAAGGTGCTGAGACCATGAGAAAAGTTGGGCTGTGAGTCCAGGTCCCTGATCTACCAGCAAGCAGTGGAACAAGGATTAATTAAATCAGAACTTCAAAAGTCTTGTTATTTTCCACCCTTTTTAATAGAGTCCACTGTTTACACTCGAATCCACTGATGGGCAGGATTTTTTCAAGGGCAGGATTTTTTCAAAAACAGGAATGAAAAACTGAGTTTAAAAATCCAAATTCTGTCTCAAAAATATTTCCAAAAAATAGAAGACTTTGAAAAGGTAGTCTAATGAGCTAAAAATCTTGCTGTTTATACTCAGATTGAAGAAAGACTGTCTGGAAGCTTCATTCTCATGCTATTTTTGCATTTTACTTGGAAGCCCTTAGGGTCTCAAACAGTAGCTGTATGTAAGAGAAAATGAAAAATGTATCTGAATATATCTGTCATAAAAACAACAGGAACGCAGGAAAAAAGGTGCCTCTGGCTAAGAGAATCTGGAAGAAATGAGGAGGAAGGCTACAGGGAGCTCTTTGAAAGGATTGGTACTGGTGTTCTCTGGAGCCCTGGGAGAGGGAGCGCTATATTTCTCTGGAAGGAAACAAAGAGAATTGCATATATCGTGAACAGACTTAAATATATTGTCCAGAGAGTTGTACCTCCATTTTAAGGTTTTTAACAGTCCAAAAAACAATTTTAAAAAGAGAGTGAGACAAAGAAAATTAAAATCCTTAACTGCACAAAACTTTCTTTCAACATGAACTTTAAGTCTTTTCCGTTATTGCTCTTAATCTCCACTCAGAGGTGTATGTCCCTGCATATTTTGCCTATGTTTTATCTCCTAACATAAAAAAAGAAGGTCTATTAAGTTGCAAAGGGTTTTTGTTCCAGTTTAGAATATGATTCAGGACTCAGCATCTTCAGGTTCTCTGCAGTACAGGTCTTCTCCCTGCTACAGCAAAAATTTATGGGTGAGATCTAAAACCATCATTGTCACACCAAGTGTGAGTTAGAGGTAACACACCTGCTCCAACAGCATGATCCAAGAAAACCCTACTCACCCTTCCTAAGGCACCTATTGGTAGTCTCCTAGTTTCCATAGCAAGCTCACTTACCTGGAGCTTCTCTACTGCTTACACTGACAAACGTCACCATCCCGGGTGCACTGAACTAAAAGCCTGTGGAGAGTTGCCGGGATGAACCATACGTACTCATAGAGTTATTGGTGGAACTCCATTTATTGATTATTATAGGCCTGGTTATATACATTAGTCAGTTTGTTCATGAGCCACTTAGCAACTTATGATTGTATAATAGTTATTATCACGCATACAGGAATTAATGCGGATTGGCTATAGCTAAACAATCATGCTTTTTCTTAATTCTTTTCTTGTAGTTACATGCTCCCGTTTTCCCATCCTGTCTTCCCATCTTGTTACTTTCCTACCAGTGACTTTGTTTCTTCTTTCTTGCTTATTAAGGATAATCAAGGTTGCAGAGGCCTAGGTTGTGCACATTCCAATGAGCAGTTCCCATGAGAAACTGCTCTCAGTATCCATTTTCTCTGAGAAACTGCTCAACTTGTGCACGTAACTTAGCTCTGTATGTCCTTGCTCAGCAAGCCATTCTTCTACAAAAGCCCACCTACATATTTGGCAAGTGCCCCCACCACAGTCTCCTGAAAAGCCTGGCTTACTTGGCATGCTCACACAACACCTTAGCAGCACCGGCAGCCTTCCATTCACTCAGAGCAAGAACAGGCCTCAGAGGCAATGGATACTTTTATTTTGTGTTAGGTTGGCTTCAAATGCGCCTTCTTAGAAACCAGGTGATACAAATTCTTATTCATCCTGGCCATGAAAAGAATTGAAACCTGCATTTGGAGTATCTTTATCAGTAATTTGCTACTGGTATAGATATGCTTCTATGGTGAAAAGAAAGCCCCACTCCTTCCTCCTCAGGTTAAAATAGTTCAGGATGGAAGCTATGCTGCAGAGGACCAAGAAAACAGAGGCATCTGCTCTTATATGCTTAGAACCTGCATGAAAGTGGTGATTTCTGACCTTCAGTCCCACCTGGCAGAGGCACCTGGGCCTGGGAGACAGGAGAATGTCCACCTATTGTGGTGGTGGTCCTGAGCCTATCTGCACATACTAGTCTGAGACAGTTCTCAGGACAATGCCCACGTTTGAAAGCCAGTCTCACATTTTCCAGCAGCAACCTTCTCTTAGTTTTCCTTTTGGACTGGTTTAAGTATCTCCTTGCTTGGTAGGATGGGTGTTGTGGATGTCACGAGAGCACTAAGCGGGAAGGAAACATCCTTAGCTGGACAGGAAACACAGCATCACTGACTCCTGGTCGGGAGTGCTGGAACTTGGGGGTTTGCAGCACTGAGTATCACAATGCTGAGGCCTTTCTCCACACTGCTGCAAATCTATATTCAGCAGCCATTAAGTATTCATGGATACTAGTGAGAATAAACTTACAGGCTTTTATTGCCTCAAGTTCTTCAGAAGTATTGCCATGAAACACTGTGATGGAGTTGCATTTGCCTAGTGGTTTAACAACAATAAAAAAAGATAATCAGGTATCTGCTATGTATCTGCACTGCTATAATTTGCTTAGTGATACATCCCCTTATTGTTTGCTCAGCTTCTATATGAGTTTAATTTCAAATTGACATTTAGTCTTTCGTCTTTTTGTGGCAAAGCAACCAGGACAGTATTTAATTACAAATTTTCTGTTTAATGCATCATTTTAAAAATAGACCAGAGTTGAGTTCTGCAGCACTTTTAAAATAAAATAATGGTTTCACAAAATCATGTTAACTTGAAGAAAACATTCATATTGTCATGTTAGTGTTGCTCAGTGACATAATTAGGTGCCCAAAAACTTCTATAATTTATTATCTGTGGCAAGAGAGAAGAAAGATCCCCTCCGATTACATGCCTGATAGAGTAATGTTGTTAGCATTTCTGTTTCTCTCTCCAGAGGCTTAGGTTCTCTTTTTGTGGGGGGTAGGGAGAAATAAAATACTCATAAAATGGGTGAGGAAATTATTTTACATTTGCAATATTTGTCTCCTTATATTTATCGCTTTCTCAAATAAATTTCTTACAAAAAACCCCAAAAGCTTTCTTAGATACAGATGCCATTTTTCACATTTACTGTTTCTTGGGTCCCATGTTAATGCTTTTTGGAAGCCTATTGCTCCATTACTAATAGATTTTCTCACTCTGTGAAGTTATCTGACAGACAGTTGATAGCCAGTGATAAACTAACATACATAGATGCTAGACAGGTGCCTGCATGTGATTGAATTACCATTATCTGCATTTAAACTCTGTTTTCACATCCTGAGAATGCACAGCGAGGAAACAATCAACAGTTACAGAACCTGAGATACAAAAGGTCACAATGGATTCTCAGTCCAAGGATCTTCCTGAGCTGCAGCTTATTTTGCTTATCTAGGTTGATAAATATGGAAATTCAGCTGCCTGATTTCAGGTGACTCGAAAGGTGCCTGTTTATTCCATTCTTTACAGTCTCAATCGAGTTCCTCACTAGGTGTCCTGGGTTGCAGTGTATTCTATTACCATCTTCAGGAGCTGTTAAAACTAGGTGGGGCTGTGTCCCCTGCCTCCTCTCTCTGGACTATCTTCTGTTAATAAGCCAGCTGTCAAAACCAGGTGGGGCAGCGTTCCTTATCTCTCCCATGCCCCATCCTCCCTCTAGGGAGGATATCTCCCATTAATGGGCCATCTAGTCTCATCACATGGCTGATAAAATTACATCCTCCCATTGTGAGATGCTCTGCCCAGAGGGAGGGACCAAGCATCCCATCCTGGATATAAGCTAAGATTTCGAACACCAGAGGCAGCCCTTACCTACTGGATTCCCAGAGGACAAGAGCTACCACTGGTGAAGACCAGACCTTTTCTACAGGATCACTGCTTTGACAGAACCATCTTCAACAGAACTCTGAAGGACTGCAGCCACCATTTTATTGGACTGCTACCAACACCCTGACTGACAGGGTGTCAGGTTGTATCCTGACTCTGTCAGTGGTTTCTTTTTGTACTATTGCATTTATTTTAGTTTTCCCTATTAAATTGTACTTCTGACTTGGAGTTTCTCTCTGGTTTTGCTTTCAAACCAGCACACTAGGTAAATAGCTGCTCAGATGATTTGGGGGCATGAGAAAACATATTGCCAACAACAAAAGTCTATTGCTGAAAATCTTAAAGATTCTCAGAAAAATATTCCTTTGGCAATTTCCCACAGCCACCCAAGACCCTTAAAATCAGAGGTTTCATGTTTTCTACAGTCCTGGTGATCCTCATCCAGAGCTTTCCCTTACCCATTCCTGTCTGCTTCTACCACAGCCCGCTTTTGGAAAATATTGCTTCTGACCATGCAAAAAGTCTGTTTCTAGAAAATTCTTAGGTCTTGCCATCCCAGAAAGCACTCCAATGGCTTGCTAAAAGGACTGAGACTCCCAGACCAACAAACAGAACCCTTTTTTAAAATACTGATGTGAGAGAGAACATAATTTGGAGCATCAGAGCCTGCCTTGTCAGAGCCACCTTTCTTGTTCTTTACCAAGGTCCTCGCCTCCCTTCAGCTTTCCCACTGCACATGTCCAAGATCCACTGTTTTAAAGACACTTCTGAGGAAGCTTGAAGAGTCTTGTAATTTTCTCACTGACAATTGTTGGTCAACTGCACCAGTTATTCACAGTGTGAATTCAACAGAGAGGCTTTAAGAACACTTGTATGTTTTCTGCTTCATTTTTTTATTTAAATTTGTCTTGCCTTTTGTGCCTTTTTCCCCATCACATTCTCTTCTGTCACTTGCCAGTGTGTAAAACTGTTTCCATCACTCTGTAGTGTATTTATCTGTTGCAGTGATAAAAGGATACGCTCACATCCTTTCAAACTGTCATCTGCTTAAAAGAAATGTCAACAGTGCCAAAATCCGTGATGCTCATCGCATTCACACTTCAGCGGTACAATTAAATGGCTAGATTAAGACCCACGTGGGTCAATTTTTTCACGCGTTACAGCTAAATGAAGTTGAATGTTGCAAATGGAAAATGCCTCTTACCAAGCACTTAACATAATCTCTTTCTGTTACCTTAGACTCTTAGAGAGATCACGCATCTTGCATTATCTCACTGAAATACACGTTGAAGGTCCAGGGAAATGTCAGCCACAAGAGCCACTGCAGGGGTTTTCCTACCAGTGCACGGAGGTAATTCTCAGCACAGCTGTTCTGGAGAGACCTGGGGAAGGATGGAGGTGGATTTCAGAAATCCAAGAGAAACACCTCAAGGTGCCGTTCTAAATCCAAAACGGGCCTCCTAAGCCCAGATGCTCTTTCAGGGAGTGATTCACATAAAGCCCCAGAGAAGGCTGCTCCTTGACAAAATCCATGGCGCCATGTGTCACTTCTGACAGAACAACAGCCGTCTCTATGAGCTTCATTTGAAAATGGCAGGAAATAATTTTGTGAGGATGGCAGGGTGTCCCAGCTGCTGCAGATTAGACAAGTCACAAAATGGCAGGAAATAATTTTGTGAGGATGGCAGGGTGTCCCAGCTGCTGCAGATTAGACAAGTCACCTTCAGCACACTTGGTATGCCAACCTGAACAGGCAGTAAAAAGGAAGTGGATGATGAAGGACTGCTAATTTGCAAAACACTTAACCTGTATGCAATTATCATATATAGTGCCTCTAGCAGATCAGCTCTGCCACTGTCTGCTCTTACAAAACAGCAGACCCATGCAGGGGATCACCACAGGACTATGGCTTCATGCAACTGGATTAAAAATGCAGGATGCTGTGTAATTTTCCATAAACCTGCTTATTTAATTGGTGCTGCCAGAAAAGGCAGTACTCCTAATTTCCTGAAGAAGTTAGGGAAGCACAAAACCAAAAAAGAGAGCATTTTCTTTCTAGGCAAAGGTGATTTGTACAAATATTAAGGGTGAATAGCACTGGTTTTTTTCTGTCGTTTTTGTTCACAGCAGGAACCAAAGGTCATTAACTAGAGACAGAATATACTTCCTATTTCACAGCCAAGATTACTGATAGATCAGAAACTGCAAGGGTTCAGAAAGTTATAATGATTCAACTTTTTTATAAATCTGTTCATTGAAGTGACTGCTTTAAGGAAGAACAAGTGGACTACCTGAACCACAAATCAGTGTGGTTTATTTTTTGTTTGAATTAAAACAAATAATAAAGAAATTAGGTAGTAGTTCTTTTTCTACTTTTACAGGGTGGTTAAAGACTGTGCCCTCTGGAATTTCTGTCGCACTTCTGGTTTCTCAAATTTTCTGGTTTTTAGCTTAAGTGCTTTCTCTGTATAGTAAAAATATGTAAGTGCAAGATACTTGTCTTATCTCAAAGTCTCCAATATGTGGATTTTCTGAATTATGAAAGACCTGGAAATGAGTTTCAGGTCTGAATTATGTGTTTAGCAGCAGCAGAAGTTTGTGAGAATTATCCATTCCTTTTTTATTGCCCATCTGAACTACCTACAGGCCTTTCCTCTTTCCTGCCCATCAACAGCCATTCTGGGAGAGCTAAGTAAATTACAGGTGCAGTTTGGGTTCAGCTGCACAAGAAAACACCACCCTCGTAAAAGCTGGGAAATGCCAGGAGCTGTATTAACGAACTGCTTTGCAGGGGCTCCATCTCACAGTGCAGGTGATACCCATTTCCATGTTTCTCTGGAGAAAGGGGATGCATTTCCAGAGTCTGCTGTGTTATGTGGATCTTGAGGGAACTGCAGCTCTGAGGACTGTCTTCTGAGGTTTCATCCACCTGCAACAAGTCTCACCATCTCCATTAAAATGGGAAATCTGAAGGGGAAATATCACCAAAAAAAACCCCGAACCAACAACGACGAAGATGACGACAACAACAACAACAACAACGGAATTTTGGCTTATAATTTTCTATGTCCACAAAGGTCTTGGCCAGGGTCTTTATGAGACAGAGGCACACCTACCCCACAGCTGAGATCTCCTCATCCCATGTGTGCAGGCAATGGGTAGTGCGGAGCCCCCTGAGCAGTAGGTCTGAAGGGCTGGCCAGGTGCAGACACAGGTCTGCCACACATCACAGGTTTAACCAACAACCCCAGCTCTTCAATTCACACAGGCTCCTTGTGCTTGGGGGTCAGCCTCTGTTTTACATTTTTCCTATCTCAAGCTCTGTTGCTCCATGCATTTCTTACAATGGCCTCAGACCTGACACAAGGTAAATTGTTTTCTGAGCGGTGATAAAGTGATGCCCCTGAGGGAAACATGGTGATATTGCTCCTCCCTCTGTCGAAACAGGTTCTGGGCGTAAGGTATATCCTTTACACCAAAAATAAAACCTGCCACAAGTGGAATCACCAGAAATGTCATTTATACCAGGGAGGATAGCCTGCAGCTGTTCACGGTTCCTGCATGAATCTTTTATTTGTTTGTTCTTGTTCCTCATTGTAGTGATGAGACACAAACATTTGAGCCTTGCAGGCTGGAAGGCCTGGATATCATCATTAAACAAGCACGGGAAGAAGTGGTACCTGTGCCAGGTAATCACGCTCGGGCTGAGCCTGGAAATCCCACCACAACTATTGAACATTCTGAAGAATTTGGCAGCAGATTCTCAGGGTTTCATCAGGACTTTTGCTGCTTGAGCCATGTGTAAGTACATTTGGCTCTGTGATAATAAAACTTCTATTCTCTCATGTATGCTTGAATGTTCATGTATTTATTTTCTTTCATAAGCTCCTTTGGCTGCCACATGACACCAAGGAAAAGAAGGGGGATTATTCATTCCTACAGCCCAGAAGGGGAACTGAAGTCACTGAATGGGTGCTTTTGTGAGTGGGTGCACTGACTTCAAGGTCAGCTCATAAATGTGAACTCCTTATCAGAGAATGGGACTCCTCTCTGCTTCAATGTCATAAATGTAAAATGTTTTTTCTCCCCTATTTTTAAGCACTGCTATGTACCATTTGGTTTTATTTCTGTCATGTAGCTTATGAATTTTGGAGACTTCAAACAGAAGAAAGTTGGCTCTCCTGCTGGTTTTGTATCAGTGCTGTGTGCCTGGCTAGACCACTTCTGTTTGAGATCAAGGATAAGCCCACATGGGCTTCAGCACAGCCCTCTCTGTGGCTTGCCTGCAGCTATCTGTCTTGGAGTACCAAACTGGAAAAGGGTCTGTGTCTATAGATTTTCCTTTGTGCTTTCCAAATCATCTTCTGGAGCACTAAGTGTGATGAAAAGCCTCTTTGCTTGGTAAAAGGACTGATCTCTTGGTGTCTCACACTTTTATACGAAGAGATGGAAACTGAAGATTTAATCTCTAGTCTAGAAAAGTATCTGGAAAAAACCCCTGAACTGCAGCAGGTCTCTAGCAGAATACCAGATACTGTTACTGCAAACTCTCAAAACCCATGTCAGGCTGGCCATGACTGCTTTGCAGCCTCTCCTAGTCAGGCGGTCAGCTCTGACCCCTCACCACCACAGTGGCATTTCTTCTGGTGCTGACTTCAGTAGTTACAAACCCAGCACCACTCTGAGGGTGGTAATTAAGTGCCAAGATCAGAAAGGGTGTTACAGGAGTCGCAGGGCAAAAGAGATGCACCTCATGAGCCTCCCTCATGACAAAGGTCTCACAAATTCAACTGACATTAAAGGAAGGTGTAAGCACAAGCAGGAGTGAAACAAAAGTATTTGGCAGGAGAAGACATACTGGGCAGATCAAAAGTTAGCTATAAATGAGGAACAACAGTCACCTGGAATAATGTATCAGAAAAAATCTGAAAAGTCAAAATCAATCGGCAGCAACGAGTCAGTCAGCTGATACTAGTAAAGACCACATAGGACTGAGAGAGTGATGGCCAGTGAGTATCTCTTCAATGGTTTTATCCAAAGACTCTAATTCTTTACTCTTGGCCTACTTTCTGTCACTTTTTTCAGTCAAATATGAAGAAGATAAGACATATTTTTCTTTATTTATCTCTTGTCCATGATTCCAGTAAACCTCTCAACAGCTTTCAGTTTTGATGGGTGCAGAGCTGAGGAAACACTTCCAAGATGTTCTGAACATGGTCTGCTCAGACTGGCTCTGAACTCTGGCTTCAATCTGCCATTACCTGGTGCAGTATCTCCCTGCCTATATTAACATTCAGATTTTATCACAGTACCACCATATAACAACGCCATAAACATTTACACTAATTTTGAAGTCAAGAAAGGGCAATGGTAATTTGCCACTGCAATAATGTTTGTGAAGCATTCATGAAAAATGACAGGCAGGGAAACAAGAATAATTGGAGCTAATGGAGACAAAAATCCACAGTTATAAAGATATATGGCACTTAAGAAAATTGATTTAGTACCTCTAGTGGAAAGCAAAAGGGAGAGCACATGATATCCAGTCATTCACAATCTACTTATCATGAGTCTTCCTGATTGAATTGGTATCAGTACAAATCGGCAAAGTAATATAATTGATATTGTGTTCTACTGATACTAAGTCAGTGTGAGATCAGAATTAGTTTGAAGATAGGGATTTGCGTTGCCTTGCCTCACAATTCTTGGTAACATATAAAATATTACCTAGGAATTTTTAAATCTACACATGGCTTAAAGCAAGGTCAGATGTGCAGCATTTTGCACTTCTTGTATCAGGATCTTATAAAGCAGAAAAGTTGCTATAGTGTTTTCTATAAGAAAAAGAGTCACACTTCCTAGGTTATCAGTTTGTTTTCCTTTGGAAAGCCTTGTAGTTAGCATTCACTAAGAATCACTTGTGGGTTTGGGTTTTTTTTAAGAGGAAACTATCCCTGCACTCAATTTCCCAAGGAAAAGCTGGATTTCTTGACATGCTACAGAAGCTTTGAGAATATTTAATGTGGACATTGATGTTTAGGTATCTCATTAAGGCATAAACCAGACTATAGTCTGAGAAATTACCTAATACATGTCCAGTTAATATCATATGTTGAGCTCACTCTGCTCTCTGCTCTGCAGGCAGATTTTGCCCATGGGAGCAGAACATATTATGCCATTTTTGCAAAATTTCTATCATTATATTCCTAAATGTAAATGTAGTTGTTTTGTTTCACATACTTGGACATTGTGAATATTTACTTTTTAACCAGTCTTTCTTAGTCTGGGTGTTGCTAAATATTACATCATAGGTAATTTGATATTTAACCTGTGATCATTGACTTAATTTATGTAACATACGGCTAAATTAGACAACTGTTTCCCAAGCAGTGCTTCCCATATGGTACAATGGCCAGGAGGTTGATAATTCAAACATTTTTTCATTACATTGAGGCATTCCCTCTGTCAGAATAGCTCTCCAGCCTTTTGCTGAAATTCCCTGAGGAGTAAGAAGAGTATTTATCGGCTGATAATAATGGATATCATGACTGGTATCCCTTGAGCATTCAAAATCTGACACACACAACAAATTTCCTCCACTCAGAAAAAGAAAAGTGTTTTGCCTAAGCACATTCACTTTGTAACTGTGTGGATTTGGGGCATGCCCTTGTCATGTTTTGAGCAGGAGCAGAGAATGCTGTTGAGTTTGAAGTTCAACAAGATATTTTTGCATGCGCATATCACTTCTCCTATGGAATTTTCAAAATATTGCACTTGCCTTTGGTGATTTACAACGGGATTGTTTGATTCCTTTTTTAAATGTCTCTCAGAAGATGTTTTTCTGTGTCCTTCTTGCAAGAGAAATACATCTTAAATTAAATATGCCTCACAGGGAGATTTGCGTCTCTAATGGTTTGTCTTCCACTTCCAGTGCGAGTAAAAACCAGTGAAAGGAAATTGGGAAGAAAGCACTGAAAAGCCACTAAATTCGCTCTACAGGTTTAGGATAAGAAAGATTATTCAAGGAAAATGTATATGAATACACTAATCATGCACAACTCATGCATTTTAAAGCAAGACTGAGAAACAACTGCTGTTAAGAAGCCAAGCTTTCAAACAAAACAAACTCCGGTGAGTATACTGTTCCTAACACTTTATGCAACACTTTAAGGCTTTCAAAATCTTCAGCTAAATATGCCACTTTCTTGAAATTAGAGTGTTAACTTGCACGAACAAGCAGCATCAGGAAAATATGCAAGAAAATAAAATAAAATTGTCTAGAGACGATAAATGCAATGACATCAAAATATCGTTTTTTCACTTTTGGGAGGGTTTTCTTTCTTCCAAGAAATTTTCTTCTTTTCACAAAAGTAGAAGCTGACTAGTAATAGCATCAGAGTATTCTGTTGTTCTGATTCATCCCATTTTAATATACATATGTGTCATGCCAGACTTTGAGTTGAATCACTTGCTCTTCATCCAGCCATGCACACATCTGTTTGGATTGTTTATGGTCAATGGACGGGGGCCTTCAGTTTGGTAAACAGAAACTTCCCTTTAGTGTTTAAGCTCTTTCACCAGATCATGGTGCTGAAACTCTGCAGCAGTGAAGACAGAATCACTTGGGCTGGAAAAGACCTCTGAGATCATCGAGACCCTCTGCTGTAGTGCATTCTATTGGGCTTGGTGGTCTCCAAATTTTGTCCGAGATCTGCAGGGCATTTGTATGCTAGACTACCTCAGCCTTAGATCTGCAAACCATTATCTATCTTCTGGACTATGGCACAGTTCCGGGAATGGCACAGCATGGTGCCAAGGATTACAAAGTAGTGATCTTCTACTCTCAGTAAGAATGTCAGTGCATCTTTGCCATTAGTCTCTTGACATGAACTGAAGGCTCATTAAACTATTGAGTGAATGACCTTTCAATACTGCTCATTCATGGCAGTCCTACTAACACATGCTAAGTTGTGCCCCTAGCTGATGTGCAAGCACACACTAAGCCAGTCCACATGGTCAAAAGAGATAAGAATATCTCAGATGAGACTGTAAGCCAAGAACTGAGAACTAGTGATTTACATAACTTCATGACTTGTCTCTGCTTTATGCAGCATGAGCATGCTAGTAACCTGAAGTTATTGGCCCATCTCTGTCCTTGATTTTTGATTGCCCTTTAGAGATGCTCACAGACCTGGCCAGCATCTAGCACAGGGTGTGAGAACATACATACATGCGGGACAGGGATGTACCTGTGAAATTGGTATGCATGCTGTATCTATTATATCTTTTCCTTATGTTTTATTTGGGTATATATATATATCTATATAAAAATATATAATGCATAGATACAGATGCCCCCACCGCAACTTGAAGATGGTGCTCTGTCTTGAACCCTGCTCTCTCTGTCCATTTCCATAGAGCCATTCAAATGGGAAAAACAACAGTATTCAAGGAAAATAGTAGGTCCAGAGTAAACAGGGATCTGTATAGACTACATGGATGGGCCAAGACCAATTGTATAAGATTCAACAAGGCCGAGTGCCAGGTCCTACACTTGGGTCTCAACAACCCCAGGCAATGCTCCAGGCTTGGGGAGGAATGGATGGAAAGGTGTTCAATGGAGAAGGACCTGAGGGTGCTGGTTGACAGTCAGCTGAACATGAGCCAGGGTGTGCCCAGGTGGCCAAGGAGGCCAATGGGATCCTGGCCTGGATCAGCAATAGTGTGGCCAGCCGGACCAGGGCAGTGACTGTCCCCCGGTATTCAGCACTGGTGATGCTGCACCTCAAATCCCATGTCTGGTTCTGGGCCCCTCATGACAAGGAGGACATTGAGATGCTGAAGTGTGTCCAGAGAAGGGCAGCGTAGCCAGGGAAGGGTCTGGAGCACAAGTTTTATGAGAAGCAGCTGAGGGAGCTGGGTGTGTTTATCCTGGAGAAAAGGAGGCTCAAGGGGGATATTCTCATTCTTTACAACGGAAAGGAGGTTGTGGTGAGACGGAGGTTGGTCTCTTCTCCCAAAGCACAAGAATAGGACAAGAGGAAACAGCCTCGCTTGTGCTGGAGGAGGCTTAGATTGGATATTAGGAAAAATATCTTCATAGAAAGGGCTGCCAACCATCAAAACAGGCTGCCCAGGGAAATGGTTGAGTCACCGTCCCTGGAGGTATTTAAAAGATAAGAAGATGTGGCACTTAAAGGCATGGTTTCATTCTGGACTGGGAATTTTTAGTTTATTGTTGAACTCAATTATTTTAGAGATCTTTTCCATCCTAAATTGTTCTTTTATTCTGTTATCAGGACATGGACCTTAGTGGCAGGCAGCTTTTGAATACTTCCCCCTACCTCAATAGTCCTCCTTTCCTCTCTGTTTTGATAAGAAACTAGAATATAACATTACAATTCTGCAAATACCTACTCAGAATCTTTTTTAACTTCCCTAAGAAGATAGCCATTTCTCCAGTGTTATAATTAGCTGATTTTCCTGCATAAGCCATCTGTGATGATGGAGGACATTGTTCTTTGTGTTAGCACTTTTGAGCAATACCCAAACAATGTCTTTATATTAAGACTCTACTGCCCCAAATCCAATTCTTTCCCAGAAAATTGGAGGACTTTAGAGGAGAAACATAGGTCAGTAGGTGATTTAAAATCCATTTGTGCAACTTAAACTGTATGGAAACTTAAAAATCAATAAATAAATGGCATTCAAAGGTCAATTTTTAAACAGAAATTGGTATTAACCTATTCCTATGGTCATTGGCTGTGCATACAAGAAAGAATAACAGGTACAATAGCACTTGAAAAATGAAAGTGTTTATCTCTTTATGTAATGCAAATGTAATAACTTACCCAAAATGATTGATTAGCATGACGGAGCCCAGAGTGGGTGTCTAATAGATGATGGATATACAAAATTTGAAACTGAGAACAATTTTCGTGTTCATTTAACTCTTTCTTAAAGTGTTTAAAATGACTATTAAAAACTAAATCAGGGTGAATTGTCAGGACTTGGTTGAATGATGCTCACTCAACACAGATTATCTGTCACCGGGCTACACGTTATTTGTTGAACTAATGATCTAAAACATGAGCTAATCAAAAATAATATAAACCCAAAAGCCATCATAAAAGAAGCTGATAGGAGTATGACAGACAAACCACTCTGTGGGAACAAAATAAGCATGACCAATGTGTACTAGGCATCAAGGGGGGTTGGCAGCACAATTTGTCATTAGATTTCTGCTTCTCACAGATATTCATAATTAATGGTAAGCCATTTTCTGCTCCTTGAGTCTCTGGATAGCAAGTAAAAGCTCAGATAAAATCTTCAAATTAAATAGAATTGGATTTAGCCACTACAAATCAGATTTAAGAGGATATAATCATCATTACTGGGTTCCTGTTACAGTTGGTGATGCCACTGGAGCAGTAAAAGTGCCAGTAGGATACAGCAGGCACATAAACCAATGGAAGAAAGCAGTCACTTCTCTAAGCCTGCCGTTGCATGTCCCATAAACCCACAGACTGTTGCTACTGCCCTCCTTTCTCCATGTGCCCATCCAAGGAGGCTGGTATGACCACTCTTGGAACGTAGGAGTGGTAGGGTTTTGTTTGGCTTAGGAAAGAGGCAGATTAGGATGAGGACTGAAGTCTCAGGAGCAGGCAGACAGACACCATTTCTGTACCAGGGTAAAGTCTTCCCCCTCCTTCTCAGGCCTGAGGTCAGGCACTGCAGTCTTGGGGATCTCAAGACACCCAGAGAGGAGGTTAAATCCATGCTACCTTGAGTCTAAAGGTTCTAGACAGATATCGCTCAAGGCCCGCTGCATATATTCATGTCAGAAAAAATGCAAACAAATGGCATGTCAGAACAGCTTAGGAGACTGAAAATTGCTGTTTTGCTTTATCTGAGTCAGTTCTTGATAAACTAGGTGAGCCTTAGCAACCAATAATACTCGGAGGACACTTGCAAATTACTTTGTTGAACACATCTGTTAATGCATAATTGAGTAGATCAATTATGTTTTCTTCTTTGACCTTTTGTGGCAAAGTTGCCTGTTTTTTCATGGATACTTTGGGAGGTTTTTTCATAAAATTTCTCAAGGCTAATCATAAATCCTCCACTTTAGCTGGCCACAGAACGAACATAAAATGTCCATTTTTCTGGGAAAACAGCACTAGAAAATAACTTTTAGGGGGGTATGGAGAAAACAATAAAAATAAATATTTCAATAGCTTTTGAGCTTAGTTTTCCCACTTTTTACACTTTAAATTTTCTTTTGAGTTTTTTCAATCATGTTTATGTCATCACTTTTACAAGAATCTCAATAAAAATCGTACCTTATAATTTGGTTTTCAAAGGCAATACTTCTTGAAAAGTTCTCTGTCAGATGAGGTTCTTAATTGGCAGAATGGATAGACGTCAACAGTTATCTAAAAACATTTGATCTAATACAATTTGCTTAAAATAATAGCATTACACGAAATAAAATGTAACCTTTTGTAAAAGGATAGTTCAACTGACATATCAAATTACAGGATTAATGGGAAAAAAATCACCTCCCAAAAGGTTTGTCAACAGTCAAATCACCCAAAGATCTGCTTTTAGCTTGGTGCTTTTTAATATTCTCACCTATGACATTGAAGAAAGTATGAATCATTGCTGGTACTGTTTTCAGATGGTACAAACATTATCAGATTGGGAATTCTACAGGTATGATTTGTATCTCTTATTATTTTGGGTCCACATGGGGGAAATCTTCCATAAAGACAAGTTGAAGGCCTATGGAAACATCTACTGGGCTTCAAAACTAGGTTTCAAAGCCATAGAAAAGCTTTGAGGACTTGAGTAAAGCTGTCTTGAAAGTAAGACTGTATTGTGTGCAATAAAATATGGTGTGGAATGTAGACTGAGCAATGAAGGGAAAACACCATGCTGAATAACTGCCCATAAGTGAACAAAGTCTGTTTTAATCCACTGAATGAGACAGACATCCTGTGAAGAACTAGTTTGCTCCTTTACCATGACTTTATGGTTTAACCTATCATATGTGGTAAATTATGAAAGAATTAATGTGCACATATCCTCATGAATAACACCGCAGCTCTCTCTGACTAACAATGCTTAAAATATTGATTAATCACAAGTATTTGTACCACTCTCATGGGCTAGTAAATACATCTCAGTAGTCTACTTTACTAACCTGCAGGTATAGATCCAAATTTGATACCTGAAGTTCATTATTCTTTACTGTTGTGCACAAAACATTTTGATCTTTTACCCACAAGAAGGAAACCACTGCATTTAACATAGATAAGTGGCCTTGGCATGCTAAGCAAATCAGTCATGAACATTATATCCCCTGAAAATTACTGGCTGAATTAGTAGGTGGATATTTGCAACAATGGTATTGATTCAAGCAAAGCATGTCTGGTTTCCGACTGATTCATTAGCCAACAACTGTGATGAAAATGTAAACTCTATAAATTAAAATAATACCTAATAGAACAGAATGCGTGCATATTTTCAGACTTCTTTCTGCGCCCAGACTCCTGCTTCCTCAGTAGGGAGAAGCTGTTTTTATTGAAGCAATAAAACATAACCAATTTCTGAATTATATGAATCATAAGGAAGTGAAAGCTATGCTGAGGTTTCAAGAAGAGAGAAGGAAAAAAAAAATCACCTAAGTCCCTTTAACAGGAGCAAAATAAAGGTGCTAATGTTGAAAGATTTGATTCACCTTTATTTTTTAGATAAATATTGCATTTAAAGTTTTCTTCACAGACTGCTATTGTCAGAAAAAAGAGGAATAAGCTGATCAAGCAGAAGAAGTGACCATTATTGAATTTGAAAGAGTTTCAGGAGCAGGTTATAAAGAAACAAAGTGAAATATGCCAAGAAGTTAAGTTGATAGACTTAGATTATCTCTTTGTGTTGTGTGTCCAAAGTATACAAGTGACATGATTGATCTGGAAATATAATTGAAATGTATCATTCATAGCATGATCCAGGCTGCTAATTTATCATCTTTCTCTGCCTTGCTCTTCGTGAAACATCTAAGAGTAAAATTTGCTTGCATTTGTTCAACACCAAAGATGCTTTTATGCTAGGCAGCACAGAGGAAAGTAAATAGATGAAACTCCAGAGAGGATGAGGCATGGATTTTTAGAAAACCACATAGAATTCATCAGTTTGCTTTGAAACCTCACATCGTTAAAAAAAAATGAGGCAACATGTACCTCTATTACTAATTCACATTTAAAAACTACCACGCTATTCCAAAATGCTTCCTTGTGATACATGGCTTGATACTGCTGATGGGTGTCATACAAAAAAAAAAAAAGTGCTTTACTTCCTCCAGCTCCCAAAAGGAAGGGGATAAGGACAATATTTTCCTTATGACTGTCAAGTGCAAAAAAACCTCCGAAGCAACCCAGCTGAAAACCAAAAAAATAAACCAAACAAAACCCAAACCAACAAAAACCCCAAACCAACAAACCAAACAACCAAACCCAAACCCACAGCAAACTTATGTGCATGAGTGTGGTTTGTACCACTGTGGCACAAATGTCTCTGCCTCTCCCTAAAGGGGTAGAATGGGAAATCTCCAAGAGATATGCAGGCAGCATCCCTGAAAAGCTGTGAGGCTATAGGTAAAAGCTCAGTTAGAAAGCTTGTGCTCATATTGGGCTTAAAATCTGATGTTACATAAATGTTTATTGCTCATTGTCAGCTTTGCTATATGCTGTTGAAGAAGAAGGGCTGAGAAAACTGCCCCTGGCAGGTGCTGCTTGGGTAAAGCAAAGGTGTGTGTTGGAAGCAGAAGCAGTAGGAATTGAAAAGGCAACCACAAGTGGATCATCATCAAAGGGTTTGACTAACAGACACCACAGAGCTCCATAAATGCCATCAAAAATTTAGCTCAAAGTGTCTAAACCATTTTAAAACGGTCCATAGTCACTCAAGATCTAGATTGAGGGATTTTTGTGCTTTTGGAGCGTTGTTACAACCATATCCTGGAAGCAAGCTTAAGCCAACCATCCTAGTAAGCAGAGGCTTAGAAAATCAGTATGGAATGAAATCACGCAGAGATGGAAACACAAGTACACATTAGGGCAAGGAAGCGCCTCAGTGTCATTGCCATGCAGGTCTGTTCTGCTCCTTAGACAAGCATTGCTGTGTGTACATTTTCTTCCTCTCCACTGAATGCATCAAAATTGGGTTAAAGCATCATGTTTTGACAAACAAGCTCAGCAGAACAGGAAATTATTTTCCTCTGTACAACATTAAATTACTGACATGAGATGCTGTAAATACTGTAGTGCCACAATAAAGCTACCAGCACCAGGTAGTGGGGATGCTCTCAAACCTTACAAAACTAGAGAGAAAGAGGTCAACTCTTTAACAGGAAGAGAAATGTGAGAGGTGCATCATAAGATAGGTATATTTACAAAATTTCAGGAGGCAAATAATAGAAAATTCATCTCAGATTTTCTATTCTTTATCTTCTTTGCCCCTTTTTTTTGGCACATTCATCTGTGGCATTAGGCAGTAAAGTAAATGAACATTCATTATGCCCATCAAAGTTAAAACACTGTGTAATAAAATGAACTTTAAAACTCTCCTTATCGCTTTATATTGATCACTGTATTTTTTTCTCTCATTGATGAACAACATGTTAATAATCTATTAATTTTAATCATCAAAGTATAAGCATATATAATTTGCTTTTTTACACAGATATATACAAGGCTATTTTGAAATATGCTCTCTGATTAAATATTTCCTAGCGTTTAAGACTGTATTTATCCTAATATTTTTTTCCTTTAAAAATATCCTCATCCAATTTGAACAAGGGTATTTGTGTGTATCCTCACCCCAACCCCTCCAAAAAATCGCAAAACAACCCACCAACAAAAAAAAAATAACAAAACAACAACAACAACAGAAAAACCACTACAAAAAAACAACAAAACAAAAAACCCAAACAAAACTAATCAATAAAAGTCTCCCCCCCAAAAAAAAACCCAACCAAAAGCAAAACCACAAAACTTAAAAAAAAAACCCAGAAAAATACTGGAGAAAAACATCTGGTATGAAATACTGTAACTTTTCTTGAAGTGAACCATTAATTAATAAACTAAATTCTCTGCAGAGTAATGGCAAGTATTAAAAAATGCATGAATGCTCCATTGCTTGTATTCGATTTTGCTGTGATGTGAAATATGGGATGTGAAATATCCTTCCACTTCCCCCTGCCACTGCCCATTAGGAAGCATGGTTAAAATGCTGTTGCTGACACTCTTGTATTTGAAATATTCAGACTTTTAAGAATGCAGAGAGCTGTTTCCCTGAGCTCTGGAAATGCTTCTCTGTATCAGATGATATATTGCTATCACTATAGACTGCAAATTTACTTGTAAATTGTAATTTGATATTTCACTTTAACAGCAAAAAGGAAACCCCAGTCCAGGATCAGGCAAACTCCCTGGGGCATATTCAACCAAGAAGGATTTTTCTTAAAATGGAAAAGACATTTGACTGCAAATTCCCGAAAGACATTAAAGTATTCGCGACCAGTTCTACCACAGTATTTCCCATAGAGA
Organism: Callaeas wilsoni; assembly: GCA_013398955.1. NCBI lineage: Eukaryota > Metazoa > Chordata > Aves > Passeriformes > Callaeidae > Callaeas > Callaeas wilsoni. Next base: position 203,888 of record VWPU01014612.1, on the reverse strand, counting down.
GTCTTTTACACATGAAGAATATGCATAATGCAAATATATTTTTCCTTATTACCTGGACCTTCCCATTTACTAAATTTAGAAGACAAGACTTATGCCCTTGTGTGCAACAGAAATAATTACTGCAACTTCCAGTTTTAGTGCTGTGGTATTTTCTCACCATAATCTCGTCTGAATTCCTTGGATTTCTCTGCTTGATGCTTAGTTTAATCAAGTTGATCACTTGGATTGTGGAAGAGCAAACAGTAGAGACAGATCCTGGCTGAAAAATATCCATCAGCTGCATTCAAATGTGAATGCTAAGGGATGTTTAAATCTATAAGTTGAAATCAGCCAAATTTTCTAGACGTATATTTCTAATACAATTTCAGGGGTTTTTTAATACTATGATATTTCCCTTGCTGAACAGCAATTTTGAGAAGAAAATGTAGAATGACTATTTCACCTTCTAAGGAGCATCCACACTCAGAATTGTAAATGGTCATCATCCACCAAGATAAACCAAAGCAAGCTGCCACATTATTTGCAAGATAAGAAGCAAAATATGCAGTTTAGGCACTATACAGTTCTATAAACCTGAGCTCCCGTTTCTTTGTATGTGATGCCACAGGCACTAAGTTTAGCAATAGCATTTCCATGCCTGTATAACGACAAAAAGTTTGGCATTTTTTTCAAGCCTTGAAGCTTATAGTTGGAAAAAACGACAGGGATTTAATGACAGACTAAATTCTGCTGAGTTTATGAAGCTCAATACAAGTCCCTTTACTTTTAAATAAGCTTCTCGGCCTGCCTAGAACTTTGAAGACCTGAGGATCCCTGCATGTACACAGGCTGCAGCAGCTGTTTGGTGGCGGGTGACATATACAGCATGACATCAATACATTTTCTAGTAGGTCAGAGCTCAGAAATCATGACTGTGATTTTGAGCATAGAATATGCTTTTCTTAAAACCAACAGATCAAATCATGTCCTTCCCTCCTGCCAACACAGAGTGCCAGTGCCTGGACAACCTCAGGACCATGTAGCACAAGTGTGGGTGCATTGCCTGTTTGCAGCTTGCAAGATTCATTCTTCCATAGACTTCAGAAAGGGTCTGATCTCTGTGGTGATGAAATGCAATAAACAAGATACATTTTGTCAAATTCATGACAAGTGATGAAAAAACCCTTGCACAATGCACCCTCTTCCTTTGTCAATGATTTTTCAGAGTCAAGATATACAAGTCTAGACTCTTAGAGAGTCAAGATGGGGAAAAAATAGCATTTTGCATACATCATTCATACCAAATGCTTAGATTCTGAAATTCATCCTGGTTACCGCATGGATGCATCTGCTGAAGCTGAGCTAAGGAGGCAACAATCACTAAAGACTCTGGCATAGCTGCATGAACACAAAGTTCATGCTTCCCCAGCAATTCAAGATGATGTAACCTGAGAACATCCCAGTACTCAGTTCCATCCTTGTCTGAACTGATGCTGAAGTTCACCTGGTGGGGTGCTGAGATGTTCAGGGATTTCCTTTGGCTTCAGACTGAGCACTGCTTCATTTTGCTGGGTTAGGTCTCAGCTGGATGTTCTCCTGCTCCCAGCCTGTGCAGGGCAAGAGAAAAGGAAGGCAGCTCCTGGTGGCAGGTGGTCTGATTTACACTGCTGTGGCCATCACTCTTGGAAGGGAGGAGACCTTTTCCCAGTTCACCCCTTCAGTTGGTTCAAGTGAGCAACACTTGAACAACAGCAACCAAAAGAGAAATGCAGAAAACAGCAACTGAAGCACAGTGCTCCAGACTGTATCCTTAGCCCTTCTTGTCTCAAACAAAAGCTATAATTTTACAACAGCAGCTTAGACAAGACAACCAAAGATAATCCAAATCAATATGCATAGCTTCCCAGGACTTTAAATTACTAGCTTTGGCATTGTAATAAAACAACTTTTTCTTATCGCTGGGCAGAAATCACATTTTCATCCCATTTGTGGAATAAGTAAAGAGAAATTCCAGCCCTACTGTAGTCTTTGGGTTTTTAGTTGATAAAGTTGGGACTGCAACAGGAAACTTTGCTCCATCAGGCTGCTGAAGAAAAAAGTGTAATGGGCCCAGATTCTAAGTGTTCCTTTTTCGTGCTCTAGACAGGACTTCAGGATTTCTTCCATCTTAAAAAAGCAACTGAGATTAAACACCATTAACTGTGTTTAAGAGCTGCTGTGTTTATTCCTTGTCTTCTCACACCAAAAATAATAAACATCCAAGTAGTAGTTTTTCAAAGAATTAAATTAATGAAAAGAAAATAAGTATATGATCTCTTGAAGGACCATAAATATATCGGCTTCCAAAGCATTTTAAAGAAATATGTGTACTTACTGTTTTTAAATCAATATAAATAAATCAGCAATCCAGAAAAATGGATTACTTATGACATTTGTTTTCCATTGTGTATTTAAGCCCTTAGGAACATCCATTTTTTGTGTTCAGACCTTGTTGGTTCTTTGCAACTCTTTTTCTAATTTCTTTAAGACCATGTTTCCACAGACATGGAACTATTCCGCAAAAATGATAAATTGTCCTGTTAGAGATATTCCAAAACTCTATTCTTCATGTCTATCTATAGCACTGCAGTGCATGCTTCTTGGAAGCATTAATAGCTGCATTTCATTTTACTATATAAATATTTAAAGTTTGTAATTTCTCTGTTGCTGACACAGCCAGTGCCAATGCAATGCCATGTTTCATTATCAGTTCCTAGTATACATATAATCTTGTCAGACTTTGCTTCCAATAAATATAGCATGATATACTTTGAATATTTGAATAGCTGAGTGCATTCATATTGCTTTCAGCTATGACCTGCTTGCAAATTCCCAGCTAAGAAGTACAGCTACATGGAACAATAACCTGCAAGGATTGTGCCAATATATTTTCATTAGGCAGTGACACTTAGCTGCAAAAAAAGAAAAATTAAACTGCATCCATGAGAAACAAGTCAACTTGCCTCCTGGATCCCCATGTTGGGATGAGCCACATTCAGGACCCATATGGGTATTGTTTCAAAGTTGTAGGTGCACAGTTCAAATTTAATCTGCCCATATCCAGTCCTTCTTCAGTGATTTGAAAATCTCTTTCTCCACAAGAGTTTTCTTGTGTGTGACTATCCAGGAGGAGTGATCGCTCTCTCAGCTATTCTAGGAAATCAGTCTCAGTTAATGGTCTCAGATTTTGAACAGGCTGTGAATTTTCTATTATTCTGCACCTTTCTGAAAGCTGCAAGGTGTTTTATCAAAAGTGAAAATAATTTGGAGGAAGTCTCTCCTTTCATGTCAGATAACAGAAAATGTAATTTCAGTTAATAGGAGCACTTTGTGAGACTTCTGCTGCTGCATAAGTACATTCAGAACTCCTGAATTCCTGTGAAGTAACACAATATTATGTGGGATGTACCCAGGCTCCAACACAGATTTTGTCCACATGTGTAATTTTTTTATACTTTTTTCTGACATTTGTGGACATATAGCAGCCCAAGCAGAGTTACCCTGTAACAACTCTGACTGGACATCATGGATTCCTTCATGCACATCTGCAGTTCAGTCTGACAGTTTAGAAGACTGGATTTGCTGCTTGGGCTGGATCCAGGGGTGACTACCTATTGCCGTGTATCAGATGTGGTCAGCACATACAATTCATAGAATCATAGAACAGTTCAGGCTGGAAGAGGTTTTAAGAACATCTTCTCCCTAACCCCCAGCCGTGGGCAGGGAACCTTTCACTCGACCAGGTTTCTCAGAGGCCCATCCAGCCTGGTCTTGAACACTCCCAGGCATGGGGATCCCACAAGCTTTCTGGGACTCTCCATTTCACTGACATAAATCATTTACAAGGGGTTCCAGCAGTCCAAGAAAAGGTCCATCCCCTTCTGTGTCTGAGCTACACTGTCCAGTCATGCAAGCACAGAAAATATGATTCACTGGAAATATTAGAGGCCTGTAAAAATGGATATTTGTAGATCTGGTCCCTAGACACTGGATAAAACATCTCAGTACCTGAACTGTCCCTCCAGTGTGATCCTCTCAAATTTCTGTTTACCTGCTGTGTGATGTGGTCTCCAACATTACTGATTCGCTTCAGTTTATTCTTTTTTGACATATTAAATAGTGCTGGACTATGGACAAACAAGGGTTAATTGCCCTAGAAAATATCTAAAAATATATTTATTTGGCTGCCAAACTGCAAATGTAGGAAACTCCAAACTTAAACAATCAGATCCTACTCAGCCATCCCTTGGGCTCAGGTAGGGACATTTCCCACCAGCACAAATGTCTCCCATCGGCCATACATGAAACGAGCCAAATCCCTGGAGATGGACTATAAATGAGGCTTTCTTTAGTGATAGTTGTATTTGAGCATCTGCAGCATTGGACCCTACTGGCAATACAGGCCAGTCAGGTGTTCCCATGATTCATGGTGAGAGACCAAATAACACTGGGATGTGGGATACCCAGGCCCACATTCCACTAACTTCACTGGAGTTAAGACTGAATTCTGAATATTACACACAGGAGAAAAAAAGTCCAATTTTTTTTGCATGAAATATCTAACTACCAGTATCCTCTTTGCTGCTGGGTTTTGTGCAGGAAAGGAACTATCAAGAGCTGGCACCAGGTCTTCAGGGGGAATCCATGGCTCTGTATACAAAGAAGGAAATAAATAGCCTCCCCCAGCACTGAAGAAGTCCTTCTAAGGGCAGAGATTTCTAAGCCTAATATTTATATATAAAATTCTTAAGTACTTCAATCTCCTTTAGCACTGAAGTTGGAACAGGTCCAAAATGTTAGGTCTGCAGTCAAATTTACAGTGCTGAGCAATATTATATAAAACTACCCCTGCAGTTCTATAATACACACAAAAATTTTTTAAAATTTTATATTGCAAAAACACATGAAGAATGGCAAAACTATAGACTGTCTTATGAAAAACAAACTACAAAGGGGAAGACACATCTTTTCTACCACACAGTTTATCAGTCAACATGCACAGATGCACAAGAAACAACATTCGCCCAACAGAGCTCTCTTCCACTGCTTGACCACAATTTGGTTCTTCCAGCTCACTACTCAGCTCAGTTCCTTTCTCCTCTGAAACCAACTGGTCTCTTAGAATGATATTTAAATGGTTTCTCTGGTCTTTACTGGGCAGGCTGGTGAATAAACACATAGGGGGTAGCAATCTCTTCTATCAAGGATCATTGTGAATTCTGTTTAGATAGACTAAAATTAAAGGAGAAGCCCCTCAAAATTGTACTAAGATGTCTTTAAAGTAAATTTCCGGTTTTTCATATATTTTTTATTTAAGGCCTAAATTGGTCAGTATTTGTCCTCTAAAATGCATCATTCTTTTAAAGGTTCAGTTGTCTATTTATTCTTCTTTTGGAGAAAAAATGTGTGTGTGTTCCTCCTATCCAAAGAAAGATAAACCTTTCTGTCCCAAGGAGCAGACTGAGGACTTGACCTCTTGCTGAATGAATGCATATGCAGCCAGTGATGAATTAGGCATGATGTGCAGATGAAGGGAAACACAGTAGAGAAAGTGGTGAAGAATAAAAGATGTGGAAATACCAAAAAGGCAGTTCAACAAGGGCTAGTGTGCTATATGGTGGGGAAAGAAGCTGAGGGCTCAATTTCAGCCTAGACTAGCTTTTTTGTTTTCACTTGTTGGACATTTCAACTGGTTTAAATATTTCTTGGTTATAGCATTTGATTTTCTTTTTCTTCGCAATGAGATGACACAAAGAAGAACTGACCTCTAACCTTTTTTTTTTTTGGCTGTTTGCCTTGAATTCCTGTAGAGGACCTTAAGGATCTCTACATTATCTTGTATCTTGTAAACATCTGCAGTAGCACCATTTTAATGATATCTATGAATGTATGTGGCTTATTTAATGATTAAAAAAAATCAATTTCTATAGCTATGCAAGCTTTCCAGGTGCAGTCTAAAAGGGGTAAAGGATTGACTCCTTTTGGCACTTAGCAGACCATTGGTTGTGGTTATTATGATACCCTAGCCAACCCTGGGGATCACAGCTGCTTGTCTTAACATATCTAATGAAGTGCAGATGGGAAAATTTACATGGAAGTCTTAATCAAAGCAGAGAAAAACCCACAAAATTTCCAGTATTAATTTGCTGGTCATGCTGATACAGAGCTACTATACATTCTGGGAATGAGCTTTTCCAGAACAGACCTTACAGTTGCTGGAGCCTATCCAGAACCCTTTGCAGTGAATGGTAGTTTCTGAATTACATGGGATTGCCTTCACTGACTTAAATGGTCTTTGGATCAGGTCCATAATGAATTATTGCTTAATATAGTCCACAATCATGATAAAAAAATGTAAGATAAAAACCCCAAGGAAGAAAAGAAGATAAGTTGCAAACTTCTGTCCTTCGATTTCCCTTTACAAAATTCCCTATTTAACAAATAGCATTGATTCAGATTGCAACCAATTGCAGTCTGATCAAACCTGTCATTCATAAACCCAGGTCTTCTCATTACATTCTTCAAAACTTGGGTTCCATTCTTTGTGAGGCAGTGATAATGATGCGGTGCAATCCAGACTGTCTGCTGGAATAGATCATGTTACTGGGCCACTCCTAGTCCTAGATGATCCCAGTAATCACCTGTGTTCAGTACATTGCACTGAGTGACTAAAGCTCTGAATTAAACAGAAGCTGTGTTCAAAGTCTAAAGGATCTCATTAAGCAATAGATTATATCTGACCTAATTAATAGCATTTCGTGTGAGGATGAGCTTCTCATTTTTGCATTTCCTTCAAGTTAATGGGAATAATGTAACTATCCACATGATATCTAAACCTATCTGAAAACACCTGAATATGAGACTCTTCTGTGATTTTAATTCACCTTGTGGAATAGTTAGCAAACAATAAAAAACAGAGTCAATATATTTAACAATAACAGAGTTAATAAATAAACAACAACCTTCTCAGGAACTTTTAAGTCTCTATATTTGACATTTTGCCAGTCAGGTAATTCCCCCCTAATCCTAAATTACGTAGCAAGTACACAGCTAGTTAAATCCTAAAAACACTGGGCTGGCACGCCTGAGGGAACCTCCCTGTGAGAGGAAAAGTCCTCACTGCTCTGAGAAGGCACTAATGGCAAGCAGGCATTAAATTACTGACAGTAGAGTTATTTTCTCTCTCTTTGCTTCCTCCACTTCTCCCACCCAGGAGGGTTGTTTAGCCAGCGGTGGGTCCAAACAATGAGCAAGCCGTTGATGCTCAGGGTACTCTCCAGTCACTGCTGGAAAGGATTTCCACCACCTCAGCCTTTAAAAAGGAAAACTCTAAGGAAGAAGATACAAATATTCATCCTCCCAGAGGGTAACAGGTACTTTCTGGTTGACCTGAGGTGAGTCTAAACCTAGGCCTGAGGGAAAAAACATAGAAAACTCTGTTCTTCAGTCTTTTCTTCTAAGCAGGAAAGGCAGATTTCCCCCCAGCCTGGCAGCTGCTGTGAACACGCAGTGTCACCCAGCCCTCTTGCCTGGTGTGTGTAAGAACAGATACCGAGTGCAGCAGCTGTGAATTCAATGAGGCTGAAATGTTAAATGTTGCTGCTCTGAATATCACATTATTTCATTTCTCCTTTGGGAATGCATATCTAAAAATGAGGAAATTTCACTTCCCATGTAGAAGGCAAGAGGTCATTTTCACCTCCTCTTCACAGTGACTGAATAGGTGGAGAGCTCAAGTAATGGATCTTTACGGTGACCCTTATTGCCCGTGAGAGCATTTTGCGGTGAGGTGTTTGCAGATTTTTTGCTTAAATTCAGATAGTGCCTAAGATTAAGCTTTAAAATGGCCTTCTTTCTTTATAAGTACTCTGCATTAGTTGGGTCAATTTGCAAATGGAAGTATCTTGGTTTGTCCCCACTGCCACTTCTGTTTAGCTCTGGTTCTGAATATCAAGCAGAGTTATTTTGTTCCTTGTGGACCATCAGCAGTAATACTCATCCTCCATTTACAAGTTTGTTAAGAGAACTATTGATGGGTATGAGTCAGCACAGTAGTCAGTTCTTTCCCAATTATCTGATTTGTTCCATAGGTTTTATAGAAAAAGGGGAGGGGGGCAAGCAGAAGGTTAGCGGCAAACTGAAATAATGGGACACAGGCACTAAACAGGGAGAAGGAGTTTTACAACCCTGTGTACAAAACAAAACTCAAAAAAGCACCAAGAAAGGTGATATCAAAGGCTACAAAGCTGGCATGCACTCCACTGTCCCCAAGGCAGGGCTGCCTCTGTCTGTCAGTGATGAGTTTATCGTCCAGTGTCAAAACCTTTGGCAGGGAACAGATAAAGCCCTAACTCTCAGTGGGAAGAAAATGGCGTGTGCAGATATTGATCCTACCTGAAGAGATGGTCTGTTATCTACCCTGCTTGCTGGGAAAACAGTTTCTTGTGTTCATCTAAGTATATTAAATATCTATTTACTCAATTATAATAAATTTTAGACTTGAAGCAGTATCCAAATTTAACATAAGGACAACCATATAAAAAGTTATGTGTTTTTACCAATTTCTTGAAAATCAGTGGCTGGCGTAGAGACAGAGAGAGAAGCCCTAAATGACCCTGTGGATGAAAAGGCTTCAGTATGCACTGCCCACTGCCCAGGTAGCAGAGGAGCCAAGCTAGACAGGTGTGCTTGGAGGGCTTCAGGGCCCCTAAACATGCAAAGACTCTCAAACCCTGTTCAGTATTAGAGCATTTGACTTCAAACGCAAAGCTGAGGAACCCAGACCATGTTACTGCTCCTGCTTGGGGAAGTAGCTACTAACTTCTGTGGTTATGAAGGAAATCTTGAAAAGCCTAGAGCAAAAGACTGGAGAGGTGTGACTTTTCCCATTCATCTCCATCAACTATTAATCATGAAATCTAAAAGTGACAATTTTATTAGCAATGTTAATGATTTCACTGAGAACAGTTTTAATCAAAACATACAGTGCTTTGCTTGTCTGAAAATCTTCAGCTGCTTTATCCTTCTGCAAGTCTTATTTTTGCCAAAACACCTTTAACTTCTCAAAAATTCTAGTACCTTCCCCTTCCATAACCCACAGCCTACTTGAATCTGAAGGGAAAGAAAATATATCAAATTTTAAATCAATAGGAAGAGCCTAGAGTGACTGTGGTGGTTGCTGAATTCAATTGGTTTTTGGTCTGCCACACCAGAGCACAGTAGAACATGGTCCCGTACATGGGACACAGAAAACTTTGGCTTCAAGGTGCTTCTCAAGGCTGTCTGTTGAGTTACTTTTAGCCATCTTGCAGGCAAAAAGCCTAAAATTTCATATGAATGGATTTATAGTCTGTCAGTAATTTGTCTTCTTCTTTTAATCTGAAATTGCTCTTTCATACACACATATAAACACACATGTTCTACCACACGTGCCTGATTAATTTTGATATATCATTCTCACAATGAAGAATTGTTTACTGGGAAGGACTTTTTGGAAGATAAAAATTGCAATAGTATCCTCAGGATTCTGTATCACCAGCTTTGGCTAAAATGAGAATCAATCAAAGAGACAGATGCATCATTATTTTCCCTAAACAGGTATGATAATCACATCATTCTTTCCTTTATCATCACTCAGAAACCAAGATTTACTCTAAATCCAACCTTTTCCCACAAAAATTCTGTGATTTTCCCCTGTCAAACTGAGTATGGGAACATTCAAACTGTCAGCATTTTCGTCCCTAAAACTCAATGCATGTGACTTTACTTGAGATAGGACCCAGTATGTCAGAAAGAAATATATTTCATCTCATTGAGAAGAAACTAGTGAAGTTCAAATGTAAAACAGTGATTTCTTCAGCATAATTCTGCGATGATGTTAATTTTGGCCTGAATTAAATGTCATTTATCACCATTAAGCAGAAAATGGAAAACACACAAGCTAATTAGAGAGTTCTCTATAAAAATATTGCTATTGAACAAGTAAAGTTAAAATGTTTTATTGTCATAGTATGTCTGTTTAAAACTAAGGAGAAATCAATGCTTATGATAACCTGAAGAACATTATGATTTTATTTGGAGTTTTTGGGAAATCATCCAAAAAGTCATGTTTTGGAATATTTCTTCAATATGTTATTATTAATGCAGAAACAGTTGAGTGTCCTGGAGTTATGGGATGTCAAGGAGTAATAGGGTGATATGCCCCCTCTAATCAATAAATGGCAACATTGTCTATAAAAACCAGAACTTTTAAAAAGTGACCTCAATACACATTCCTGTGAATGAGTGATTTTCACTCTGGTTTGAGACTTTCCCTCACATTCAGGCAAATTCAGATGATAAACTGCCTCATCACTTTCAGCTTTTATATGTCTCAACATCCTGAGGTCACAAAGGACTGGGAATTTCAGAAGCAAGCCAGTCAGGATTTCTACTGCAGAAAAGCAGCTTGGGTCATTGAGTCTATTCTGAACAAAATCTCCAGCCTCAATTTAAAACTACTTCTGTTCGTTTGCCACTTAATACTCTTGGCAGAGCTCCACTGAAGCCAATATCCTCCACGTCCTAAAGTCAGACCCCATATACAGTTGGGTAACACCCTGAACAAACTGACAGATGCATGGATCTCCTTCCTTGTCTGAAAATAAGTTAGAAATACCAGTCTGTATAATTATCAGTATAAAGTTGTTTTATCTCTTAATGCAACCTCAGTCACTAACGCTGCTTCTTACATACATGGATGAGTCAGGAGAGCTCCACCAGAGCAGAGTCAGAGCCAGCAGAGTCATGCTGATTCATGCCAATTGCTAACCCCACTTTTCTCCTTGGTCTTTCTCCCCCTGTCCTTCACAGGATGACAGACACTCTGCTCATTACATCTGTTTTTATGCACTAAATCCAACAAAGCTCAGCCCTTCTTCAAGAAATTTTTCCGCCTGTAATCCACAGTTCCTGTCCTTTGTCAGGTCTGTAGCAGCCAGTCAGAGGAGACAGTAATTGTCAGAGATTTGCCCTTCAGTGGCTAACATACGCCACATTTTATTTAGATTTATGATTTTATGTCTATTACAAGTGTGAAAACCCATCTCCCCAAAGGCTGGATGCAGCTTATGTCTTCATTACAAATGATCTGCACCGTGTTCCTTTTGGTTTGTGTGCCTTCCTCCAGTCCACCTCTCCTTATTATTTTCTTTGGAACATTTGCAATTTCTTACTATATTCCCTAAACCAGGGGTTGCTGAGAGCTGAGAAAATACATAATGTAAAATCCTCACCGTTTATTTCTCATGTCATATAATCTTTTCTTGGACACATTCAAAAAGAGCTGAATGGCCTTTTGTTCTTACTCAGCATGTCCATTCTCACTTCACTGAAGTATGTGTTAGTGTGTAGCCCACACAAGGTCTTTTTGGTCAGTAACAAGGGAAGAGTTCCTTATTCCCTGTTCCAGAGGTGTTACTAGACACGTGTCTATGTGTGATGCAATAAATAACTCTCTTTTGGGAAAAAAATAACAAGCTGCTGTCAGGAGACCATTTTTCAGCTGATCTGTACACCCTGCAGATGTTGTGAAAGTGAATACATGAATGATATTTTGAATGATCAATTTTTTTTTACACAGAAGGTGAACAAATGGGGTACCTATGAGGTACCTGTGAGGTGGCAGCAATGACAGGTTAAACTGGGTGTCCCACTTTGTGTGACTAGAAACATCACTAGGTGCGAGGCAATACCTGGAGTAACAGGAGAAACTTTCGCTCTTGGGAGAGCCAGGTGACAAACACCCTTCCAAAAGGAGCTGGGCAAAATGCTGCAGACAGCCTTAGCCTCTCAGAGATATTACAGAAAAGGAGACATGGCCTGATAAAAGCTTTTACTTCTATCAGGTGCTGTGACACCTTGTGTAAAGCTACGGAATGAAACGGAAGAGAAACCTCTTTACCACTCTCAACAGTGCAGCTGCGGGAGTGGCTCTGTACCAGTTTATACCAGCAGAGAATCTGCATGGAACTCTTTGAGGGATCATTTTTTAAACTCTTCCCTAGGAAGGAGATTCCCACTGTTGCTGTATTTGGATAGGAACTGCTGAAAGTTTAATGACCTCTGCAAGCAAGCACAAAGGAGTATCCACTGATGCCCATGACACAGCTAAACTCATTGCCCACATGCACAGAGTCCCTTTGTTCCTGGGACGTTTTTTGGACCTTCCAGATAATCCAGAAATATGCATATTCAACCAGGTCTTTGTTGCAAAGACTCAGCCTGGAGTGAAAGGGAGTTCCCCACAAGGGGCCATATGTGCAAATATGGATATCATGAACTATTCATATTGCGGATTCCATTTTTATTTGAGCCTTAACAAGTGCTGATGGATCCCTTCTTCTCACGGTGAGCTCAGGTGCAAGTTGTGCAAGTAGGAAGGTAGAATCACTTTCAAAAATCTCCTCTAGAGACTTCACTTTCTCAGAGCACCTGCTGCACTCATTGCTGAATCAGTCTGTGGTCTGAAGATCATCTCTGACTGCCTAACACAACCAGGACCACAATGTGAAATTATAATGATGGCAAAAATATTTTTTTAAAAATCCAAGCATCCCCTGAAGTCCAGGAGGTCAAGAATCCTGGGCTAATAGGAGCAATTATAGGACAAGTTCATAAGGGAACTTGTACACATAGTACTGTCACTTGCATTAGTATTCAAGGTGAATGATATGGATTGACAGATGCAGTCAGTGACCTTGGGAGAGCACCTTGTTTAGTGCAGAGAAAGCTCTAGCTGGTTTTGTCTCTGATACCAGCCCGCAGCTCCCAAGGAGCATAACCCCAACACTGTGCGCCTTGGGCTAGAGCACTTCCACTGACTGCCAGCTGCAATCGAAGATCTTTGCCCTCCTGCAGGGAAAAAACAGGATCAGACTCAGGACAAAATAGATAAACAAACCCATGGAGCTGGGTGAATAATCCTCCTATTCTACTTGTTGCTGATAGCCAGCATATATTTATTAAATTTACAATATTATTTATATATTTTAGTTCTATAAAGTAATTGAACAGTGTTCACACTTCTCTTAGGGTGATTGGTTAAAGTTTTAGACACCTACTTAGAAATGGGTTTTTTTAATATAATGTACACAAGGTTAGAAGATACTAGATATGAATGTTATTTACAAAAACTTTATCTATTGTTTACCTAGCTTACACAGCAAAGGAAAAGTTTTCACAGAATGAATGCAAGAAGAGAAAATTTCCCTGCTAACAGCATTTCAACATCCACAAGCATACATCAATAAACCTGTGGGATCTCTTGGGGGAATCTAGTGAGCCTTGGATGTGGATGCTGTACATGAGATGTTTAATTTTTTTTCACAAAAAAGAAGGCTGAAAAATGAGTTGATAATTATTTTTTGCTATGTGATCAAGATATAAAATCAAAACATAGAGTAATTTTTCCCTATCCTTAACAGGGCTGGGAAAAACAGCAGAGAGCTTAAACAGCAGCAAGGGAAATTTAGGATAAACATAGAGTAATGTTTCCTGATGAAAAGGACAGCCAACCCTTCCATCACTGGAGGACTGTAAAGCCTAAGTTAGACAAATTGATCATGAAATCCTGCCAGAAGAAAAGACAGAGAGTAGATAGTCTCTTCTGTCTCTATTTTTAAATTTCCATGAGGTTTTGGGAATATTTCTGTTGGACTGGCTTTAGCTGCTTGACGATGCCTTCCGTGGCAAGCCACGAAGCAGAACTCCAGTGAAAGTGTCAACCAGCAGGGACTATTTGGTACGGCTGCAGAATACAGGCATAGTTCTAGAAGTGTGAGAAGATGCCCAGGTCTTTGGGATTTACAGCAAAGGACTGAACAAAAAAACAGGTGCTGAGATTTAAAAACTTCACTTCTGAACCTCCATTTTTCTAAAGAGCACCTCAGTCTTTCTTACTCTACTACATGTATGTACAACTATTACATACACAAAAAAATGAACAAGCGAGGTGCTTGAGGTGCTTCTGAGCAGCGAAGAGAAATGGGCTTTATAGAATTATTGTATTTGCACTTATAAGAAATGCAGAGATGCTACAGTGATTGCAGTGCTGGATTGAAAAGAGTATTTATTCTGAAATTATAGAAGTCACTTGTCCTTGACCCTGTCTCCCAAGGAAATCAATACTGTACCTGGCATTACGCATGCCACTAGATTTCAGCTAGCTTTGACATCTAGTTATTTTTCAGCTTGTATTGAAGTCCTTCATTCACTAGTTCCAGTTTTCCCTAGGTTTTTGTACAAACCTTTTTTTTTTTTTCAAGTTTTCTCATACTGAAAATTATTTCTCGATTCACCTGGTACCTTTCTGACAGCTTTTGTGAAAGAACAAAAGGTGGCTTGTCTCCTCCTCTATTGACAATATCACCTCCACTTCAACGTGCTTCCAAACAGCTGTGCTTTGTTTTCTGTACACTTTTAATTACACCTCTTGTACTTCTGGAAGAGTGAGGTTTTCTTCCCTCCCTCCTGAGAGTCGCTCTGTTTCCCTTAAAGCTTTTATTTTCTTGTCCCTTTGCTGTTGTGGTGAATGAACCAACCAGGGGGCCACAGAGCCCAGAAACAGAGGTTTGGTGAGCTGGTACCAAAGAGTAAAACCCCATTCTGTGAAGATGGCTTCTGCCTTTGAATTCCTAGGATTCCTGAGGGGTGGTTCTGTCTACAGTTGACAGAGACTCCTTCTGTCCCCTAAGGGAAGGTGTCCTGGCCCGTCCCGCCTTTCTCCTCTTCCTACGGGTCCCTGTGGTGTCACCCCGCCCCCTTCCCTGCATCCTTTAAAAAGCCCCTGATTGTTGTGCCTTGCCTTCTTCGCATCCGGCCCCCTTTGAGGAAGCTTAATAAACCCTTGGAACATCGGTCGAAGGGCCACCTCTGCTCATTTATTTCTGGCCGCGCCTGGGCTATCCACAAGCCCCAGGCACGCTAGGCTCCGTGCCCTCCACTGCACGGGCTGGGAGGCTGGCAGGTGAGGCACCGAGGTGCCCCGGGGTGTTCTACCTTTGTGTGGGACACACCTGGACCAAGCTGCGGCCCCCCCAGCCCGGCCAGCATGCCGGCGTATTAATATACTTTGCTATCTTGGTATTGACAGGATCTTCATTACTGTCTGATTCTCTCACCTCTCATTCTTTAATGATGCCATCTCTGCCTCAGAACAGTGTTTCAAGGATTACTTCTCTATCAGTCAAGATGTTTTGGAGCAGTCATCCTCAGATCCCCAGTCACTGTGCCCCCACCATGCCACAGGCAGATCCATCTCAGTTATACCCCATGTGTGTCGTGCCTCTGGAACTGCACCAAAGACACAGAGAGCCTTGGATCACCTCAATTTAGCAGTTAGTGTACCAGTGAGTGCCAGGAACATCCCAAGGTCCTTTGGCAGCTCTAGCTGAACTGCAGGAAAGCAAGGACAGGGTGCAGGATGGGGCTTTGTCTCCCTGCATCTCCTTCCTTTTAGAAGCATTTTCTTGACCAGCCTTCTCACAAACAAAGTTAATCTGTCTTACTAACATACAGCTGCCACAGGCTGATGTTTCCTAGGCAACATTCCTATGGAAAAGCAAACTACTGACCATTCTCACCTTGCTCTTTTGAAGTCAAGCTATAATTTCATTTATTATCCTTTAAAAATGTGGTTGCCACTACGCAGGTGAAAAAGAAGACAAAGTAGCCAGTACTATTACCCAAGAGCCACCAGCTGGTCTTTACACGCTGCTCTCAGCAGCACAGCTGTGAAAGCACCCTTTAGGCTCAAAATTCCTAGGAAAATTAACTTCAGCTATTTTTTTTAAACAACCAAATTTTTTTCCACAGTTTTCATTCAGTTGCAGAACACCTATCAGCTAAGGGTTCCACAGCTGGGTGCACCATAACTAGTCTCATTTAAACCAGCTGTGAGCCCTGGGTCAGCAGCCCCAGAGCAGAGGGGTGATGGCCTCTGAGCTCTGTTGCAGGAGGCTTGTGCTGATTGCTGAGGTCAAAGTGACACACTCTGAATGCTCACAGCACTGCGCAAATGCAGCTATTGAAGTGCTCCCCTGTTTTCCGTGCCTGACTCCAGCACACCATGAAATTTTTATTTTTGTAAGCTAATCCAACCCTGCCTCCCTGATAAGCATGGCTTTAAACCAGCATGTTTGTTTGTTTGTTTGTTTGAGGAGGAGGAGGAAGGAAGTAGCAAGGAAAGCATCACACACTGACGCAGTCAAGCGCAGGAGAGAAAAGCAAAACCTCTCCAGCAACAGGTGGCACCTAAACAAATGCTGAACAAGGCAGTTCATCAATATGCTTGCCCTGTGCTTCCCGGGGTTTGAGGTCTCAGATTCTTGACTGAGAATCTGAGTGGTGATTGCCCGTTTTTTCTCAGGAGACACCACTAATGCCTATCAGAGGAACTTGCCATGTCTATTCTTAGCCTCCAGATCTATTGTGAGAGAAGAGAGGTGGCGTTCTGCTAGCCAAGACAAAAAAGAATCAGCTGTCTGCAAGCTGATAAAAGCAAAGCTGCAATTTCCATTTACTTTTCAGTTTCATATGTGGCATGCTGGGCTACTTCAGCTCCCTGTCACTGCACGATTTGGTTTATACTAGCGAAGCTCACATTCTGGGGAGCGGCAGTAGGTAAAAGGAGAGCTACCACCTTCTTTTTTAGAAAAATCACTCCTAAGCAAGAAATTACACTGTCCTCGCAATCACAGCAATTGCACACCAGAGGCATACAAAAGAATAAAATAGGTGGCATGTTTTAGATGGCTCAGACATGCACACGACACTAAAAAGAGACTGTTATTTTATACCAGGGAGATTTGGATTCCTTCTTTTCTACTTTATCCTGAAACAAGCTATAGGAGAACATGAGCTGCAGAGGGCAAGGTGCTGGCTATCAGTGATCGCCAGGGGATTTTCTGCTCCAGCTCCCACAGCCTCGAAGCATTTACCACCACTGTAAAATTATACAGCTGGCTCTAGAGCTGAACAGATGCAACTCAAAGGCCCTGATGGTGTCATTCTCAGTACTTGTATGAGGGAACTTGTGGGCCTCACACACAGAGGATGAGACAATATAGCTGTCCTTGTGGGTCTCGCCTGTGACCCTCTGCAGTCAACAATCAGGAGGAAAAGCTCTCTCCCCCCCAAGCTCCGGGAGGGCTGATGCAGGTCACACATGAATGAAGGCAGCTATTTCACACTTGGCTTGCAGAGGGCACAGCATGCGTGTCTGAGGAGCAGGGGGAGGAGGGAATGGGGGCAGGAGGAGAAGGAAAGAAAACAGGGCAGTGGGACTCGCATCTGTCCTTGAATCATTCACAACACTGGCTGGATATAAATGCAATTCACATAAGAGACTTTGTTTTTTAATGTTTGGTTTCCCCTTTATAACTTGTCAAAGAAAGCTTTTATTTTTTTGAGTTTTTTTCAGAGTTCCTAAGTCCTCTTTTGTCCTCTCTCTTCAGCTCAGTGTAGGTAGAGACTGCCTAGTTTACCTCCAAGGCCCAGGAAACCCCACGGGCTGCCCTCCCAATGCCTTTTAAAGTTTTGAGTTCACTCACTGGGTACCTTGGAAAGGAACAAACTACATTCCTTTAGTGATGACCTGCCAAGGCATAACTGGCAGATCAAACCCAGTGTGGATGTTGAAGAGATACACCTAACTCAGCTCATGCATGTTATCCATGATTCTGCTGTATGGATTCCGATGCCAGCAAAAGCCTAAAATTTATCCATAGAACATCTCAGATGACATGGAAGTGATGAGTGTAATTGTTCATTCCTCTTGGTAAGCATGACTACAAGCCATGACACTTCCTTGCAGGAAACCAAAGCAAACTGAGTTAGTGAAAACTGCCTGTTAGAGGTGTTCTATGTAGAGACAATTGCAATTCAGGATCTTAAAACATTTTAGAAAGAAACAGAAAAATATACAAGTTTTGCTGAGGAAACAAGTTTTGAATCAAATACTCTAAATATATTTCCCATTATCTCTCTTTTTTTTTCAGGAAACATTGTATTTGAGGAGGGCACAGGAAAAATAGCTTGGGGGTGGTAAAGTTATTGTCACATATTTGGCATGGATGGCACTAGGAAGGCTGACAGGTTTCTTCTTTTCAGGAACCATCTTGCACTCCTTGCAGAGCCAAGTATTCCTGCTTACATCAGGCACACCCTGGCTGGGATATGTCTCTGTCTCTGCAATGCTGCACTTACAGCTTAATGTATCAAAGCCAGTGCACATTAATTTTAATTCCTATGACTATGCCAAGCTGTAAATTGAGGTGGTTCATGAATCATTCAGCTGGAGAGGCAGCTTCCAGGAGAGAGGCGAGGCAGATCTTTGTGACAGCTAAACCTTCCCAGCGATCCCAGGTTTAACTTAACCATCTAGGGCAGTATTCTTATTTACTCTGCCTACTGAAGTTCCTGCAAAGGCAAAATATCACTTCTCCCCTGCAGCTTATGCAGCTTTCCTTCTCCCAGGAGCTACTCAGAGCTGTCAGCTCACCCTTATTTGTCCCTAACCAGCTCCAGATGAAAAGAGAAAGGAAAGCCACACAGCTTCAGCTGTAGCTTGCTGGTTAAGAAAGTCCTTTTTAGACTGCAAGGGAGGAGAGCTTTTCTCAGCACCTCAGGCAATAATTCAGAGAAACAGGGACATGCAAGGGCAGGGTAGGAGAAGCTGAGTTTTCTCTGGTATCAGCAATAAATTATCCTAGAAGCCAGGGAGGAAGGTGTTGTGTCTCACTTTCTCAGTCAATGAGCAGTGTACAGAAGAACTAGAATGCTTCTGGAGGCAGGAGAAAATGTGGGCTGAACATGGGGTATTGTGTTATCATCATATTGTGTGGCTCACAAGCTGGCTCCTTGTCTCTGCAAAGGAGCAGTCCTGATCTGCCTTGTAAAGATTTTATCATTAAGGACTCTCCCTTGTGAAGTCACACTCCCTCATAATAGTCTGCAAAATAAAAGGCTCTCCAAGTCCCTCTATATGTGAGAGGAGGGCAGCTTCTCCCCAGGCTGGGATGCACAATGTGTGACAATTCAGGCAGGGCTCTTTGGGAGCTCTTCCGTCCCAGGGTAACTCAGCTCTTGCCTATCTTCTAACCCCTGAGATGTTAAGAGCAGACACCCATGCAGCTCCAGCTCCGGGAAATGCTTTCACCATGAGGGATTTGAGAGCTCATCAGTGGTACCAGGGTCCACCTCTCTGGCAGTTCTCTGAAGCTCAGAGAACTGAGCTTGGGCCCTCCTTGGTCTCCCAAGGTTCAAGCAAAATGTGAGGCATAGATATGGACCCAAGGAGTGCCCCAAACCCAGTGCCACAAAAGGATATGCTACTTCCAAATCAGCTCTGCGGTGTGACAGGAGACTTTAAAACCAGAGAGCTGAAAAGCTGAGGGAAGCCTTGGAACTTGCCTAATTTGCATTGTGTCGATTTTGTAAACACCTCAGAAGGAATATAGCTAGAAAACTTGTTTCTACCATCAGGTAGCACCTGCTTTGAATAGTAATGAACAAAAAGTGAAGAAAAGGAGAAAACAATGTTCTACAGTTGTATCGTGTCTCCTGCAGTTCAATGAAACAGCTCCCTGGTTTGAGCTCATGAACATTTCCCGTATGTTCATTTTATGGGCTTTGAGTAACTCTTCTCAGTTAAAGGACTTCTTTCAGCACATATGGGCTTCCAAATATAGTGAAACCAATTTCCTTTGAGAAGTAATATATCTGCTAAAGGGCAGTTTTATTTTCCTTTAGGTAAAGCAGAACTTTTATGCATAGCAGGATCCTGAAATACAAAGCCCACTAATTAGGGGCAGGGAGAGACAGCATGCTAAGACTTGTTAAAAACCTGGTGAAATATTTTAAAATCTCAAAGGATCCTGACCTCAAACCCTTTATAGCAGCTATTCCCAGCTACTCAAACTCCCTCCAGCACTTAAGCAGGAATGAGCAATCACTATTTTACTACCTTTGTGTCTATTAAACAAAAAAAATTGTTTATACATTTGAAGGACCATTTGTAGACATTACGCTGAGAATACACTCAACAGTGATTAAAGAAAGGCAGGTCTGCCAAGAGACCTGATAAGTAAAGAAATGAGACCTTGCTGCCACACCTTGTGCACTGCCCCATCCATCCCTGCCTGCCCCCCGCCTAAGGCTCTGTTCTCATGAAGCGTTGAAGCTTGTTCTTTTTCCTCTTGCTGCTGTAACTCTATAAATCTGCAAGCCAAGGCTAGAACCTGGAGTTCAGAGACTTTAGGGTCTGGGTGCCATGTGTGCCAGCTGAGGACACCAGGAACGAAAATCCTACAGTCTGAGAGGGAAGTTACCAAGAGTTTGCCAGTGAGAAACACTGGCAGTGAGACCCTGCTGGCAGGGTGTGGTACCTAAACCTAAGCGTGTTCTGTGGAGTGTCAAGATGGGAACAACATCCCCGGGCCCTGATTGTAAGCAGTGGGAAGTCAGGTTCCAGTTCAGCTCCCCAGCGTCACATCCTGGTGCCACTTGAGACACCGAAGGGTAGCCAAGACAACCCACACAGGGCTGGCTGATGTGATGTGGAGCTTAGGGAAGACCTCAGCCTCCTGATGGGAGACAGGACATAACACCAGAATAATTTAATAATAGTTTGCTGCATTTAAGTACATGAACGTTGACTCTACTCAGTCTAGTCAGCAGGGTCGAGGGGGTTCACCTACAATAGATACCAACATTTGGCCTGGTCAATAGCTCTTCTGGGTCAATTAACTGTATTGACAGTGTGGTTGCATTGAAATTATTAGGAAAAATTTCTACACTGATAGGGTAGACAAGCATTGGAACAGGCTGCCCAAAAAAGTGGTGGAAAATGATCAAAATATGTGTAGATGTAGCACTTAGAGACATGGTTCAGTGGTGGACTTTGCAGTGTTGGGTTAATGGTTGGACTCGATCTTAAAGGTGTTTTCCAACCTAAATGATTGGGTGAATTGCACTCTAAATGCAGTTACAGAGTTAGACACCTGAATTCCTACTCTCCTCTGGAGTATACATGCCCCCATTCAGATGGGAATAGAGCTGGGAATATACCTACCTGTGCAGAAGGTAGGTGTGCAGCTGAATGAGGTCCAGCCTCCTTAAATACTTGGTGAGGCTGGTAAAAGTGCTTTTCCTCCTCAAAGCCATGGCTGTGCACAGCCATGCATGGAAACGTCCTGAGACAGAAAGGTCCTTACAGCAGATGAATGTGGTGAGAGCACTCCCATGGGAGAAAGGATCTGGTTTCTGATCCTGGACTGTGGGGCCTGGTCGGGGGGAGGGGGAATTGAGTTTTGTTTGTTTGTTCATTTGGCAGAGAAGGGGGAACAGTTCGTTGTGGGTTGCAAAAATGCATCATCAGTCCCTGTAACTGGGAGCAACCTCTGACTGTTTTTCTCCTCAAGTGACTGACTGAGTAAATCACAGGGCTACAGAGCTCAGGACCCCCTTACCTGCTCTTATGCTCTGTCATTAGCAGCCCTAGTTTCATTACGCTGCAGCAGAAAAAGAAGTTTTGGAGGTTACTCCTTACCTGGCCTCGCTGAAGCCTGGTCTCAGGGGTCTCACATTGACAGTTACACAGTGAGGAGAAAAACTGAGAACTTTTGCTGCAGAAGCATCGATGTTGGAAGAGACTGCCAGGATAGAGAAGGCATACATTTGCTGGTGAAGGGATTCCCTGACCAAGAAGCACGAGCAGTGCCCTACACCACAGGAGGACACAACCACTGAGATACAGCACAACACACGACAGGGTCCACAGAGCAATATTACACCAAAATAATACTCTGTGAGGGTATTATAGTTTTTTAATCGTTATATTCTGAGGACCTATGTGTAGGATCTGGGAAAGCTTCTTCTGCAAACAGAGAGACATTCAGGACCTCAAATGTGCATCAAGTGCTGACAAAATGGCACCACGCCCTCTGCAACGGCTCAACACCTAGGGCTATACCTAGGTGTACCACCTCCAGTCAGGACAGATTGGCCTGAATTGCTTCCAGGACGTCAAAAAGCTCTTACATTTCAGCAACTGTTCTTGTCTTCCACAGCAGTTTGACCTATTGTCTTAGTGAGAGTATTTTTTTACTATTCAATACCTGCCACAATAAATCAAATTCCGTATATTAACAAGTAGCTCAGAGTAAGTTAAATATCTATGGATTAATTAAATATGATGGATAATGATTGCCAGCTAACATAGGCATTTGCGATGTTATTGCATGTTTTAATAAACAGTCCTCAAATTAATTTGTGAGGATGGTGCCTATTCTGAATGGATGGTTTATGCCTTGTCTCCCCTGCCTCACTTCAAAGAACATTATCTGCTGCTGTTGTGGGGTGGCAAGCTCCTCTGCATATGGAAGCAGGTGCTCCCCAGTTATCAAAGACTGACATTCAGCACCTTCACTGATGTGTAGATAATGTCAGCCTGGAAAGGTGGCAGGCAGCATCTTGTCCAGCCTTCCCTGTGATATGGAAAGATAAGCATCTCCAGCTGTCAAAATCCTTCTCCTTTCTTCTTTATGCAAAACTTACATCCCATTTGTGGCAGCTGAGGATGAGAGATATGCCCTTGGTTTAACATGCCTTGCAGTTAATCCTCTCCAAAGTGTATTTAAAGCCAACAGCAGTAACTCAGTATATTAAGGGATTTGGTCAGTGACCATATTTAATGGCCATCGGATTGACGGTGCCCCCCTTTATATTGTAATTCTCTTGTGATACTTATGCATGCATTGCATGTACAGGCTAAAGGGGATGAGGGAATTTTATTAATCCTGGGGCCTGAGAGAAATGCAGCCCTGGCCAGGAACGAACTGTGTGCCATTTCATCAGGTTTTTGTATCATTACCTATCTCAATTTGCAGAAACAAGCTGCTTATAATTGCAGTGAAGAGGCTAATGCCCGATGGTTAGTATTTTAAGCACTTTAAATAGCACATGATGATATAAGCTGGAACTATTGTGCTTGCTCTAAACAGTGGCCTGTGGTGACACAATGTGATGACATGGACTGCTGCAAATCTAGCAAAAACAACCTCTAGGCATAGGGACTAGGCAATAGTAGTATAGTATAGGTAACTAGTACTGCAGCTGCATAAATAAACTGTTTTGATACTACAAGGAAATATTTTTAATCCTGGTTTCTTGATGTTTATGTGGTTGCATTGTGACTGTATTTGTCTGAAAACTGTTGAGTCAGTAGCTGATTTCAATCAGCTTTGATAGAGCTTTCAAGGGTATCCTACTTTTGCCAGCTCTGTGAACACTGGGTATCTGAATAGAGTTAAAAGGGACACATTTAACACCCTGATGAGAGAAGAGAAGGAGATAAGAAAAAAAAGGAAAAATCAAAAAGAGAAAAGGAGACAGAGAAAAGTTCTTGTCTTATTAGACATCAGCACATTTGCTGCCAGATGCAGACCTTGGTGTATTCACTGCTTGCCTTGTCCCTACTCCTGCCGTCAGGTAACCCAGCTGCACACAGCAGCTAAAAAGCAGCACCTGGACTTCATACCCTGCCAAGCACAGTTACAATCAACAGCACAAAGACACCTGGACTTACGGCTCTGGGGTTCCCCGTGCTCCACTCTGGTTCATGGACTTCCATGGGCTGGGGAGAAACAAACACATGGAAAATCAGGAAGATGGAAGAAAACGCATTTGACTTCTCCATGTAGGAGCTGATTACTTTTAGCTACTACAACAGCTTGCCACTAGTCTCTCCTGAGTATTTGTATGCAATTGGGCTTCAACCAGCAGGACTCTGAGCAGCCCTCAGTCATGCCCCAAGGCTATAAATTCCTGGGAGCAGAGGAAGGGACAGATCCAAATCTCCCACAGCCTGGTGGAGAGCTTTAACTGGTGATTTATTACACAGCAGGACAAGCATCTGGCTGCTTTACTGATAGGAAGCTGCACAACTCCAGAGCATGTGTTGCATCCCTCTTGGAGGCAGGCATTTGACAGCAGCTGAAAACCAGACTAGCTTTCGTAACTCTGTTCTTGGCACTTCAGGTCTCACAGATCCATTCTGACGTACCTTGCCCTGTCTGTTCACTGCATAAAGGATCCACAGAGGATCCACTCCGATGACTCCGATGGATCCCTCCGGCAAGCAGTGCCTGGCACCCGCTGTCCCAAGCTGACACTGTCCTGTTCAACAGCTATAGAGTCATGGAAAGGCTTATGTTGGAAGGGACCTTAAAGATCAAGGTAGTGATTCTGCAGCTGAGGAACAGCTTTCCCAGGCCTGCAGGCAGGCTGAGGTGGGAGAGCACTTCTAGAGATGGTCAAGTTCAACCCACATCAGTCCAGGTGTGTCTCACCAGGGCTGAGTAACTTTCCTGGATCTGCTGGTGAAACTTTTCCTAATGCAGCCCAGAGTGCTGTTGGCCTTTTTTGCAGGTAGAGACACTGCTGGCTCCTGTCAAAGCTGGTGTCCACCAGGACCCCCTCACCCTTCTCTGCAAAGATGCCTGTGAGCCAGATGGCCCCGGCATGTTCTGGTGCCTGGGGTTGTTCCTCCCCAGAGGCAGGACCTGACACTTCCCCTGGTTAAACTTCACGAGATTCCTGATAGCCCATTTCTCCTGCCTGTTGAGGTCCCTCTGGATGTCAGCATGACTTTCTGGTGCACCTGACACTCCTCCCAGTTTTGTACCAGCTCCAAGCCTTATGCTTTCCCACGGCCAGAGCCTACTGTGGAATGACACTGTGCCTGGGTGTGAGCTAAATGCAGCAGTGAGATTATTGCCTCAGCAGTTCCAACCAGGGCTGAGCCTTCTGTTTGGGGTGCTGTGGGTACCAAGAGGCCAGAGCAGGCATCTGGTCTATTTACTATTCTACAAGTAAAATTACAGTTCTAGAGAATTTACAAATGAACATCCAAGGTCTGAGATGCCTCAGGTGTGCAAACAGGGAGACCATGCCCTGAGCCTTCTTTGTAACCCACCTCAAATTGTTAATATCTGCTTTGCAACTACTTGTCTGAAAATTTATTTCATCTGAACTAACCGTTGTGCTGGACTGAACCAGTGTTTTGTTGTGAGACATGCTAGATAAAGCAAAAACCTAATTTCTACATCCAACACAAATGCCTGCCTCCCCCATCCTTAGGTTTGCTCAGGCCCAACAAAAAGTTATGTTTTTCGTTGCTTTTTCTACTTGTAGCCACTAGAAATCAATATAAAAGAAAAAAGAAAAAGTGGAAAAAACTCAATCTGAAAATGGAATAGAATCTGAAATTTTTAGTGCAGCGCTGCTAGAAATATGGGTGTATTTTTAAGGCTGCTCCATTTGACTAGGTTCATGCAATTGGAAAGGAAGTTAAATGAAAATGTACGGGGCTTTTGTTGTTTTGGTTTTTTTTTGTATTGTGACACTGTTTTACCTTTCCACAGGTAACAGCAGGTTCTAAAGTGTTGGAGGGATTTTTGCCTGAACAGAGTATTTTTACTGCAGGTGAAGTAAACAGAAACAATGGCAGGTAAACAAAATTGCAAATGTGTCTGGGGGGAAGGTAGGGAAGATGACGAATCTATAATCTCACCTCTGTCAGCCCGACTGCTCTCAGCTCAGATGGCAGGATGGTGCTCTCTAGGTATAATGGAGATCTATAAATAGCTGCATCATTATATAACCCAGCAGCAGTCTCATTCCCTTTCTAAATATAGGCTGTGCAGCAAAGGACAGTCTGGTGATGTGTTGCTCCTGATACCGATTAATAGCATGACTCACACTGCCCAGCTAATAAAAATGAAATGTGTGCCTTGGAGGCACCGCGCTGGATAGGGTGAATTTATACGAGGGGAAAAAAACCGTATTAGATTTGGTTTTGTGACTAGTGAAGGAGAAACTGAAATCTAAGCAATTTCATAATGCAGGGCAATATTACATTATGTCTCTCTTATCATAATGACTTCAAAGAAATGTGAAGCTGTCATTAATGAAATGTTTAATGTCTTGTGTTCTGTTCATAAAAAACAGTTTATTGCCTTCGAGTAATTACTGCAAACTCATTTTGGGGGGTTATAATAATCTCACATTTCCTAGGTCAACATGGCTGGCATGCTTGGGATGCCATTCAAAAGTGGACTGTGTTCACTCAGGATACATGTGCAGAGCTCCCACTATCAACCAGCCTGAACAAGCAGAAGGGAGGGAAAGTTTTCTGTAAAGTATAAATATTCTTTACGTAAAGAGCTTTGAGTTCAATGCAGAAAATTGTATCTAAGGCACACTTTGACCTTCAAACTTTAATTATCATAAATAGTGAGGCATGTACACCCTTGTTCAGTCATACTGTGTGCTCCCTCACATCCAGTCTGCAATCAATACTGCCATTTCACACACAAGGATTTTGCATTCACCTTTTTGTCTTTAAAGTTAGGGTGCTGTCTCTGCTGAAGCCCTTGCTGATGTCTCTATTTAATTACATGGGGAAGGTGAATGTGTAACTCTAAATCGTGACTTTGATGAAAAGCGCTGCAGTGGATTCCCCTTATAGCTCAGGGCATTGGTCTTTGCTCAAGAGGGAAAGAGCCTTCTGCAGTGAATTGCAGTATCATTTTGTACCATCTTCACCAATTTGTCCAGACTTTCATGTCTTTCATTAGAAACACTTTGGTGGTCTTCCAGGAGCCTGCTTATGCAGTAAAGCAGTTCTCGGCAAGACTAAAGGTCCTGAATTGATGTAATATCTGTTACTAGAAAGAAATGGCTTGGGAAAAAGAAGTAACTCCCTCCAGCCTTTGCAATAGCTGGGGGTACAGTGAGGGGACCCAAGCTCAGGGAGGTCTCCCATTTCCGTGAGGCAGCTCCTGTTGCTGTAGCAAGGCTCCTGATGCTCCCCGGTGTAGCCGCCTCTCCTGGCAGCAGCACATACAGCAACAGTGCCCCACCGTGTCCCAAAGCCACCCTGCCCTCCTGTGGAGACAGAGTTTTTGCAAGAAAATGGACACATGGTGCACCAGCCGTTAAGGACAAGTGAACAGAGCACGTGGAAAACGTACACAGCGAGAGAATGCTGATGCTTCAAGGACAGAGGGACAGCAGCCGAAGAAAAGCATAAACAAAGACAGAAAACTGTCTGATGATTTGTGTGTATAGGTGCATGGTAGCTGGGCGAACAGAGCGAGAAATCCAATTAAATCATTACATGTTTTATGTGTGTATATTGCTTTACCAATCATGTAATGTGTGGATGCCTGGACAGGGAGGACATAGTGTATAATAAGGGTGCCTGGGGGGAATAAAGTGGCTTCTGCTGGATTCATATTGGAGCGTGCGTAGTCCGTTTACTCCCACACCCTCCTGCGTAGTGTAGATGTGGCTTGGGGGCACCCTGGGCTGGAGAATAATTTCTGAAAACATCTGGCTAATGTCATTTACCAGGATCACTCTTTTCCTTTTCCAGCTCAGTGCAACCCAGAAAGCAAAACTGTGCCAATCCCTGACACAGCAGGCACCCGAGTGCTTCGGCCACTGCATGCCGCAGCTCCAGGGAGGGCTCCCAGGAGATATCTGTTCAAGCACTGGGAAATTAGAGATCCCTTGTACCTCAAGGCAGCTGGTGTGAACAAAAGCTCAGCAGCTCAGTCATCCTAGGACCCCCTTGCCACCAGCTCCCTGTCCAGCCAGCCGCCTCAAAGTCTGTCCCTCCCCTGCACCTCTGGGGAGAGACACCACAGTCCTGGCTTTGCTCAGCCTCATTGCCGTGAGGTGTTCAGTGCTTCCACTTTCATGCTCATCTCTGAATTAAGCTTGTTAGGTCAGGAAAGGCAGGTGATGTCAGGTGGTTTGGGACACCTCTGCAGCCTGACATGGACATACTCCAGCCCAGAGCCTTGCTGGTGTCCTTGGACAAGCGAGGCCGTTCTTGCTCACCACTGAAACAGGTGCTGCTGTGTGAGGCTGAGGTTTCCTGGCTGGGAGCATTGTGTGCTTAACACCATCTGAAAGTTCAGCCTCCACTTCCTTCTCAGTTATGTTCTGTCCACTGCTTCTTCAGACTCCAGCCCTATGGTTCAACAGTAAATTGACCATTTCCTCACCGTACAATAGCCCATGGTGTTTTGCTGAGGAAAACTTTAGGTCAACAAGCACCAGAGAAGAGGGAGTGTTATGCACAACTTCTTTTTTTGCACAACTTCTCTGACTTTTCCCAGACTCTTGTTTCAAGCAGTTAGGTGTTCCATTTGCACCTCCAGCAGCCACAGTGTCAGTAATTCTTAATTTAAACGATTTAGCTGAGTTTCCCATCAAAACAATATTTTTTCTTCTTTCCCCTCAGGATGTAGAGCTCTGCTCCAGCTGCTTCCCTTTGACAGATTTACGGTAATAAAAAATAAAGTAAGAAAACTGTTATTTTGCTTTCAAACACAAATCTTTGGTGACAGATTAGACATGGAGGGATAACCTATGCGGCTGGAGGAGTCAGGTATTTATCTGCAGGAGTGCCCAGCTGTATTCAGCAAAGACGTGGTACCAGCAGCTTGATCTTGGTCATGTGAATGACCTTAAAACCTTTTAAAACCCAGGAGAATGCTAAAGAGACACTTAAAGGGAACTTGCACAGAAATGACAATCCTTATCAATCGGGAAGGTTTCTGCACTGAGAGCCTCAGCTCTGCTACACAGCCCTTGTGGTCCCCACCGGTTCCAGGTGCCCACACTCAGCCGAGGCTGAAGAACAAGGTACCAGCAGCCAGCCCACAGCAGCCTCATGCCACGGGGGATATCTCAAATCCTAAAATACAGCTCTTGGGGGCTTTCAAACCTGACAACTATCACAAACCTTAAATCTACTGTAAAGTGAGGAAGAGCCATACCTAAAGAGGAGAGCTACCATTTTGATGAAAAGTCACATACATAAAGATTTGTGTGTTCCTAGGTATTTCTATCTGGCTCGAATGGACCTGAAGAGAGGCTGAAGATGGACAGTGAGGCAGAAGATGGCTTCCCACCAGAGCCCTCTGTGGCATTGATCTGTAAGGCATTTTTAGAGCAAATATAAACCAAATGGGCACTTTTGTGTTTATGTTAAAGCGCTGCTTGCATTTAAAATGAAAGAAAGCGGAGGAATGCATTTTAGATACTCCTGTGGATCGTGAGCTTTCCAGGGAAAACTAGACTGCTCCTTTAGGAGCATGCAGATCTCATGGGAAGGCTCTGGGACAGATGTTCCCCAATGTACTGGGCATATCAAACCCCATGCCGCAAGGAAATTCAGAGTAATTAGGTTGAAGGCACATGCAAAAGGTAGCCTGATGGTAAGACAATAGTTAATTCCAAGTAAGTACTGGGAGAGCAGGGATGCTATTCTGTGCTCTGCTCTCTACCAGAAAGCACTGGCAGGTTCCCTGACACTGGACATGTGGTGAGGCCACGCCACAGCCCCGGGCAGACAGCCTTGCAGGCAGGATTTAAAATTCATCTGGCTGGCGCTTCCCCAGTGGCCAGCTCCTGGCAGCACGCTGCCACGGCTGTTCACTTGATGCTCCTGAAGGCTCTTGGACTCCCCTCACCCTGTCTGTAAAGTTTCCAGCCATCAGCATCCATACCTTGTCAGTGAATCCGCTGTGACTAATTTACAGTTTCTTCCCTGATTGATTAGTTTGGAATGAGAGACAAATCATTAAACCCCAGGCCTTTTATTGATAATTTGCAAATGGGGGAAATGGTTCAATTCTTGGCATTGATCATGAGTTACATCCACTTCCCCACAATTATACAAAATATGGCATTCATTGCTTGGATTGTGCAGGTTAAAGCCACATCTAGGAAGAAAATATGCCTCCCTGTGGCACACTGCAAAGCATCTTGTATTCTACAAAACACCTTCAGGAGCAGGAAAGAAAAAGAAGCAATGTGCTGCCTTAAAAAACATGCTTGTGGTCCTGTAGAGAACAGACAGGTCTTCATTTTCTAGCTGCAAGAAAAAAGGTTGAGGTCCAGGACAGCATGGTGTTCAAGCCTTACAAGCATAGACTGGAATTTTTTGAATCTTCCAAGTTAATACACAAACAACCAGGCTAAAGCAAAAAGATTTACAAAGCTAAAAAGCATTTCTGGCTTAATAAAAGCTAGTTAATAAAGCTGGGAACTGAATATCCATCCTGCCCATCCCTCTGTCTGAAAGAATCACATAGGCCTTGTCTGTGTCCATGTATGTTTCCATCACAGTTCATTCAAAAGTTGGAATTATTTAAAACCTAATGTACATTAATCTAAAAGTAATTCTAAATAGATGGCTAACTTAGCCCTGTATTCTGCGTGCTAAATCTAAAATAGACTTTATTTTATTATAGTAATAACAACCAAGCCAGATGCTTTAGCCTACATTCCATATTTGAAGGTGCTACTGATATAAAGATAACACCCTGTACGATGGTCCTACACAGTGCAGTCTATGCCTTGAAGAGACAAGGAAAAAGGAATAGCCTGGCAAAGAGTTATCACCTTTATTATATAGCTGAGGAACAGAGGCACTGAGTGATTAGCTGTCTAGCTCATAATACCATTGGAAGGCTATAGCCAGACCTAATAGGGTCTGGTTGTGCCAGACAATATGTTCTCACTACACTGCCATTTTTCTTCACTGATGTAAATGGCTTATTTTAAAAGTAGATTTTCATTGGCATCAGCTTGGTTAAAGACACCCAATTTCTCATGGCTGAATCACACATTAAAGCTGAATAACCCTTATTCTTCTGCTGCAGGTGACTGCTGTGGACAGCTGTAGTTCTAGGCACTCGAACACTGCAAAAGAAAGAACATACTAATTTTAGTAAAAAAAAAAAATCACTAACGTTTTAGGACCTGAAGAGAACATTAAGAAAAGATCTTATTATCCTTAACTCTGTGTGTTCTTGTACTGTCAGGTGACAGGTATGTGATTCTACACAATATTGCCATGGAAAGCCCAAGATTTAAAGCACCACTAATATCCCTGACATACTGGAGATGTAATAACCCGGGGCACAATGTTGAAAATCCATCTGATGCCAGGTGACTACAGCCAGAAGTGTGCACCGTGTAGAGAGGTTGCTGTATGTTGCATCTATTGGTGTTTTCCCTTTGCTGAGGAATTTTTGCTCACCGATGTGGTAATTTCACTGCATGCTCAATTTAATGGAGCAAAATCCCCATGATAACAAACTACAACAGGGTAAATCTTCCTCTGGGCCAGCTGCGTTCTTTACATAACATGCTAACTTTTCTAGCACTTATGTGTTTTATAGGAGTATGTAATTGGAAGTGTAACATTGGGTGCAGGGATTGCAAATAAAGTAATGGTGCATTAATTACTTTCTTTTTGCCTAAGTTGCACTTCGGCTTTTAAATTTTGATCTAACTAAATAGAGAGCAAGACAAGAAAATGTGAATCACTTGAGACTTCTAAGCAGCTGTTAAGGAAAGGTGTGATGGCTGGCCCTAAAAATAAAGCAGTGGAAGAGCAGACCTGATGCTCCAGGTGGTCTGTGTTCCTACAAAGCACCATAAAGGGTGAAAGCAGCTGCGTCTCTGCTGTCCCCATGGGAACTGATCTGGAAATACACACAATCAAGCCTGATTTTGTGTTGCAGACTGAGTATTTCTGCCTGGAAAATGGCTCTCCCTGGGATTTCCAACTCTCTAAAGCCCGTTCATACAAGTCCATTAATTTCTGTTGATCTCCTGAGGACTGAAGGCCAAACCATTGGTGGTACCAAAAATAGTTTCAAGACTCTGCTGCCTTTCCTTGGCACCAAATTTTCCTCCTGTGCTTCTGTTTTAGCCCTCAATGTGATCACGAGCTGCAGGAGCTGTATTTAGTGTCGATGCCTCCCAGTTGACTGGCAGCAGGTGGGCACAGTAATGGTCTCTTCTCTTCCTAATTTTGCCCAACTTTTATTTTCTCACATTAGCCAGCTACTTTATTTGTGAAATAAAATTAATGGCCCAGGTGCAATCTATTCCAAGTGTTTCCCAGACAGCAAATTTTGGCAGCACTTAATCTGAATTTCAAGGGTTCTGCTAACCAGTTTTCAGCTCCTAGTCCTCACCAGGAGGAGCTGAGCCACTGCTGTCTTGTAATACATTGCTTCCATATTTGCTAGAGAGCCCAGTCAGGCAAAAAGGCAGTGCTTTGTCTCAGAGAGAATACATCTATGGATTCACCAAAAAGACTCAAATGAGAGATGAAGCAAACGTGGAAAGGACAAAGGCAAGGCAAGATGACAGCAGAATTCACAATTCCTTCCATTTTCCAAGCAGCTCTCAGAGCTAGCTGTGACCTCTTTGCTGCACTCATCGTACTGCAAACAGTGATGTGTTTTAAAATATTATTCAGGCAAGAAAGGGTATTCTATTATTGCCCTAACTTTCCCAGCCAATCTACCTTTGCAGCAGACATCTATGCTTTCATAAAACTGCTTTTCTTTTTCCTCTCTTACTAGTCATAATTGTGCTTAAATCTTTATCACAGAAGTTTGCTACTCTAGTGAG
The DNA here is from genome assembly GCA_013398955.1 of Callaeas wilsoni. NCBI lineage: Eukaryota > Metazoa > Chordata > Aves > Passeriformes > Callaeidae > Callaeas > Callaeas wilsoni. Next base: position 171,323 of record VWPU01014612.1, on the reverse strand, counting down.
ACCACTTTCTGCAATTTAAAGAGCTGAAAAACACATTAAATTGTTAGTCCAAAGGGCAGGAGATAAAAGGTTTGAGATTTCTAACTTAATTTGAGATTTTCTGTGCTTGTGTTGTGCGATAACGTTAAAAGGAAAGTGTGGGTGGACACTGGTTTTATAGTGCCTGAACTTCTCAGGGCCTCTTCCCAAACAACACTGCAATAATTCACTTACTGTACAAGCTACCATGCAGAGAACGACATTATGTTCCAAACCTGTGGAAGAAAACCAAGACAGAGCTAATAAGGAAATGTTTTCTTCTGAGTGTGTCACGGGTTGAAGACAAATTGATTTTTCAGAGGAGTCAAAAGCAACGTGTATCTCCTCAGCATCTTGAAATCCAGGTCCAATTATACTTTTTCTTTGTAACTGTGGCAAACAGGCTGCTTTCATGGTTTCCAGAACATTGTTCTTCTATTGTAAGTCAGGTAGCTTCATTATTTCTAGTGGGAAAAAAGTGTTTTGTGAGGAGTCAGGCAACTGCAGAAAGATCGGAGGGCAGCATTTCTTTGAGTAGGTACGACATAAAAAACAATGTAAGTGTTCACATCTACAGAAGGCTGGATTTTTAGACTGACATCCACATTTGGAGAAGAACACAGTGATGTTGTAGTAGGAGGGTAGTGCAGCTTCTTACAAGGTAATGAAGTAGAAACAAAAACTTCATACCAAAGTTTCTCCTCTTCGGGTTTAGTCTGTGTTCCCCATGGCACTGGAGTGTTTCCTTCTGTGGTACACCGCAATGCTTGAGCCAAAGCCGTGGTATCTTGGTCTTTGCTGGGATAAAGCTAAGGCAGGTTTTCAAGCTAGAATTTTCTCCATGGGTAGTTTGCCATATGCCTTTGCTGCCTGATGCCTTTTTAGATCAGACTGAAAGAAGGGAGTGTATGTGAATTTTTATTGTAGCTAACCTAGGAAATCACCTCCTCACTCCTTCAGCGGTCATGTGCGCTGGATGAAAGCACTCCACGTTTCAGCACCTTCTGAAAGGGTGCAAGTTCAAGGTTATACTTTTTGTTATCCATTTCTTCTCTAAATATTTTCCTCTTTTCCAGCTAGGTGGCATGCCAGAGCCCATAAACCTTTTAATATTCTAGCTTTACCACACAGCTTTTACAAACAAGGTCATAGAGAACAGAGGAAAAACATATAATTAATAATTATCAAGACTTACTGCTGTGTGGGCTGCAAGTCCCTGCTCAGAAATTAGAACCAAATTATTCCAGGCTTTAAAAAAGGTAGTTAAGATATCCAGCATACTTAAATTATCTCCTCTGAGAGACTACACCAGCTCCATTAGCTCCCTGCATGTATTTTGCTCCACGCTAACACGTAGCACATGCTTTAAATCACAGCAGCCAGTTCCTTCCCGTTGCACTTGCCTCACTCCCCTCACTCCCTGAAATGCTTTTCCAGTTCCCCTTGCCTTGTCTCCTTCACCCCAGCCCCCTGTTAATGCCAGCTGATCTGGAACAGCCACACAAGTTATTTAGCAAAGTAGGGGAAAAAAGGGAAACTATTTCAAATATTTCTGAAATAGCTGAAAAAATAAGCAGTGCAATCCTAGTCCCTCGAGGAGTCCCCCAGGTTTGTTTCAGTCAGTGAAATGAGAGGGAACTACCAAGCAAGGTAAATCCTTATCCATGGTATTTATAAACAACTTGATTTAAACAGGATATGGTGGCACTCATTACCAAAATCTGAGAGTTAGCCAGGGAATTATTAAGGATGCATAGATTTTAAGATGAGGAGGCACAAGTATGTTACCTAATCTGACTGCATAATCCTGGATATTGAATTTGTCTCATGTTCCCTCAGGTTATCCAGTAGTTTATTATCATGTAAAGAATTATTTTCTAGGCAAAAGTGTTTATACATATATATACACAACAATCTAGGACTCATTCATTTACCAGTGAATTTCCAGAAGGAAATTTACCTGGGGTTTGGAAACTTGAAAAGTTGTGTATACATCCCCATAAGGGACATTTGTAAGGAGTGGACCAACACTCTCCTAGAAAAGCTCTCCCTGAGAAGTCTTTCCTCTTGGAAAGTAGCCCCTCTGTTTCAGATTTTATGTATTCCATTTTCAAACATTGTGCATGTCCTTTGCCCAGAGACAAGGTCTGTGGTTAGTCAAATAGAACTTTACAGGCATTTATTTTCTCCTAGTAAAATAATAAATTATTGACTCTCAGATTGTGATATAAACATATTCACCTAGAAAATAATTACTTATGTTCTTCTAGCAAATAATAGAAGGAAATCAGATTAAGAGCATTTATTTCATAAATAAAAAGTAAGATTACATCCAAACATCTGTCACCAAATGAAATATTTCTGCAATCCAAATCCATTTGTTAATTGTCTCCTCTCTGCCTGGAATGCAGCTGTTTAAGTAATTTCTGAAGTAGCATCTATGTCATCGACAGACATCTGTGCAGAATCAGTGATGTGCAGAGAATACTCTATTTATAGAGAGGCAATCAGGCCTTTCTCGTCTTCCCTCCTCCCACCCACAGCTCTTTGCAGTGATATCAGGGGAGTCCCAATGATGGTATTAATTTCTTTTCAGCTGAAATGTACCCATAAAGTTTAGTCAAGAACAAATGAGCAGGGGAAGTGAAGATCATTTTCCTTGTGCTGAAAAATATTTTTACATACCAGCAGTAGAGATTTCTTAATATTAGAAAAGGGCAGAATTTGCTGAAATGGAAAGAGCATGAAAATAACATTTTATAAATAGTATAGCATCTATTATTTATCATAGCAGTCTTTGACTAAAGGCCCAAAGCAAAACATTTGACTTTGAAAATGAAACAAAAAGAGGTGGCAACTATTACAAAAACTTTTTTTATTTTCTTTATGAAAATTTTTTGTTGAAATATAGCTTCTACCTAAAAAAATCTTTCTAGAGAAAAAGAAAATAAGAGTTTTAGTTCTTTTCAAATGCATATAGAAGAAAGGAGAAAATTCTGTACAATGTTTCATAGATGAAAAACATTTTGTGAAGACACCAGTTCTACTTAGTTATCTTCCTAATTAATTACTTAATGGGATGCTCCCATTCCACAGCAAGCACACTGTGTCATAAACTTACCTCAGTAGTTCTCATGTTCCAGCCCCAAAATAACTGAATTTGATCGAATACTCCTTAGGAAGAGGAATAGGAAGGTTCTTGAGACACTTTGTAATGAAACACATATTAATTATAGTATTATTTAAGAGTAAAACATTTCAAAATGTACTTTATTTTACAGCTTGAGGAGCTATTCAAATATTAAAGATCATATATTATTCACTTACAAAGAAAATGAGTTATTACTCTAAAATGGAACATACATAGTAGGGCGGAAAACTTCGACATGACATAGTTGTGAATGTGAAGGCATTCTAGTTATTAACTGTTGTTTCCAGGAATCCTGTGAACGGCAGCAGGCTTTATATGGGCAGAGTTAAAAAAAAGTAAAAATGTAAAGTTAAAAATAAAGTAAAACTAAGTTAAAAAAACCAAATAAGACTCCTATGAAACGTCTTCAACACCAAAGAAATGACTACACAGGTCCAATGTGAAGGGAATTTATAGATTTTGTGCTTATTTTTGTCTTCAGAATTTAATTTTTGCTTAACCGTCTGCATTACATAAAATAAGAAAATTCCATATGCTGGCTTGTGCATCTCTGTTCAGAATAGCAAAGGATCTTATGAAGACTTTGAGGAAGTCAGGGTAACCTGGGGTACTCATGGGTTTGCTGGGTCACAGCAAAGGACATTGCACAAAATTAGCCAATTGTTTCACTATTCAGCAATTTAATTTATGCCAGTGTTGTTATTTGCAAAGTTTTTGTAGGCACAATCTATGCTAACAGCACCATCTTCCATTAGAAATATTTCTAAATAAAATGAGATACTTGCAAAGATTAAGAGATAGAACTTTTATTTATGAATACCTATTCTGGAAAATAGTTCAGTTCCTGTCGAGGTTAGAGTTAGCTGTATGCATTGTAGACCTTACTAACTGGAATGAGGATTCTCCACAATTAGCTGAAAACGTTTCTGCAGCACAGGTGAGGTGATCTGTTGGGTTTTCCTGGCCTAAGAGAGATATCAAAGCATTTAAAAATACTCTGCATGGAACCAGCTTGCCATTCAAGCTGTGCCAAAAGGCAGTACTGCACCTGCCTGCTCTGTGGACTCACTTCCTGTTATTCATGTCAATGTTTCTGCATCTTCTGCAGTCAGGCTTGGTTCTGCTTCTGTTTCTGATTGAGGCCAGGCTGGAGAGGGCTCTGGGCAGCCTGACCTAGTGGGTGGCATCCCTGGGGACGGGGTGTGGAACTAGGTGATCTTTAAGGTCCCTTCCAAACCAAACCAATCTATGATTCAATGATCAGCAAAACTAGGCTTCCATTGCTAATTCCACCAAGGCCCTGCATAAACCCTCAAAAAGAGAGCAGCTCATCTTCTCAAACCTGATAAACCATCCCACAGACTGAGCAGTTTTCTCCCAAGCTAAACTATCCAAGAGCCCAATGTGACTTCTTTGACATTATACAGTCTACGTACTAAGACAAATCTAGGCACAACTTTTGAAAGTCTGAAGAGGAACCCTGACAAGTGGTCACAACTACTGGTGCTCGTGGGAGAGAAAACCAGAGTCTGACTAGGTACCAACTAATTTAAAAGCCCACATGGCAGAGAGCACGTCACGGAGACAGTCCTGAGTCCCAAAGCAGCACTGCCCCAGCAGAAAGAATGCCAGGAAAACATTTAGCAGAGAACAGCTTGAGGCTAAACTTTGTGTTAATTTGCTTCCCTACCTCAATCTTTTCCTTTTACTGAAGGCTTTTACAACCACTGCATTTGTCAATGTCAGACATGGATAAAATGCACAGCAGTCAGGACAGAGATTAGTAGAAAACTGGCCAAGGGTTGCTCCCACTATTCAGTCAAGTCCTTGTGTCTTGAAGCATGACAGCTTAAATTTTTTAAAGCAGTTATGTAAAATTGAGACTGCATTTGTGTCCCCTGCAGCAGCAGGTCACTTTGCCCTCTGCCCTGGCCAGGAAGGCTCATCTTCCTGGCAGGGAGCAGAGAGAACATCATTTAAATTAACTCCTTGTCTGCCCACGAAGAACTACTCCACAGCAGGCTGGGAAAGTGCCAGACCACTTCTGAAGGCAAAACCACCTGCTCATGATGAAGGACAAAAAGTCCACTTTAATGCATTGTCCATGTGTGTGGTTCTTTCTGGGCTCCATGTCTTTCCTCCTAAATGATGGGGCCACAGGTGTACTTGAAACCCAGGGGGAAGATAGATGATTTTGCTGTCATCCTTTTTTTTTTTTAGTTTGTGTCAATTTTACTTTATTTTGCCAACAACCTCAAGAAGGAGTTTACTTGCTGACCTTTCTTAGATGTGTTGTTACATGTCTGAAAATCGATTTCTAGAGTTATCTGTTGTCTCTTTTTTTTCCCTCCCCTGTAGCACTTTGAAATGTGTAGGCTGGGGAGAGATAAGTGATATAGGTTTGCTGGACTGACACAAATGTAACAGGGACACAATTTATGACTCAGCTCATTCATGGTAGATTATATGCTCTTGAGACACTCGATGATTTATAGCTGATGTAAATTGTGATACTTACTGTGCCATTAGCAAAGCCATTATCTCTGTCGTGAAAACTTAGAATCAATACATGTCAGCACAGACAGAAACAGTATTGTGAGCTTGCTGATAAAAATGGGTTTGTGGAGAAGCATTCTAGGATTCCATTTCACACGAATGGAATTCTGAATTCTGAGAATAGCAATTTTACTAATGAAAATCCTGAAGTCAGGTAGTTATGTCCTTTGCAATTATTAGGTATGTGGTAATGGCCAGAGCGCATTAGCAGCCTCACTCAGAAAAGAATTTTACAAGTCACAACTAGGAAAAACTAGCCTGTGACATGATGCTGCCAGCCATTTTGTAGATAATAACTAATAATATGTTGAAATACTACTTTTTATGCTGAAAATTAATTCCTGGAATTAATTATTTTATTTTGCAACTAAAGAAAATGCTTTTTTTCAGAAATGTAGTACTAATTAGAGCCTCTCACCAAAGAAGAGGATCAGCACCATACATTTAGGCTACTGAGAGCAGACTGGGTGTCATACTGGGCGTACAAGGCAAATATCTGAGCTAGAGCTATAGTGAGCAAGCCACTGACTACGGTCAGTTGACAATAAATAATCACACAAACTATTTGTTCAAAGTCAGTTTAAAAATCATTGTTCTTCAAGTGACAGCTCTAAAGATTTACTTCACTAAATAAGCCGTCTTTTAAGATTATTCACTTTGTGATTTTTCAGGAGCTGCGATTTGTACAGGAGAACAGCTGAAGGAACCACCTACCTTTTCTCAAAGGTATTGGGTAGGTCTCAAGTCAAACTGCTTTCAGAGCTCTGGAGCATTGGATGTGGCACACTAGTCTAGCTCACTCTGGAAACAGTTATCAACCTTGAAATGCTGATCTCTCTCACAAAAGGTGCTCACATTTCTCATTTGTCATTTGATGTGAACAGCATTTACCAGGCAACGAGTCAGGATTTTCCATAAGGCTCTTAAAGCTTCTCGGTCATTGTGTTTGGCCCCTGCATCAGTTCCTTCCCCCATCTCTTGCATGACTGGCTCATCACATCAAACAAATCCCAGGGTGCTTTTGTGTCTACCCTTGCATTTCAAACGTCCTCAACATCCCCATACCTAGACTGGCTAACCAAAGCAGCTGCTCTTATGGTGGTCTCTAATTCACCATCTTCTAGCTTCACACAGTGTTGCTATTATAGGATTAACGCTGCCAGAGAATTGCAGAATATTCCAGGTTTGAAGAGAATTCTGGCAATCTCCAGTCCACTTCCCACTTAAAGCAGGACCAGCAGGAGCAGGTTGCCTAGGTTGCCTCCAGTTGAGTTTGAGTGTTTCCTAGAATGGAGACTCCACAATCTCCATAGGCATGTGTGTCATTTTTTGACCTTCCTCACACTGAAGATTTTTTTTCCTACTATTTTTTTACAATTTTCCTTATCCCTATTTCTGTCTGTTGCCTCTTATCACTGCACCCTTATGAGCAGAGTTTGGGTCTGTCTTCTCTACACCCTCCCGTTAAATAATTGTGGACAACAATAAACTCTCCCCTTTGCCTTGTCTTCTGCTGAAAAAAACAGTTCCCATGGTCTTCCCTTTATATCAGGTACTCCAGCCCCATGAATATCTTTGGGATTGGAGCTGGACTTACCCCAGAAGGTCCATATATTTCTTGTAGCAGGGAGCCCGAAACTGGATGCAGAACTTTCAGTGCAACCTCACAAATGCCAAATACATGGGAATTGCAATTTCCTTGGACCCCCTGGGTATAGTTTTGCTAAAACTATGCGGGTTGTGACTGGCTGCCTTTGCCACAGGGATACACTGCTCACTGATATTCAGCTTGCATCACCAAATTGATAGCTTACTTTTTGCAAGGTTGCCTGCTAATCACTTAGCCCCTGGTCCAGATGGTTGCAGGGATTCTCCTTTCCCAGGTGCAGAAATTTGCACTTCCCTTTGCCGAACTTCATGAGGGTCCTATGAGTGCATTGCTCCAGTCTAGCAAGATCTCCCTCTACACAACTTGGCATCAGCTGTGAATTTTCTGGGTAGTGCACACTGTCCTATCATCCAGGTAATTTAAAGACATAAAATGGTCTTGTCCCAAATACGAATCCCTGAAGACTATCACAGTAACCATCAGCTAGATGCACATTGTGCTGTTGATTAAAATCCTTTAAGACACGTAGTCCAGGCAATTATCCATTCACCTTATTGCTTATTGTCCTTTTAGCCAAACATATCTCACCAATTTGGCTATCAAGATACTATGGGAAACCACACCGAAGGCTTTGCTAAAGTCAAAATACACAGCATCCACCAGTCTCTCCTCACTGTGAGTCATCTGTCTCGTCACAGAAGGCAATCAGTTTCATCAGGAGCAATATGCTGCTAGTAACGCCATGCAGGCTGTTTCCAATCACCCTTTTGACATTCACGCACTGGGACAGGACCTCCAAGAGGACTCGCTCCATAAACTTTGTCATGTCCTTGCAAAGCTGCTATAGAGCAGCCACATGGTGATGTTGGCCCACTCCTCTGGTGCTCCTGGAGACATCCCATCTGGACCATCTGGCTTGTATATGCCCAACTTGCTTGAGTGCTCCCTTACTCTCTCTTCCTCTCCTCTGGGTATTGCTGCAGAGGAGACTGCAACCAGCCCCAAGAGCAGGAGAGTCTGAAGGCAGTCTTGCACAGCACAAAAGGCAAAAAGGCACTGACCACCTCCACTTTTTCCGTGTCCTTTGTCCCTCAATCTCTAGCTGTTCTTAGCAGCAGGCTTACAATTTCTTTATATTTCCTTTTTCAGTTCTGTTATAAAAAGCCTTCTTGTTGTCCTTCACCTCCCTTGCTAATTTAAACTCCAGCTGCTCTTCTGGTATCTCTCTGTTTTCTTAAATTAAATAAATTAAATTAGATAAGTTCATCCCACTGGTAGTAAGAAAAACTCTGAGGAAGAACTCACTGGAGCCATTCACACAAGGGAACTAGCCAAATGCATCTAAATCTTTCAAGACTTGGAAGCAGCAACCAGATGGGAAGGGACAATTTCCAGATGCCAGTCCTCCATGGAAGAGTTCAAATTCTCAAAGAAAACAGCTCATAGAAAATTCATCTTATAAGAGACATCAGAAAAAGAAAAATCATTTTTCTCTTCTGTTACTGTGCAGGTCAAATCTTTTCCCAAACTCTGACTCTTGCTCTACATTTTTAACTCTCAATGCACACTAATTACCAATTGCATTTTAACATTCTGTCAGCACATTATATCTAGTTTCACTTAGAAAACTTTTGGGTTTTTTTCCCATGGGGCATTAAGATTAGCACTTAATTAATTAAGCGGCCCAGAATTGAATGCAGATGATCGGGAGTGCTACCACTGCTGTCAAGTATGAAACATCATTGTTTGGAAAGATGTAAGACAGCTCCAAAAAAAAAAAAAAATCCATGGTTGAGGACATACTCAAGGGACAAAGCACTGTGTCCTTCAAATCCTTGCTCTCTCAGGACTTCCTAGGAGAATCTTGGTGCATACCAAATTTTGGAAAATAGTAGGGGGGTGTCCTCTTAGTCTTCTCAATGAAAGACTACAATATTTCCAACAGGCAAATATTAAAACCCTAGTAGAAGATGAAATGTGTTTTCAATATTTTCTTTAAAGATTTTAGTTTGCTGCCAGGTATTAATTTTCATATTTCATGTCAGCTATGCTGTTACTCATAGAGGCTTCAACAACATTCACTGTCGTTGCTATGAGAAATTTTTGACATTTTCTCATTAAGTATATCAGGTATGAAAATAGCAGAAAGAGAAAACAGTGACTATCAAAGAAAGACTGGACTCTTGCCTTTTTTCCAAGTAACTTTCCAGACTGAAGTTGTCACTGTAGAGCTAAGAGTAGAGTTCATATCAGCTGTCTTGCCAAAATTATCTCCTCTTTCCTTTGATGACAAATGTTTTATCTCTTTTTCTTTTGAGCTTTTTGTGATGATGCATAAGGAAAGTGTTCCAGTTTCACTCCATTTTCCACAAAACAAAGCACACACCTAGTCACACATCTGCTGCTTGGTATATTACCGCCAGAGCCAGCCTGGCTCCTCCTTTAGTCCCTGCCTTCAGGCACATTTCTCTTTCCATGGCAGGGATCTGAGGCAGCAGGTCTTCAGCTGTGTTACAGCTTACAATGGCAAATGGTGCATTGCTTTGAAGCTGTCCATTTATACATCACCTCTTGCACTGTTGTACATTGCCCCTGTGAAATACTCCTCTGGGATCACTACTACCTTCTTGATTTCCTACATCATGCATATTCTTCTAGCTCCTGAAGCCTCTTCCCACATCAGCTTGAGAATCACCTTTCTGTTTCTCATTTCATGTGGTATTTTGGCTTATGCCCTCTTGCATTTAAACATTCAAGAGCTCTGTCACAGTTTCATATCTCTGTTTTATCACTCTTGAATCATACCTCTTACATGTTGTCTGGACACAGGGGGCAGGGGTCTTCCAATTCCTGCACTACATAATTATGGTTAGTTAATTCCCGTAGGAATTTATCTGGAAATAATTTCTATATTCACATATACCAAAGCTAGCTCTTTTTGGGAGCAAATGTTCCTTTTAATTAGTTGTATTTGTTGGTGATATCCACCCTCTGCACCAGCAGAACCAAGCAAGTCTTAGGTTGTCTTCATGTGCCCTCTGAAATCCTGGGAAATTTAACTTTGATGAGGAGACATTCAGTGTTTTTGTTCTTATTTTTAGAGCTTTCTCCACTGTCCTCTTGACACCAAGGACACTTCATTCAATCACCCCAAGAGAAGGACCTGTCACCTTCAATTCCACCTGATCTGTCTTCATTTCCTGACCTGTCACATAATTTAACATGAGCCCAACAAACTGATCTGGAAATGCCTTAAAATGAAAGTTTTCCACAGCAGGCATCAAACCCACATCAGCCATTATGGAAACCCATATCTTCATGTGTGAAATCATCTCTCTCCATCTAAAGCATCCCTTGGGCAAGTCCTGGAAGCTGGTCAGGACTTAGGTGCTTTGGTGCTGCCACATCTGCTGCTGGTCAAGACCCGGAGGTGGTACAGGGCTGGGAGAAGGGGAACAGTGTGCCTGTAGTCTCCCCCACCCCTCTGCTGATGTTGGTCTTCCCCCACCCAATTTAAGCATTCCTCTTTTGGACTTCTTTTGCTTTTGGCAATGTAAACACTTGAAAAACTTTGCGAACATGAATCCACTAAAAGTTAGGCTCTGAAAAGTTTTTACACTGGGGGAGGGTTAAAAAAACTAGTCAAGGAACCATTATTGTTGACAGAAAAGACAAAGCTAAATTTTGACCCAAATTTCTCCATCTAACACGTAACAGAGCAAAAATGGTGTGTACAGGGACAGCTCTGGGTTCTGGACAGAAGGCACCAAATACTCTTTTCACCTATAAAAGGAGGCAGAGAGCAAGGCAGCACATGAAGTCCCATGTCTTTCAGGGCTTCTGTGGCCCTTGGCTCGCTGGGGCGTGCCCGAAGGCCGTTGGATCCTGTGGTGCTCCTTGGGGAAGCCAGGCTGTGTCTGCTGTGTCTGCACCGTGGTGAAGGGCCCTGCTTGCGGGCGGTCTGCGGGAAGTGCTGTGAGTGGGCCGTGCTGCCCGGGGAGCACGAGGCACGGCTGCAGCACAGGACAGCAGCCAAGCCTCAGGCCTCCGGGTGGGATATGCAGAATATGGCTGCTGGGGCAGGGAAAGTGTTGCTGGTGCTTTGCTTAAGCGTCCTTAAGTGCCAGCCGCTGGGGAGAGGGTGTAGGTAGGAGGAGGTTGTTGGAAAAATCCATCCAAAAGCCTTTAGGAGTGACAAGTGGCAAATTCCCACCATACACTTCCCACATACACTTCTCTTTTGTAAGGAATGGTGTAGGGCCACCCTCAGTTTTAACCAGACACCAGTTGCTCCTAGTGACACAGAAAGGTGGCCTTTTGCAGGAGTGCAACTCCACACTCCTTCCCTTGGCTGTGCCTGTATAGCTCAGCTCTAAAGATGGCACTGGAGGGTTGCTTTGCAGCAGTAAGTACAGAAGGAACAAGACAAGAACATCAGATCCTGAAATTTAGGGAAAGACTGCAGCAGAGCAGCTAATCTCACTTGAAAGGATGGGCTCATGTCCAATTACAGATTTTTTTCCAATCCACTGGGAAAGCCATTATACCAATGGCAGTCGGATTGGTGCAGCCATGGCAATCTTGCAAGCATTTAGGATATCTTTGATTAAATGATATAGTGGACAAAGACTGAAACTGCTTCTCTAGCAAAACCCTAGCATGGATAGCTTTCTAGTTAAAATGAGCTAATATGAGACTTTTACTTGTAAAATCGCATGAAATGGAGAAAACAAAAGTGAGGCATACGAGAAAGGGGAAATTCCCCTTTGTTTTCTTTACTGACTGATTATCACCATACTGTTTTTTAAATCCCTTTGCTTCCCTGTGTAATCAGGTTGATTAAAATCCTCTAAAGAAAGAAAACAGCTGCACAGACCTCCAAAATCACATTCTTCTCTACTACATGTGCATTATATTCTTTTCAACAGCTTTGTTTCCAAATTATTCTTTTCCGTTCATTGCCTCTGAAAGTCTATTACTGGATTTATTAAAACAAAGCTGAATAAGCATGCTGAATACAGCCACAATGATTGCCTCAACACATGTTGTTTGTGCAAGGACTACTGTGCAAGCAGGTTTGTGCTGCCGGCTGTCACTGAACTGAGGCAGAACAAAGGAAAACCCAGCTGAAAGAATGAAACTGTTCACTAAAGGAAGGTTCCGTATTTTGCCCTTCTATCATACACTGAAGAGCTAAAATAATTACTAAGCTGAAGTTAGACCATGACATTTTACTTCAACCCAGGTTAGGAGGAGAAACGTTGCTATCTTGTCTCTAAAATGACCTGACACCTTTCCACTGTCTAAGGCAGGGATGAGGTAGTGCTGCCACATGCTGCTGCTGCTGCAAGCTATACCTTCCAGGGAATTAGCTCATCTGGGGTTACTTGGGGAGGGGGCACCCCGCTTGCTTCCCACTCCTGCTTGGTGGTGATTTGCCTGGCTGTAGGAGGGAGCGGGAATAAGGAGAAGCTGGTGTGCACACACACCGGGTGCACCCACAGCACACACGGGCATTTGCACCCGTGCACGGGGAGGGAGGGGAGGGCATGAACCCTGGCAGGACCCCTGCATGAAGGCATGAACGCTGGCAGGACCCCGCATGAAGGCATGAACCCTGGCAGCCGGGGAGGTGGCACATCTGTCCTGCCACTGTGTCAGTGCTTGTGCAAACCTAGGTGTGCCCAGTGCTTAAACAGACCTCTCTGTGCCAAATCCCTTCCACCTCCCCATTCCATCAGGTTTCCCACAGGCAGGCTTTCCTAAGGAGGCAGGAGGTTTAACTGAACGAGGCTGTAGCTGACACTGTAAAAAGGTGCATTGTACCCACTGCTATAGTGGGAACTGGTGGTGGAGCCGCTGGTGACTCCCCAGGGAACAAGTTGAGTCACCATCACTGGAGGTATTTAAAAGATGTGTGGATGTATCATTTAGGAACATGGTTTAGTGGTCAACTTGGCAGTGTAGGTTAAACATCTTTTGCAGTCTAAAGGATTCTATGTTTCCTTTCTGGGCAGCGTGAGGGTGCTCTGTTTCCTACCAAGCCCTTCTTCTGTGCTGCACTCCCCATAATGGTGAGTTTTGTTCCCTGCTCAGCCCATCCAGCAATTTAAGTCATCTCAAAACAAAGGGAAGGACACCGCTGCAGGCAGAGGCAGTTCTGCAGGGCTGTGACACTGCTGGAGTTTGCACAAGCAGGATGCAAGTGCTTTTATTACTGCCCTCAGTCAGCATGATGGCTTGAGTCTTCCCACCTTTTTGATTTGTCCCAGAAATGTGCTGTAATTTCTTGGTCAGGACAATAATTTCTCTGTTTTGTCAGGCAGTGCCATTTTAATGCAAGGTACACAGATGAGCACAGACTTTCTTCCTGCTGAGCAGCTCAACGTGCCCATGGTGAAACGCCCATCTCCTCCCCAGCCACCCTGCAGCCCAACAGCATTGACCTTGCCATGGGCACCAACAGCTTCCCCTCTCACTCCAGTAACACAAAACTTTCCTGCCTTATCGTGGAGACAAAGACATTTAGGAGAGACAAAAAAACGTTTACGGAGACAAAAATATTTATGACCTCAGCGTCATAAATAAGCCTACATTTAGTTCGATAGAACATATCGAGTTTATTTTAATGATTATTAGAACCGTATCTGGAAAGGGCAAGTTGAAAAAGCTACTTTGCAGTTCTGAAACAGTGATAAAGTCACTCTTGAAATGTTTTAAAATATGAAAATGGAGTATCTGCTAAACAAGAGCAAACAGAGTAAGTCCTATGCAAATGACTGAGAACAGGGCAGATTCTGAAAATAACAGAGGCTAGAAATTTCTTTCTGTCTAGAAGAAAATGTGTGTCCTAAATAGTTTTAAATCAGTAAACTTTATGTGCTATTATCCAGATGGAGTAAAATGCTGGCCCTACAGACATTAATCACTCAATGAACTCACTGAGGTCAGAGTTTTACCCTGGGACTCAATTTTTTTAAAAAAATAATTCATATTTCTGTCATTTTTATATCCACTCACATAGCACAGACTTACAGACTTCCTGCACTGTGCCCATATATATATAAAATCATTTATAGCAGTACTCGTACTAATGCTTTGTAAAATCTTTTACTGATTTATAACACTTAAGAGTTTATAATTTCTCTTTGTCATCCTATTCAGACATCACTCCATGTTTTGCTCTCTTCTCTCCAGTGCAAACTACCCAAGGCCCGTTCTAGCAGAATGACATGAAAGCACGTGTGTTGTCTGATGAAGAGCAGCCCTATTCCACAAAACACACAGATGTTTTTGAGATGCAGCAGCACTGCATTATTTTGCAGCACAGACCTAAAAAGCACCACTTTATTAATTTAAAATGCCATTATATAGAGAGTGGCTGATTCATACGGTGTGTTCTTTGGTGAAAAGAACAAAAAAGATGTATAAAACTAGAAGTCAGTGGCAGAACTGCAGCCTTTTTGGGTGCTCTAGACACCCAAGAGAAAGCAAATAGCCCCTCAAGCCCGAGGGCTGATTGGGGTGAACTCTGAGAAGACACAGCGCTGTGACCCCTACCAAAGGACTGAGCTGTTGCACACATGTGCCCCAGGAAATTACAAAGGCAGACAGGTCTCCTGCACTCAGGTTTTTCTCCCAGCAGAAATAATCTGTCAAGTTGTAAACCATTTTCCTGACCCAGTTTGGCAACTTCATATCCTGCGAGAGCTTTTTATTTCCTGTTGCATATCATGGCATACACTCATATGTTTGTTTCCATAATTATTGTATTTGAGAATGTAATTTTTTTCCTGGTTTTACCCAAATACTCTCTTAGTGTCACAAGGATGTGACATCATATTTTTTCAGATTCCTATACTTAAATGTCTGTGCTACTCACATTTCAGAAGAGGACTATGCATTGTCCGTATAAAACAACCTAACTGGTCATTGGCCACAGCAGCACTAGTATGTTAAATAAACTTTGTGGTAGAAAAATTTTAAAATTCCTTTTGAAATCTTTTGCCAAGCTTTGTTTACCAGTTTGGACTGTAGCTATGGATGTGATAAAACGTTTAGAGACATGTGTTTTAATGTGCATCTCAGTTCACAACAACAGTTAATATATGGTTAATATATGCAGCTGTGTATGTGTCTAACCTCATACATAAAAGTGTTTCAGCTTTGGTGCTTATGGATTATTAAAATTATATCATTATATCTCTCTCTTTGATCACAATTTAGTGTAACACATTATCTTGATTCTCAGTAACTTCCAACTTTGATGTTATATTTAATAAAATATAATGCTGTGCTGAAGAATCCCCCGGGTACCTTTAATTTCTTTTCTTTTTTATTAATATATATTACACTTTAAATGGGATTAAATTGTCTGATTAGTGAAGCATGCTCTTGCTGCAGCAGTCAAACCCTGAATTCCTCAGGGCGCTCTACAGACATTGTTAAAGCATCTTTCCAAGGTGCTGATAAACCCATGAGAATTAAGCCGAACATTTCCCTTGTGCTGAGGCTGGTTTCACGCTCTGACCCCAACCTTTGCTTTGCTAATTCATCTTCCTGCACAGAAACCTTTGCTTTTGCCCTTAGAAATGTTATAAGGCTGCACTGCAAAGTAGGTGACAGAACTGATGCAGGTTTTTGAAGACACCCTGCCAGCCCAAATGCAAGAGCTGTGTGGAGAGTGGCCTGCAAGGGGCTGCGTCACCACAGAGCATCATCTAAAAGATGCAGCAGGACCAACAGCACCCATTGTCCCCACCAGGGGAAATTGCTCCTGGATGCCCACAGGCTTGGTGCTGCCTTGAAGCGGGGCAGTACCACTGCTTATGGCCACCCAGGCTGAGTCAGGAACACTGGTCAGGGCCGAGGCAGAAAATGGAGCACTTAGCCCAGAAAAGCCCAGCTGCTGATGTAGGAGGCCCTGGCACAGCCCCTGTGCCCAAACAGCCCTTGAACAAGTGCTCGGTCACGCTCATGAAGTACGTTGGGTGCTGAGCTGAAGTTCAAACTCAGGCCCGGCACAAGGACTATCCTATCAAAAACTCTTCTGGAAAATGCTGAAAAACAGTTGAAAAGCAAAGAGTGAGCCAAGAGAGGCATGGACTTGGGGAAGAGGAGAAGAGGGAGGCTGACAGGCAGGTGGATCTTTTCTAACCCTTTCTTGTGCTCCAGTGGCTTTTGGCTGAGACAGCTCTGCCGTCTTCCCTTCTGCAGCTTTTGCAGCACCCAGCCCTCATCCACGACAGCTCATCAGATGTTCATTTTAATTGCCTCCAGCAGGCTAACGAGGGCAAGTGGAGCCTAAACCCTGGCTGATGATGCCTACACAACTCGCTGAGAGAAGAGGTCCTCCTTAGCTTGTCAAGCAGTAAAAGTAGTCTTGAGAACCTGGGGCCACATCATTATGCTCTTTATTACATCTTATTAAGACTATATATTATAGAAGTAATATTGTAGAGTTGGACAGTGCCAAGCCAAGCAGGTTTTGCCATACTGCAAGCACAGGAAAATTCTTCATCACTTTGGCTTTATTGGCTAACACAATTGTCTTTAAAACAATTAAAAACAATAAAGTCAATCAATGTACTATGCAAGTAGAAAAATTCAAATGTACAATAGACTGACCAGTAAATAAAAATCAGATTAAAAAGACTTAAACAGAAAAGACCTTTTAAATCACTATAGTTCTGCCTCTTGAGTTGTCAGGCGTTCTGCCTCTTGAGTTGTCAGGCTTTTAACATTTCACTGACAGATACATGTATATATATAAAACATTGTTATGAGATATACTTCCAAGCCTTTAATTGAATAATAGTCAATGAAAAGTTATATGCAAACCCACCCAATTATTTTATAAAAAATTCAACAAATTAGTGACATTATAATGTTGCTGCCTAAAGAATAGCAAAGTCACCCCTGCACAGGGCACAAGGCAGAGTTTTATAATGCAGTTGAGTTTTTTGGGCATTCAGCATCCAGACCCAGCTTGGACATCATTTATGTACCTAAGAAGTTTACACAGGTGAATAGCACAGCTGCCTTTTCAGAGAGCTAAGTCTTCCACGATATGATCGACATAAATACTCACAGTGTATAAACTGGTGGTTTAGGATTTCAGGCTTAATCAAAAAAAAAAGAAAGACTAGACTAGACTAGACTAGGTTTCCATACTTCTAGAACCTGAAGAAGGAGACATGGGACAGAAGTAGAGGCTGTTTCTTTTTGTCTACACAGTAGAAAAATATCTCCAGATTTACAAAGATAAAAATGTTTCATTCATAGGTGACCCTTCCCCTCCTGGTCACTGAAAAAGAAGTAGATTACTGAGCCAACAGGAAGAAACATTTCACAATATTACTGACAATTAAGCAAAATAACAATTTTAAAGCTCTGGAAAAAGCATATATATGGTAAAGGACTTGTTCACATAGATGTAATAAGTGAACCTGAGAGCAACACAGGAAGGCACTGCTGGCACAGACCCAGGAGGCACAATATAAAAACAAAGCACATCCAGGTGGTCTGATAAAACAGAGGCAATGGGAAGAACCCTCACAAACCACCACTAATGTCTTGGCTGTCTTTGATGACAAAAGTTTTAAGAACTTGTTTATTTACCTTCTGCTTTGCTTTCCAAATGGTACCTCAGCAGCTTATCAAAAGTGAACTGTAAATTGCATGATCAGCTCTTTGGTTTGAGGTAAAAAGCAGCAGGTGAGGCAGCAGATACATGTTGTGTGGACACAGGCAAGACCTAAACCCCAGACACTGAGAACCTGAGTCAACAGCAAGGGTTTCCTGAACCAGGATACTACTGATGAATGTACGAGTCAGCAGCAAGGACTTCTGGCTTTCCTGGCAGTGTGTGGGTGCCCTCTCAGCTGCCAAAACCAGGGTACAAAATCTGGTCGTGCCCTCTCTTCCTCTCTCCTAGTGCATTGCCCCCAAAACACCCAGCTCCCTACTATCCCCTCAGCCCAGAACCTGTCCCCTGCCTGCTGCAGGAGATGGCCTAGTGAGGATGAAAGTGTGCACAGTGGTTCCTGTGCTGTTGGGAATATGCACACCACAGTTTAAAAATCCCTAGTATTAAACATGAAAGACCTGAGCCTAGCAAGGAGCAGGAAGAGTGACATTTAAGGCAAGGAACATCAGACATTTTGGAAAAAACTGCTATCCAGTACAGAGAAACAACTTCATAAATCACAAAATGATAGAATCTGTCCCATTGGAAAATAACCATGAGAGAGGAATTCTTGCAAATCCATCTCTGGCTTGAGAGATAAAATTAGAAAACCCAGAGCTGACGGTTGTGAAACTGTCTTTGCATAGTCCAGTAATTTAGAAAATTCAGATAAGTACTTGAATTGATGTCCTGACTTTTCTGAGGACAACAACTATATTGGTACTGCCTTTAATGGGGCCAGGATGTCAACCCTGCACTTTGTGCTGTTGATCCAAAGCAGCCAACATCAAGTCATGTCAGTGCTCATATGACCACAGAAATGAAGTCAGTACATACTCAGTTTTCTAAGGAACTTTCCCATTAGCAGGCAAACAGTATTCCTTTGCTAAACACCCATACCTGCTTGTTTTAGGAAAAGCTCTATGTAAACACTGCCATCACAATTTATATGATAAAATACCTCCAGGAAAAATATTTAGTAGTGGCAATTCAAATGATAAACTGTAATCCATGGAACTCAGGAACTGAGCTGGCATGAAGGAAGGAAAAATGCCTTCCTCTTAAAAAAATTTGACTTTTTCAGGGAAAAATTGATAAAAGAATGTTCCGGTCCCAAATCACAGTATTTTGTTTCTAAAAAGTGGCAACAGAGAGAACAAGAATGTCTCCTTCCTTCACTCTGGAAGGTAGTTTGAGATCCTGTCCTTCTCCATAAATTATACTTCCATTATGTCCCACTTCCTTCTAAAGACACACAGGAAAATAACACAATTTGTTTCAGTTACTTAGCTTCAGTAAACCTTCCTCCACCATGACTGTTGGACAATCATAGAATCATAGAATGATTTGGGTTGTAAGGGGCCTTAAAGGTCATCTAATTCCAACCTCCTGCCACATGCAGGGACACCTCCTTGCACGTCCACCAGTTTGTTCAGACACCCATCCAACATGGCCTTGAACATTTCTAGGGATGAGGCATCCACAACTTCTGTGGGCAACCTGTTCCAGTGCCTCACCACCCTCACAGTAAAGAACTTCCTCCTAGTATCTAATCCAAAACTACTCTCAGTTTAAAGCCATTCCCCCTCCTCCTGTCACGTGCCCTTGTGAAAAGTCCCTCTCCATCTTTCTTGTAGACTCCCTTCATGTACTGAAAGCTGGCTGAAGCCTT
>VWPU01014612.1:0-151520 GCA_013398955.1 Callaeas wilsoni | reverse complement strand
TGCTGCCCATGCTGCTCTGGATGCAGCCCAGGACACTGTTGGTTTTCTGGGCTGCAGATGCACATTGCTGGGTCATGTCCAGCCTCTCACCCACCAGCACCCCCAAGTCCTTCTGGGCAGGGCTACTCTCGATCTGTTCATCCCCAGCCTTTGTTGATACCAGGAGTTGCCCAGACCTGGGTGCAGCCCCTTGCACTTGGTCTTGTTAAGCCTCATGAGATTCTCATGAGCCACTTCTCATTGTCCAAGTCCCATGGCATGCCATCCTGTCCTTCAGGTGTGGTGACCACACCACTCAGCGTGGTGTCATCTGCAGCTGATCCCTTTATCTGTGTCTTTAATTAAGATATTAAATGGCACTGGTGGCAGTAAGGACTCCTGAGGGGCACCACTTGTCACTGATGTCCATTGGGACACTGAGCCATTGACCATCACCCTCTGGATGTGACTGTTCAACCAAGTCCTTGTCCAACAGTGTTTGGCCAACCCTTGTAAAAAAAGTTTATCTTACTAACATTTCTATACTGATAAAATAAAATTAAAGCATATAAAAAAATTCTATTTTGTATGTATGTAGATACACACAGAGACCAATACGGATTTGCAGTAATTAAATCAGTTTAAAGAAATTCCTTTTGAAATAATTCCACCATGTAAAAATGAAATAATGCACAAGGTATAAATATATACCACTTATGTAGGTACTTTTCTGTTAGGAAAAAAGGAGCTGCGTGAGCATCCTCCCTCACACCCCCCTCACTCCTCCCAGTAATAGTTATGTTAAAGTTTTTCTACTCCAATATCTTTGCATGAATATTCTTAAAAATCAGATTGAAAACTCAACTGGTCTGTATTTTTACTGTACTTTTAAGTCCTCTACTCCTAAATCGCTCTTTTTATCCAGACAATTCAAATGATGCTGGTACTCGGTTTTTCTGTCACATACTCTTGCCTTAAAATCACAAGTCATCCTGCCCCATCCAGAACATGAGGGCAAATGGGCAAATGTGCACACTACTTACAATGCCATGTAAGACCCAGATACTACAAAATACATTATTTAAAGCTGGTATAGTATTTCTGGCTTAAAAAAATAAAAGTGGATGAAGCTATCTGCAGCATAAGGTAAAAACCATTCCCTGGGAAAAAACTGCCTACAGTGTAAACCAGAATAAATGCTGCAATATTTATGAGTATCGTGGTGCTGGGAATCCCCTCTGAGAGCCTCTGATTTTTACCATACATCGATTTTTATCATAAGCTGTTCTAAAATTAGAAGAGGCCATGATCTGACAAGTATCCTTTATGTTTTAGTCCTACAGATGGATATCATGAGGTACTTTCTCAGCTTGAAACTTTTCCAAAACCAGAGGCACTAATCTGACATATTAAACTGAACTTATATAAAGTCTTGTGTCTTTACATCATGCAACATCATTTATGGCATGCTGGGCTGTGACAGCTTAAGTTATGAAAATGCAGTATCACGCAGCAGATCAGAGCTGGCTTTATAGCAGGTCTCATGAATTTCTTCATCCAGAAAGAATAAATTTTGTGTGGGAGCATTCTGCATAGAACTCCTGCAGAGCAATAGATTAAAACTGGATTTTAGCATTTACCTCTTGCTCAACTATAAATCAGGAATTAGAATTGATAATGTCAGTTATCCATCAACAGCAGTGCAACTGCAGATGAGTCGGAGTAGTTTTATGGTTAAAAGGAGGTACTTTTTATTATTACACTTAAAGAAAAGCTCTTCTAGTTGGAATGTTTCTAGGCTCTAAATAGGGAATGATTAGATCCATGCAGATCATCAGCATGGATGAGGAAGACGCATTTGAAGTAACACCTCTCCAGATTTCAGACCATTATTCTGAAACTCTGGGCATGGGCTTGAGCAGTTCACATTGCAGACTCCTCCTGAGGGAAGGCCTGGAAGGGACAGCTACCACAGCCGGCAGGATTCTGCCCCGCGGTTCATCGTCGTGTTCGCCGCGCAGTTGAAAGCTTTACGGAACTCCTCAAAGTTGCTCATGGCTCCGATTACTCTGCAAAGAGAAAAGTGATGGACATGCAGGCTGTCTTTTGCCAAACACTACAGGTCTGCAAGTGTTTCAGTGTTTTCACTTCAGGCTGAATTTTCAGGCTTTCATATAATTTTTCCCCAAATAAAACCAAAATGTTTAGGAGAAAGGCTCCCAGTTAAGGTTAATATGAAGAAAATATCGTTTCATGCTTTGAGAAATATCTTGCTTTGCTAGAAACTCGATGAAATACAAATGCATTTTGTGATACTGTGTCCTTTAGAACAATTTTCTAATGTGACCCTTGGCAGCAGAGGTGGGAGATCAGCAGTAGCCTTGCACAGTGGAATCCTTCTTCCAGCCCTGCCAGACAGCTGCAACAGGCAGGAGGATGTAAGTAGACACTGGGGTTGTGCTGGCAGTGGCTTCATGTGGCTCCAGATTCTCATAACAACAGGCTCTGTCCACCCACCCACACCCACACCCTGGGTCCCTGGGAATTTGCAGCCTCAGGGGGGCAATTAGAGCCTCTTGTTTGGTAGCTCAAGCCTTACACCTGTGAGCATCTCAATTCCTCTGATATTTTCTGAGCCTTCTGCCCTGACCAGCTCCCAAGTTCTCTTGCTTCTACCACAGGTGGTGTGATACTGAAAGAGCAGCACACCCCTGCCTGACACAAGCTGGACAATGTGTCTGCACTGCAGACTGGCATCTTCAGGCATAGGGGAAGAGCTTGGTTTTTATATGCAGTCATCCTTGGCTCTTGCTTTCATGTCTGCATTATTTGATGCAGTCAGAAACCATTCTTTTAACTTTGCTAGATTGCAATTGTGTTGTTTGCTTTGATATCAAAGATTTTCCTGAGTTAAAAGCAGAAAAATATCTACTGTGATATTAACTGTATACCTTTCCTTTGCTATGCAGTGAGGAGGCTGTTTTTTTACTGCAGACAATGAGGTTCTCAGTGTAGCTCAGCATGGTAGAAAATATTCTTATTACATTGATTAGACTTTCTGTGAGTAAGAAAATTTGCAGTCATCTGGCACAAAAATGTCTAAAGGTCAGTTTTGTAGGGAAGATTACCAAATGAGGTTAGGCTTCAAATAAGGTATCCAGCTTTACTGTAAAAACCCTGCAGATACATATTCAAGGACTGGAACAGCAGGAGCTGGTCATGCAGAACTGCTGCTGATGTTGGTGGGAGTTCTGCCTGCCATGCCAGGGATTTCAATCTGAAATTGGCATTCGAAAATAGCAAAGACACATGCTAATACTGAAAATCTGCCAATTAAAAATAAATAAACCCAGAATTTACCCAGTGGAAAAAATCTTTATGTGTGCATGCATGCCACTTTTCTACCCATGGTTTGATATTGCCACACATTAACTGAAATCAGAGTGGGCTGTCTGGATTTCATCCCATTGAATTATAGTAGAGACACCTTTCCCTGAGCAGGTCACCCTGGCCTCCCTTGGTAATCAATAGAAAGATGTACTTGCAGAGTCTAAGTAATTTAAATTTATTACCTGCTGAAAGATTATTTATATATATATTTACTTCTAAAATTTGACTGTGAAGAGAATCTGGTGTGAGTAGTTCAGATGCACACATCTGTGCTCAAGATATGTGTTGTTCATTTCTATAATTTTTATTGTTACCTTTTATAATTACTTTTAAAAGGGCTGTTTGAGATTTTTGGACAGAAAGAGCTGTCAGTGATCGAGCTAGCTGTATTGCAGTTATGCTTATAATGGTCTTGGGACATAAATGAAACCAAGTTGGGAGAAATAGATAAGATAATTTGTTAGCCCAGCTGATACGATTTGCAAGAGGAGACAAGCACCAGTGCTTTTCTTCAGTCCTGAAACAGAAGCCAGTTCTCAGTATCTCACAAAAAAACTAAGAAAAAGTTTTGTGTATATTTTCTAGATCTCAAATTAATCTAAACTTCTCTGAAATTTTCTTTCATAGCCTGATGCCTTCAGGAGTTTTCCTAATAAATACTCTTTCCCTAGAGTTCCATGCATATTTTGAGATTTGCACCATCTCATGGGAATGTAGCTATGTAATGATTCCGAATATAAATATACCTATAGGTAAATGAGCCTGAGGATTTTGAAAGATAACAGATGGTTATTTTACCAAAATCTTCACAAGGGTAGGAATTATGAAAAGAATATCTCTGTAGGCTGAAAGTCAGCCTGATGCTCCTGTCCTCATTGTCACGACGTATTTTCAATGTTAAAAGGCACACAGATTTGCATACTGCGCTACTTTTACCCTCACTAGCTGGTATAACACTCTTTTAGTCAACAGAAGGTGGTAGGATTCTCTAGAAGGCAAATAATCCACTGTATTGTGGGAATCAGCTTGTTAAGTTAACATCCTTTGTCCAAATAAAGAGGTAATGTAGTACTTGACCAAGGGAAAACACAGAATTCATAGTTAAGTAAATGCAACCAACACGAATCCCAACAAAACCAACTTGTTCTTGGTGAAAAAGCAGACAAAGAAACTCGGCTTCCTAATTCCCATGTAGCCTCTAAAACTTCCCCCTCTCCCATGGCGGGGAGTTCATGAGTGTCTGTGGCTAGAGGAGCCTGTGGAAGGCCTTTTGGCAAAGACGGACTCCCTCTGTTACGGCTGGACCATCACAACTCCTTCAAGCAAAGCGTCACTTGAAGGCCAACAGAAGAGTTCGGTCTTGAACTGAACTCACAGGGCACGTTTTGCTTTGCATTATCAATGTAATTCAAGGTAGAGACTTAGGAGCTTTTAATGAACTCAGATTAAATCAAGGACCCTCCTTACGTTCACTATTTTCTAAACCAGAATTGCTTAGGGAAAGAAAGTGATAGATGAGGCATTTTAGGCACTCAGGCCGTGATTACAGGACATCACAGGGATCAGAGTGTGTTCTGGTTCAAATGCTCTTGAAGGTAGATGCAAGCTCCTCAGTTTTACAGAAAAGCATTTGTAATAGTGAAAAATAAGCTAATAAAACCAGTTCAATTTCCATCTAAACCAAGAGCACAGTCCAATTTTGTGTTTGCTCTTAACCCTCTCTTAAAAGGCTATATTTCTGCGCTTCTGTTCTGCAGTGATTGATTCTGTATGTACACCAAGGAAATACCTTATTTGCACTACCTGAACTGAGGAGGGCTGTGAGCTCCAGTATATATTTGCTCCCTCGCAGATTCTGGTCTAAAGGAGTTGCATCTTACCTAATAAAATAAATAAATTTTAAAAAATAATTTAAAAAACCAACCAAAAAACAACAACAAAAAAAACAACAAAAAAAACCCCACAAACAAACAAACAAAAAAACAGAAACAGGCACATTATCTGGGATGACTTTTTATGTAAAGCAAAATGTAATGTCACTGTTCTTAAGATGCCTATTACTTACAGAATGCATAAAATGGAAAGACACCATAAATTCCTACTTTGTTTCACCTTTGCCAATCTGCAGTTTTCTCTTGGTATATTCTCTTGTTTTTCAAATCTCCTAATGGATCCAGTGTCCACCCACTGTTTTTCTCTACACACTCTTTCCCATCATCTAATCACAGATACTTTACTAGTTTTTTTGAAGTTCTCTATAATGGTAGCTTGTCTTTCAGCTTGTGCTGCAGCATCTCACACCTTAATAATTACCAAACATACTTCTTGGTCTCAAAGCTATGTAATGTATAAAAGGTACACATAATGATGTTTATAATCTCTAGAATCGCAGCTATATTACCTGACATATTTATGCCATGTTGGAGTGTCAGTTTCTTTTGAAATCACTCATTTTCCATCAGTGGTCTCCAGTTCCCTCTTCCTGATAAGATACTTAACCCAATCATAACTGACCAAAACCCAGGGTAGATAGAATATTTGCACAACTGAAAAATCCCTCTTATGCTGTATCCATTGCATGAAAAATCTCCTTTAAACTGCCCCTACCTTACCTAAGTCTCTACATTGAATGTTCCTATCAACAAAATCCTTTAAGCCAGATTCCCCATAGGATTTCAGTGGACTTCAGTGCAATTTTGTCTGGCTGAACACAGTTCTGACAGTTTAAATAAGTCTGTTGAGTGTCTTGAGCTTTGTGGAAATAGGCTGAGCTCGAGGGAACCTTGCACACACTGCTCTCACTGTGCATGTGCCCTCCCTGTGAGGGACCACTGGACATATGATTCCTGCAGTGATCCTGTAAGACCCTAAGACATTCCCTATAGCTTCAAAATTTTCTTGGAGAAAAACTGACACGAGGTGGAACTTAATTCAGCATAAACAACGAAAATGTAATATTTTCTTTGTTCAGTATGGTCAAACTGAAACAGCCATAGGCCCATAGACTGCTACACTGACTCTCGGTAGAGAAATTATTTTCAGCCAGGACTGGTTGCACTGGGTCCTGTTTTTTCAGTTTGGGATGATTCATTCCTTCAACTGGTGGTAAAGTTTTCTAGCCTGACTTTTACTTCTCATATGAGGAGTTTTTCCCAATTTGTTCAACCAAATAAATAATTTCTGATCCTCTGCCTTGCCCTATGTTTTTCTAAAAAACTAACATCCCTTATCAAAGTTTTGTTACAGCATATTTTGTGTACGGATCAGAAAAAATAAACTAAGACTTTCTTCACTGCTGCTTAGTTTCCTTGAACAACCTACACAGTAACAAATGGTGGTGGTACATTTTTAACAGGAGTTTGTGGTGGAAGCAGTCAGAAACTGCTGTGTATTGCAAGCACCAGGAATCTGTGAAGTCAAAATTGAAGCAGGCTGAGGAGTCAACAAGTGCAGGAAGACCCTTTCAGTGGAAGGAAGTAGAAAGAAGAAAGAAAGTTGCTGTGACAACACTGTGCAAACCCAAGAATAATTTCAGCAGTTCTCGTACCATGGGTAGTTGCGGAGAAAGAGGGAAAGAGAAAAATAATAATTGTGGGAAAAGTGTCTGCTTATACTCTCAAAAGTCTGTGTTTGGGTGATGCAGATTGTTGAAACCAAGCAGGCTCATCTCTGCACTGCACACTGTTCAGGTTAATAGATGGGGATTTGAAACACATTCGTACTACTCACATGGGCATAACTCAGAAAGAAAAGCTGGTTATGTGTGAACTCAAGGCCTGGCAGTAAAGGCTCTTCTTCTCCTCTCCTCTTTTCTGTAATCCATTTCCTGTATGCCTGATAAGAAAGAGATACTAAGTGCCTTTCAGCAACATGAAGATAACCACAGCTTTTTAAAATTTTTTTAATAATATGATGTTTTAGATATTTTTCATCTACTTACCCTGAAAGCTTCTCGCAAACCTCCATTATCTGCAATGTTTTCTGCCAAAGTTCGCTTCCCTTTCACCTTGTCAGAATGAAAAAACATCAGTCATTTGACCCATTTCTGAACTTCCTACTTGATCGACTTCAAAAAGAGGGGGAAAAGTAAAACAAGGCAAGAACAACCTCAGCCAATTTCAACCAACTTTGGTTAAGAAAACTGAGTTTCCACGTGAAAACTGCCAGTAAACAATTTTCTGTGATGAGTTATCCTGGCTGTGCTCATAGATCTCTGTAGCACAAAATATAGTAGATAGAATGCACTTAAGAATTCAGTCCCTGATCTTTGAGCTGAGTGTCAGTAATTTTCCCCTAAGGACTGTTTATATCTGGTTACATGTGAGATCCAGTAGCCTCTTTCTTAAACTTTTATCTAAAAGGTTATATTTATCTCTCTACAAAACTCTTAACATACTACTGGGATGCTAAAATAACTTCTAAGTCATAACATAAATAAGCGTAATTAAAAATAACTGTCAGAGACAGAATCAAATTTGGTAGCATATTCAGTGCTCTAAAAATATCTGCAAAGGAGATTCCTGTTGCTTCTCCTGGGTATTGATTCCAAGAGCAGGAGCAATAGCAACAAGAATGTATTGTGGGAAACTGCACTATATAGACTTTGTGAGGATACTGGTCTCCTGGCATTACCAAGTGCAATATCATTACAAAGAAATCCTAATTTCTGCTCGAGTAGCATTATCTCTACTCACCCAGCCTACTAAGGTCTTTGTGTTACCAACTGTATTTGTAATTAAGCAGTTTTACTCTCTCCTGTGCCCGGAATAAGCAAGATAATTGAGCACAGTTTTGAGCGGGGCTCTGAAGGTCAATGCTGGCTGCAGCCATCATCTCTCCAGTGCTACAGGGATCAGCAGAGTGGGGTTGGCATCGGGACTCAGTTTCAGGATGGCAAAAGAGGGGGAAATGGAGAAGAAGAGGTAAAAGCACCAAGGGAATGGCCAGGTACTTGTGTACAGCCCCACACTCAGTGCAGCTGAGCACCCGGAGTGGACTCAGGACATCTTACTTGATGCCTTGAGCACAACGTTACGGGAAAAATGGGAGCCACAGAGGAAAGTGCAATCCTTTCCTGGCAGCTTTCCCCTGCCCTCAGGAGGCTGGAGATGCAGATGAGCGAGAAGCTTTTAGGACAAAAGGTGCTGGGACACCAGGGAACGGGCACACACCCCAGCTGCCTTTTCCCCTGGCCTTCCTGCTCACGCATTTTCCTTGCAGTGGGCTTGTGAAAGAGACTGACTTAGAGCAGAAGATGAGAGTTACCTAACAGGGCCAAGGGTCACCTAAAAAGTGGAAGAATGCTTTCTGCTGATCTCAGGCACCTTTGGATCGGGTATTTGAGACTACTCTGCACAGACAGTTTGTAGAAGGGCTCAGGGACCATGATAAGCCCTTTATTTGATGAGATGACTTTATGTGATTATTGGACTCTGAAGGTATTTCTATATCCACTTTTTCTTTCATTAGGCTTCTTTTCTGCAGACATTTTTATTGTATACCAGATGAGAACAAAGAAGAATAAATAGGTTTCTTGATCCATGAAAAATATTCATACAAGGGTAAAAAACCTGCAGAATATTGATGTAAATGACAGGCCAAAATGATAATAAAAAAGAGTCTTTGCTTGCATAGCTCTTCATTCAAAAGCTATAAAATATGGCAGAAAATTGGAAAAATCTTCTATCATCTAAAAAGTGCTTTTGGTTATCCTGTGGAAATAGAAGGAATGGGATGACAAGGCTGTGGGTTACAGGATCTCTCTAGTAAACCCATTCAGGTCCTTCAAAGGCAGTATCTACACTGGAGTGGAAATTCAGACCTACCTCATCCCAAGAGAGAGTGCAAAAGGTAAAGGGGATGGACAAGCCAACGGCAGAGGCATGGGAAGGGCTCAGCCACATCCTTGGGGAAGGTTTTAACGCTCTTTTTGAGTGCCATTTTTGTAATGACAGTTGTTGTCCTACAAATATTCAGGGATGAGCCTTAGAATTTTTATTTGTAAATTAGCTTATTATAAAGTATTCCAAGTCTGAGTTGCTGGACTTCAGACTGGACCACAATATGGCTTTGTTATCTCTGAGTCCACACCAAAAATTCTGCAAAATGTGCTAGATTGTTGATCAGCATTTCATGTGACCTCGCTGTTCTTAAAAGACAAAGAGGTACTAGTATTTCTAAAATGTAGGTAGAGGTGACAGAACTGAGTGGGGACTGGAGTATGTGTTTTATCCTGAAAACTAAGGTTAAAATCGTGTCCCAGACAACATTACTGTAATTTCAGCTATTAATTTCCGAAGGTCTGGCATGTATCCTGTTTATCCTCATTTTGGACACACATATGAATGTAGACATTTTCAGGGAAGCCCATATCTCTCATAGGCAATGAAACAGAAACCATTCCCTTGCACTTTCTTTCTCAATCCTTTTCTAGGAGCTACTTCTGTCATATTCCCTTGATTAAACATACAAATGGGGTCTGTGTGCACACATGGAAGAAATAGCAAGAGTTGAATCTGAAATAAAGTAGGGCTTATGCATCCATTTTATAGCTGCAATAAATAACAGGCAGAATTGTTAAAGGAATCTATAAAATATGCTATTATATTCTTTCTAAAAGAGTGATTGCTCAGTTTTTATTACAGACCTCATCTTCAGAAGACATTTAACATGCTCACAATAATTACACCAGCCCTGCTGAGTACCTTCATCCTCTTCCTCTGATTCCAAAAAGATGTGATGGAGAAAAATGGTTTAACCCTGTCACCAGAGTGTGGGTACTGGTATTCGACTGGACTAATCAAACGTGACAGACAATTTTTAACACAATTATTCACCTCAAAAAATCATTTGTTGTGAGAAATGAAGTTGGTAGCCTAATATCCCAATACGTTGGGATTTATAAAAAGAGAACTTTAAAAAAAAAAGAAAAAAAGGCACAATAACCCAAACTCCTCATGTACCACTGTTTTCAGTCACTGGTGGTTTACATACATGTAAGCCAGCTTCCTTCCAGTAGTAATTGTTGTATTGATTAATCATGCATTTTGTTTTCTCTTTAAATTTTTCTTCAGAGTCAGTCGTCCACCAAGGGTCTAAATTTCCATTTTTGTCATATTTCCGACCTCAAAAAGGAAAGAAAGAAAACAAATGTTTTTGCAGGAGAAAACTTTTACAGTTCAAGAATCTATCACCTTCACAGAAATGAGAAGTGAATGTTCTCATGTTAGTGTGTGTACAAAATTGGTAGCATCAGTAAGCAAAATCTTGACCCCACTCAAATCAGCAGAGAAAAGCTGGTATTCTATTTATTGTCATAATTTCCATTTGCAGAAAAAGATAGTAATGACTAATGATTCTACAGTACATTTTATAATTACACAGTGCAAGAGGCATTTAGCTTTCTCGCAAGTATAATTGTATTTTTCATCCTCAGACTATACGTCTTTGAT
Source organism: Callaeas wilsoni (assembly GCA_013398955.1). NCBI lineage: Eukaryota > Metazoa > Chordata > Aves > Passeriformes > Callaeidae > Callaeas > Callaeas wilsoni. The sequence continues at coordinate 140,700 of VWPU01014612.1, read as the reverse complement.
TCTGAAAATGTGATGATAACTAATTTGTTATTAATTCTTCACTTGATCAGGAAACCAATCCATTTCATGCAAACTTCTGAAGTTCCATTTTTGATTTTGGAGCAAAACCGGAATGTTTAAACCCCACTCATGCAAACAGGGAGAATACACACATCCCATTGCCCAGGCTGATGGTTACAGCAGTGGCTCGTGGAAGTTTCAGCCTCAGGTCCCTGCTCCCTATGATTTGTAGGAGAGTATTTAATCTCCATCATGACTCCAGCCAGTCAGACACAAGACATGTTTGGAGTTTTCTGAGAGCATGTTTAGCTGCCCATGTGGATGCAGCCTTGCTCTGTGATTTGATTCTTCTTTGCAACTGCAGGACAGAGAGGTAAGGAGCAACATAGACTTAATACCAGGTACTGAAGGTGTTTTGTTTTATCTTTTCATTTCCTTTTTTTTCTCCTCTGTGTATTGTCTTGTTCAAGATGACAAATTCCTCAGAGATGTATTTATTTCTATAATTGGAACGTAAGACCCTGGCAAGAAGGAGGGGTCTGACTAGGGAATCAAACCTTAGGTTGCTTTCTGACTGGCAGGAGACAAGGTGGAGATTAGGTAATCACCTACACAACGTGGGAGTTTATGAAGAAAAATATCTCCATTCTGCAGTGATTGCTGACACAAAATGTTGTAGAGCAATACCAACAGAATAGCAGGATATAAGGTTCTCTTGTTTGTTTTTTTGTTTGTTTGTTTGGTTTTTGTTTGTTTTTTTTAAAAGGTATTCAATATTACACAACAAGCAAATTCAAAATTACTCCCTGGAGGAGGAGGTTCAAGTTTCTTTCTCCCTGCACCTCCCTCCTCTCCTCCCTCTCCTCCTTTCTCTCAGGAGCCCAGTTTTTAAAAGCACTTTACTGAGATAGCCAAACGTAGACAGTGGCAATGCCCCACTCCACTCAGTTTGTCAGGACAACTGGATTGACATTTTCTGACCATTCCTTTTTTTCCCCCCTCTCTCTCTCTCTTGTTTGAATTTAATTTTAATATTTTGCAACACCTGGTACAGACCACTCTTGTTCCAGTATTGTATTTTAAAACTTTTGTAATTATCTTTTGAAAAATGTCAAACCTGAATTGAAAAGTTTTCTTGGAAGTAACTTTTATCAATCATAAATTATTCCTTTGCCCTTCCCACTCCCTCCCCCTCCCCCCATCAGGATTTTCAGAATCTGCTGCTGATTTAGTTTTCATTCAAGACGAACAGAAAGAATCAAGCTTGTGGTATTTCTTACCAAATAAAATCCAGTTCAGACAAGCAAGATTCCATGTAAATAAACATAATAAATACAGGTTTATAATTTTCTCATGCAACTCAGCAGCATTAAAAAAACCAAAAGAATAAAAATGCTACAGCATGTACAAGTCAGCTTTTTAATCTTTCAACTCTGTAAATAAAAAAGTTATCAAAATGCAGTCAAATACTCACCATTGCTATCAAACCCATGAGTAAACTCATGGCCAACAATCACTCCTATGGCACCATAACTTAATGACCTGTAATACGAAGAAGCAGTTTCCTCAGAAAGTGTTCACAGTCATGAATATGAAAAGACAAAAGACTTCAGGAAAGATTATTGTTGATTTAAAAAGAGGGTGAGGAGGCAGGGGTATGGGTCTAAAAATCAGACCTACACAATTTTGACTTAAAGATGTTGAAAGTCTTAATGTTAAATTCATATTTAAAAGTAACACTTAATCTAAAACTTTGAAAAAGTATCGTGATGGTTCACTCTTCCAACCAAATCCCTTATCAGCATCATATGAGCTCCAAAATGTCTCCTTCAGCTGACTGCATTCTGTATATTCTGACCGGGAACAGGACAAAGTTATAGCTGCAACTACTCTGAAACAAAGACTATATTTGGTAAAGCATTAACAGATCTCCGTTCAGTTTTAAAAAGAAAGGTCATATTGCACCTTCCCTGGAATAGGACATGATACACAGTCAGATCTAATGCACCCAGGAAACAGAGTAAAAAGAAATACTTTGTATTCCTGATTGATGATTAATTATTTCTTCCTTATTATATCCCAATAAACACACTTTTAGGAGAAATAGGGATGAAAGAGGGAAAAGCTCAGGGCTTTTTTACACCAAACGCAGTGGATATCATGTGGGTAGGTGATTTACTCCATGCATCCTTCATTTGTTGAGTTGCTTTTTGTGATTTTAAGTATTTCAGTTACTGAGATGCTATATTTCAAAGCAGCTTATAGTATTTTTAGCACATCGTATTGAAATAGAAGAAAGGCAGAGGGTTTTGAAATAACATATTATTGGACCTAATGATCCATAGTGCACTAATTGCTCATCTCAGTCATGCCCGAAAAGTATTATGTCATTTAAGTCCCTCTGCTCCAATGAAAATCCTTCACTTTGTTTTTTTCTTTCCTGAATGGTACTTTGCATGTGTTAAAATCTTCCCTACTGCTTTTTAGCCCAAGCACTCTTACAAACCATCTCCAAAAGATGCAGGTTAAAATTATATGTTTCAGCAATGGAAATATCATCCTTTTATGTGACAAATTTGTAATCTTGTGTAGCATGCGGTGATAATTACCCCTAATAAATGCATGTGTAAGACTTGTTTTCCATATCTGAAGTAAAGGGGCTATACAGGATCTTTGCAGCTGGAGAAGTATAAAAATAATGGCACAAAATATGTAAAGAGATGGAGAAGAAACAAGCCCTATTCCTAAATACATCTTATTTTTCCTCTAAAGTACATTGTCATCATGAGTGGCAGGGACAAAGAACAGGCTGGCATTCTGGCACTCCTACACCTTTCCTTAGCTCCAAAAGATGGGGTTAAGGTTGCAGTGAATTTTGGCTTTTGAATCTGTGAATTCAAATTCAGCATTTTGTCCAGCTCAATAATCTTTCTTCCAGAAATTTTCCCAGCTCTGTTCATGCTTTTCACTTCTGGGCACAGTTGGACAGAGATGGAAGGGATTAGGAGCAGCCCAGCAAATACCATATTAAAGGGGAACTTTCTGGGACTGGAGAGGCTCAGGGAACTAAAGGAAGCTATGAGGTCAGGTAGTTTGAAGTCTCTATTTCAATATATATACACTGAAGGCTCATAACTGTGCATGATGACATTTGAATATTATTTTATTTCATGTATTGAGATGTAAAAGTGATAACCAAGCTTTGCTTTATGCAAATAGATGTAACTGGTTTTTAGTTGGGGTGCTGGAACTGGACACTAAAATGCCACTAAATGTTAAATGTTTGCTAAATCAGTTTTTCAGCAAGCACTGGTGACTTTTTGATGGTTTATCTTTTCCACTGCAATGTACTGTTTCTTCTAAGCAGACGGAAAACATCCAGAATACTTCAAGGACAAAAGCAATCTGTTGTCTGATATAAACCAGCTACATTTGTTTACTAAATTTCATTTTGATGCTACTCAAGCAAAACCAATTTAAGCTAAGGTAACCTTTAAAGAAGAGAAATGAGCAAAGTATAATACTTTGAAAGAACCACAATTTTATCACTATGGCAGAAGGTCAGAATACAGAGAAATCTCTTCAAAAAGCAAAGCTGGAAACAGGTCTGGAATAACTACAACAGAAAATAAGTTCACCTTAACAAGAAAGGACTTTCTTCTACCCCCAATTACCACTTACAAAGTCACCCAGCCCACAAGAATTCTCTTTGAATGCAAATTAATTTGTTCTTAAATTGAACGTGTCTTTCTACATATATTGCCAAATTTTGTGTTTACAAGGACACAATCCAGATTGGATGATGGCAAACACAAAATGTTCGAAAAGTTTGATTTCTTTTTTTAACAAAGATTTATTAAGGACATGTTTCACTAGTAACTGGCTTTATATAACTGCAAAATAACTTTCAGAAACTGCCATCAGAAACTTTTCATGGTCTTATCCTGCCTTAAATTAGAAAGCTATTGAACTGCACAAAAGCAGTGATTTTTCAAAATTAAATGTATGTGACCTATAATTACCCTTCCTCAGCTACATTGGCACATGGGCCTGCTCAGGCAATCTCAGGCAATCACTTTCGCACATGAAGATATTCTCACGCACCTTGACAGGCACAGACAAGGGCCCACTGCTAATCTTAGATATTAGCAGAAAGTGAACAATAAACTGATAATAATTGGCTTCTCAGGGTATTCACTTCTGTTCAGGAAGTGTTAGTTACCTGATTTACAATTCCTTTTAATACCTGCCATGTGCACACTGCTACATCTGCATGCTGTAGCATTGAAACACTTCCACTTGGGTGCACTTAATTAGCAATTCCTGTGAGAAATCAGTCATCAGTTTAAGACAACAGCATCACACGCAGCTCCCAAGGGTAAGAAAAAGTATCACACAAAGCAGCACTTCTCAAAGCCAGCTCTTCCAGTAGCAAAAGCAGGAGACAGCAGGAGAGAACACACAACCCAAGGGCCAAGTTTGCCCTACAGAAGGATAACACAGTTTTCCGAGGCACTACCTTTTGGTTGCCTTCAGCACCGCAGGCTTTTTCTCCATGCCCTCTTCTTCGTCTCTATGTGTTTGCAATACCTTTCCCTGTGATTCCTCATTTCTAGGTAGGTGAGGTTCCCTGGTGCAGTACTTACCTAGGATACTCTGTTCCCCAAAAGAAAGGCTTTTGAAGTTCTCCTGCTGGGAATCCTGCAATAACAAAAAAGGAAAAAAGAAAAGAAAAAAAATAGCGAGGTCAATTGAATACAGCTGAATAGCTGTCACAGTGCCCTAGGGTTTAGATTTTATGACCTCATTTATTTTGTTTCTGAAGGTTTTGCAAGAGGAGCTTTCCCTCAGGTGGTAGTTTCAGAATGCAACAGAGAGCATGTTGGAGACGCAGCAGAGACCCTGCCACATGCACATCTGAGTAAATGCATGTGTTCCTGTGAAAAACACTTCTCGTGTTTCCTATGGAGAGTACTGGATTACCCTCAGATGTGCCGACTGATCAAAAGACAATACACAGGTAAAGTGCAATAAGAGTTAAAATAGCATTAGCTTAGTGAGGCTTCAGTGAAGCAAGAAATATGAAAGTGATAAAATGTAAGCCTGATTCTATTTAGTCCATGAAAAACAGAGGTAAATGAACATACTTAGGCACTTCTGTAAGGGAAAACTGTAGATTATTAAGGCTGTAGGGTCAGCCTAGCTACAGATATTACCTGGCTGCTTCTGGTAGACTAACCAGTTGCCAAAAAAGCATCAGTGGAGACACACTGGTGAGTGATGAGCTACTGATGTTTCACATAGGAAACAAAATTGTTCCTCAAATTCAAAGTCACGCATTTATTTTCAGTTCCAGGGTGACATTTTAGTGCCAGGATACTAAAGACAATGAAGCTGCACATGGTAGAAGTTTAACAGCCCAAAGAACTGCTAAATAAAACATACACCCATGGTCAAAGTTCTTATGTGATGGTAAAAAGTGCCATCCCTCCAGGCCCAAATGTGGAATTTACTGTCTTGTGTCACAAACTCCCATTTATGAAGCACTGGCATACACCTGCTTAGAAGGTTTACCCACATGGCCATCACCTTGTTGAGAAAGAACGTTTCCTCAAATGACTCACTTGTTTTCCCAGGAACTGCTGCTTCATTCTATGAATCTCTCTTCAAGAAATCACCTGAACACCCAGATCAATATAAAAACCATATTCATTTGATTCTAACTCTATTCAATTTTTTGTTGATCATTTGGTCATGGATTTCTCTATATCTGAGATAAGCTGGCAGGCAAGATCTTTGTCTTTTCCTTGCAAAGTCTTTAAAAAACTTACTTTCAAATGAGAGAAGGAAAAAAACCACAAAAAACAAACAACAACAACAACCAAACAAACCAACCAAACAAACAAACAAAAAAAACACACAAAAAACCTACCAAACAAACCAAAAAATCCAAAACAAAACCAGTATGCTGAGTATAATTCATGTCAAATGATGTGGCACACAGCATGTCCTCCTGGCCTGCCCACCTGCTTTTTTCTGCTGCTCCTCTGTGACTGCCATCATTCCCTATCTGCAATTAGCTTATAAAAAGTGTGGGCTTCAAACTTGTTTTCTGAGTGTTGCCTGGGTTTTTTTTTTCTTACTTCTCCAGATGTTGTTTTATTGTTTCAAGCACAGTATAATTTTCTTTTCCAGCACTACAAACCAAAATTTTACCAATGTCAAGGACAAAGTTTTACTGATCTAACTCTCCTTGCCTCCCAGTGCACACAGAAGATTATTTATTATGCATGTTTTCAAACATTTTAAGCAGCAATAGTACACTCATACAACCTGATGAAAATTGCTTGTTAGGCCTTAAGTTAAGAGCTGTGTTCAGAGCTGAAAATTTAGTCTGAACTGGTTCCCTCCAAACACTGAACCTCAGAAAAGGTTTTGGAATGCTTAGATTCTGCTAACTCTAAATGATCCTATCCCCACAACAACAGATGAGAAGAACTGTGGCCAAAATGAACAAATGAGCCCATACTGAAGGTAGTATAAACCAAGGTAGCACAGTCACCCCACAAATCACGTTTAATGATCACACAATCCTGTGTGCCTGTCACTGCACCAAGAGGCTAGCAAGACCTTTTTAAGGAGCTGCAATTATTTTGTCCAGGTATAGACTTGTGTAGTGAATTTGCACTTGTCTGCAGTAAAGGTAATATGCTTTATTTACAGCAAATTAGGTGCAAATCTTCACTCAGGCTTATCCAGCTACACTAAATGTGTCTTCATAGACCATTGCTGAAACCCAGTCAGCTGTGAGTTAAGCCATGAGACAGTTTTCACTGAACAAGTCATGTGAATGAATGGTAGGAAGCTCCAATCCTGAATCTGTACAACAGGTTGGTAATTATTTCACTCAGAGTCAGCATGCATTTTAGGTTAGCTATCACTGAGCAGAGTGCTGGTTGAAGGAGTGGCTTCTGCTTCTGGATGTGTATGAAAACACCTCTGTAGTTTGCACTAAAGGAAGCTCAGGAAGTATTTTCAGGCCAGAGCAGAGTCAGAGGCCAGTAGAATGTAACATACATTTCAGAAAACCTCAGGAAACTGGAATACATTATCACCAGTAGGAGGTTTTTTTTTGTTTGCTTTGTTTGGGGGTGCATGTGTTTGTGGTTTTGTTGGGTTTTTTTGGTTGGTTGGTTGGTTTTTGGTAAGAAAAAAAAATCTAGTTTTGAAAGTGATTGTTGGGCAGCTAGTAAAGCAAATGGGTCCCATTCTCCACAGGTCAGCAGCACTGAGGGACTGAGTGTGCTTGTCCAGTACTGCAGCACTAGAAGGAACAGATTCAGAATCGGCAACCCTTCTTCTGTAATGTCTCCTTCAGGCAAGCAACAACTACATCATCCTTGGGGGGTGCAAGGATAAGAATGTCCCAGACCTAGAACGTCCTTGAAATTGCAACATGAGATTGATCACCAGACAGTTTCTTATTTTGTGGTGATTTGAATCCCTCGATTTAGGCAACTCCCTTGTGAAGTCTGTTTCTTTTTTTGCTTGGCATATTGCACCTAAAAGAATTAATGACAAAACTCAGAGAGCTCATAGTAAGCTGCAGGTGCAATAAACACTAATAGGATTATTTATATGCCACTGGAGTTCAAGCAGGCAAAGGAGAGCTCTGAAGGAGTAAGACAGACAGACTTCAGGGAATTTCACATCTTAAGGAATAGATACAGGCACTGGGAATGTACTTTGAGCTAACACTTGACCACAGATTTAGCCTGTATTGTGCATCTTTTAAAGCTTGCTTCCTCTACACAGCCCCAGAAGAGAGATACAGGCTGACACTCTCTCGCTTTATAGACTACATTGCTAATGCAGGCCCAGAGTCTACACTCAAGGCCATTGCTCACCAACAGCACACAGAAATAAAACTGTGTTATCTTATCACAGACCCCACACAAATCCACCTGCAGTCATTAAGAACCGGACTTACAGAATCTGCTTTGACTGCCTTCTTACAACCTACCTAAATCTGGAGCAATGCCGTTGGGCTGCAGCATCACTCTGGGATGGGCACTGGTGTCCCGTGCCACAGGAGCACGAGTCTGTGGACAGCTGAGTTCAGGCTGTCACAGAACAGCACTGGTACCCTACATCCATGCATCTTACTGGTGGCAAGGTGAGACAGCCAGGCTAGATCACCCTCAAGAGGGACTTTGTGCCACTGATCACAACATGCTAGAGACCAGCAGCTCTGATCACAGCCCTTTAAGCCCAGCAGTTCACGGAGTTTTCAGTGCACCTGACTATCCACTTGAGTAGCCGATTCTTCAGCAGTTTGTATTTGAGCATGTTAGGGGAGAAAGTGCTGAAATTCTTTCTAAAGAATAAATCACATTCACATCTCTCTCCTCATCCACTGAGCCAGTAATCTCATTGTAGAAAGCTGGTCAGGGAAACTCTTTCCAGGATTTACTTTATCATGCACACACGGACGGATGTGAGGCTGGCTAGCTTGTAATTCCCTAGATCTCCCTTCTTGAAGATAAGAGTGACATTTTCTTCCTTCCAGTCCTCAGGAACCTCCCCCAGTCACCATAACCTTTCAAAGATTACCAAGAGTGGCTTCACAATGATGTTGGGAGCTTGTAGATGCACCCTATCAGAGCCCATGGGCTTGTGTTTGCCCAGTCTGTTTAAACATTCCCTAACCTACTCCTCCTCCACGGAGGGTAAATCTCCTGTTTTCAGGTCCCCTGTCCTCATTCAGCACTACATTATCTCTCACCTTTCTGCTGCTGTAGCTACACTTTGCAGCTACGCTTGCAGAAACGTTTCTTCACATCCCTTCCCAGATGCATCTCCAGGGAGGCTTTGGCTTTCCAAACCCCTGTGTCTGGACCCTTGAACAGTGACTGTTCAACTTTCCTCTTAGCCACCTTACTGCTCTGGAATGCAGGGGCAAGCAGTGGAGAACATCTGGCTTACTTCAAATATCTCACTCTGAATTTATGCTGATCTTGAAGCTTGGACAGAACTTTGCCTGTACAGTATATATATATATATACTCTACCTTTTAATGTAATTGAAGGTTTTTATCTTTATTTTATCCATGATGTCATTTTCAACATCTCTCTGCAGCAAGGTGCTGTAAAGCTTGTTAGAATATATTTAAAATTTGAAGTTTTTTTTTTTTTCCTCCAATTTTAGAGGGTCTTTACTGCCATTAATAAATTAATTTACCAGGTAATACCTTCATGGTATTAGTATACACACTTTGCAGATGAATACTCTTACACTCAGTATAATATTGCTAGTTTACCAAGAAGGCACAAATAACCACATTTGATCTGATATTTCCCTGAAAAAATGCAGGGCAATAATGGATAAAGTAAACCAAAAACACAAGAGATGATTCACCAAATCATGAGGAAATTTGGAGTTCAAATCTAACTATGAATTCAAATTTTATAGTTCAATTACATTATTCAGTTATATTGCATGATGGTTTTAACTGAGCAAGGCAAAGCCTCATTCCAAGTTAGTGCATTTACAACTTCCAATAACGAGGTTGGTTTGTTTAAAGCAACTTCTGACATGCAAGTGAATCCCATATGTAAGTAACAGATATGGGAGACAGCTGTGCTAAGCTGTGTGATATACAGGGTACTCTGCCAATTGGTGTACTGTCAGTTCTCAGATGTGTTCAAAAGCTCTAACTTGTTTTTTCAAGTGTCACTGAAGGAATTCAGATGTAGAGTTTTAAAGGGATAAGATATAAGCAGAGGACTAACTGCTGGTCAGTAATCAAAGAATATTGAATTCACATAAGCAATTAGATGTGAGGACAGCTGGGGTGTTGGTTTGTTTAAAATTGTTCCGCAGACTTCTGTCAGGACAACTGAATCTCATCCCAGTGATGGCTTGCATGTCCTCTTTGGGGTCTAGCCATCAGTCTCAATGGCAAGGGGCTCCTGCAAGTTTTATCTCAGATAAAACACATGAAAAAACCTTTGCGACACTGTAGAGCACCCCAGACAGCTTTGAGCATCTATATGTAGGTGACAGAGACCAAACTCTCTGTCATTACATGGACCTCAATCATACACTTTATTTCAATTTTTATCCTGTGGACAAAGAGGAGAGAAAACAAAAATTGTGTAAAGATAGAAAATATCAACAGTGTAAGGCACAGAAACTGTTCCAAGCAATGCATTAATACAAAGCTTAATTTGATGAAGAACTCAGTGAATAAATTCATTAAAGAGATACAGGGAAGTAATGGTCTTAAAGCAGAGGACTCTGGAGCCTCTGCTTCACGTCTTGGCTCAGTTTCTGCTTTGCCTGACAAGAGCTTCTTTGCTCCTCATGAAAAAGAGAGAACCTGGTGTCTACCAACCTCAGTGGGGCAACATGAGGAGAAACATGACATGACTTGTGAGGTGCCAAGGAATACTGTCTGCTAAGGGAGGAGGAAATGTGAAAACATCTGTTTTACAAGAAACTTTAATCTTTATTTTATAAGGAAAAAGCCTCAGTAGATTCCCTGGGGTGAGGGAACGGGGGGTAGGGGGAGAAGAACAAAGGACAAGTTCTTCTATTTTATAGTCATAGGTAAGAATTTTAGGAAGAAAAAATAAAGAATGGAGGTAAGAATCATGCACCATGGTTAAATAAAAGAGGATAGTGGTCTTTAGTAAATAGGGAAAATCAAAAATGAGGGCTCACTTAAGACACTTAAAGCTTACTTAATAACAGGGCTCAGAAAGTGTTGAGTCCAAATCTGTTATGTTCATTAACCTCCAGGAAACTAATGGCACACTTGAAACTACTTCATCAACAACCTTCCAATTAGTCCAGTTCTTAAGGGAAGAGAAAATGCCCCTGTGCACATTCCCCTTGTCCTGGCCTGGCCACGGCACCAGGTGCTGTTTGCCAGCACTTCCCTGGCTCTGGCAAGATAAGAGCTCTCCCTTGCAACTCACAGCATCAGCGAGCTGCCAGCATCAATATCTGTGTGATGCTTCCTGTAAAGATGATACTTACTGGCTAATATGAGCTCTCATCTGTGGTTTTCTCTATGGATGCTACTTTGAATGCAATTTTTAAATTCTGTTGTAGATTATATCTGCTTCCTGTAACATGTATTGAGGCCGCTCTCTGAAGAGGCCTCTTGACTTTCACTAGAGAACTGCAATAACAGCACAAATGACTAAGAAGGAGCATGGATATAAACTTACAGAGATAATATCAACATTAATTATCCAGTACATCTATTCAAGCTTACACCTCATGAGTGCATTGCTTATATTTGCCTCAGTTCACTGTAAATCTCCCTTTCATTACTGTTCACAGCCCACCAATGTGACTATTTTTATGTATTCTAGAGGCATACATATTTACACTTTGAAAAAAACCCTAAACACACCAATTGTCTGATGAATAGTTCCCTTTTATCCTTAACATATTCAAGGGCCAATATTTTAATGCTGTAATGAAATACAACCTTTTCTTGAACAGAATTATGCTAGCACACTTTGATCACCACTTGTGTCTATTTCCAGCACATATTTGTTGACTGCTCTAGAGTGCATTAAAATAAACTAATCCTTTAGGAATGTGTTTTTGGTGTTCCAATTATGATAATTAAAAAAGATAGTATTCATGCTGTTAAGATGATATGAAGTGTACTTAGATACATTTTGAGACTCTAAAGGCAATGACACATACCTGTTGTCCTTGATAAGTACCTATAATTAAAGGGAAAATTGACAAGCAAATGCACAGAAAATTGAAAAATTATCCAAACTAGGACTAAAAAACTATTAAAATCATTATAAACACGCATAGTGGTTCATCTAAGACAGTTTGAATTATGGAAAAAGAGGAAATAAATAAATAGAACTCACATAAAGAGAACATCAGGAGTAAACTTGTATAATAATAAGATAAATTATATGTAACATTTTTTAACTCTGCTCTTTGTGGCACATCTCACTTGATATCGCTACTTATTTCTCCTTTGGAGATATTAACAGTCATTTGTCATTCAAACTATCAATAGTTTAGTAATGAAAATGAAATGAAGCAACAGCAAACACAAAGGTATTTGCGCTTAAAGCAAAATTTGATACATTTACTGCATATGCAAGATTGGCTATATTCTCCCAAATCTAATAATTTTTTAAATCATCTAGTTTCTATTCTCTATTTATTTTCACTTTTAGTGAAACAAGACCTTTAAGACCTTTTTTTCCAAGTAACTGAGTAGTCAAGTAGTCAAGTTAAAAACACTAACAGCCTGCCTGTATATGAAGATCACATGGACTTGCATGGATATTCCAGTGTTTATGTCAGTGATACAGATTACAGAGAGAGAAGAATTCGTGATCCTTCCATCAGGAGTGTCAGAGACCTCCCTGTGCTCTGAACACAGAAAGCAAAAGCAGCTGCCTAGAGCTCAGAAGTGGTCAGGACCTCCACATTTCCCTCCACTTCTGCACGTACCTGACGATCACGCCTTCTCAGAATCCATGGCTCAAGGCACTGATGTGTCTTTTTCTCTAAACCTTTTCAAGAAGCCTTCAGTGACTAATGAAGTTCGGAGCTGCTGTGGTTTTGTTGATATCATCACACAGTACATTTCCATTTCCAAACTAATGGTTCTAATTTTTAGAATCAAATTTTGGAACCGAGGATTTTCCAGTCCATGTACAAACTACTTTCCATAATTAAATTCTATTACGCATTTTAAAATTCTTATTTCTCAAATTCTTCTTAGTAAACTCACTTATAAAGAGCAAAAATAGATGGGCCTTGAAGACACTAAAGTCCTGTTTGCTCACTGAAGAGCAGGGGCACTCAAGCAGATGAAGAGACTATCTGGTCCATTCACTTATTTACAGGAGTGATCCGTAGCAGATGTGAAGGGAAAGAGGGTCAGGCTGCTACCTGTGAGGTAATTCTTCTGCTAGCACATATTCCTACCTTCCAGCAGCCAGCAGCAGAGGGAACTGTCCTCCTGGACTGGGTTTATATCCCTCTGCTCTTTTGTACAGAGCAGAACACCCTCTTTTCAGATCATCTGCTAATGCAGTGAGTAGCACAGATCCTCACAACACACTCCTCCACCTATTTTGCCAACAAGTAATTGGTTCCTACCTCCTTTTCTTATCTCTAATCAGTCATTAACTTATGAAAGGGCCTTCTTTCTTTTCCCATGACAATTTCCAGTTATTACTATTGGGAAAGAACCGCATAAAAAGCGTTCTATGTAAAAAAACATAGTGTATCAAGCATACTTACTTGCTTTCTGAATTTAAAAAAACACTACTAGATTAAGAAAGCATGATTTTTTTTCTAAAAGGAAAAGCAAAAAACATCTCACATTCTCATGTTCACTCTTCACAATTATATCATATGTTTATTCATTTTCTCTATTCAATCATGTTGTGGTCACAACCAGATTCCTTCATATAGAGGCTAAAATGACTTTTTATGAAGATCCCTCTGAATTGCCTCTTGAAAAACAGGATTTGACACATGCCACACCTGTTCTTCCTGTGCTGAGGCCACTATAAGTCATAGGCTATACATCAAAGCAGGTTGTTTGGAAATTTTTTGTCTAAGTTCCTTTGAAATACCTTGGAGAATATTATCTGGTCCTTATATTTGTCACAGTTCATTGCATGAATTTCTTGTAAAGTCCCTCCTATTGACACTAAATTTTAAACAATTTCTGGGAGTAACCTCTCACAAGAAAAAGCTTCAGGATTAGAACTTCCCAAACTCTTCCAATGAAAAGAATTATCTTATTTTTATGCCTCAGAGACTCTCCTTTTTCAGTGTATTTGACAAAAAGGTTTTATTATTAGTTCTTATGCTCCTAGAAATTTGGTCTTCAAAATCTTTCTGGGCTTGCTGTATCACAATTTTACATTTAACTTGCTAGAGTTCAAGCTTAATTCTTATTCTCAAATGACTGGCTTGTAAAACTTTTTGTCTGTTGTTTAACTAGGCCTTTAAAAATGCCAGAGTTCTTGTGGCATGAAAGCCGTTCCCCAGAACTTTGCATGGATTACTACTGAAAACACAGCTGCAAAGCAGTAAGGTAGCAGCTCTTCCCCAGCAGCATTAATGGGAAGTCAGTAGTAATGTGTCAAATGCTTATCAGCAACTTCTACCAGAGAATGTTCCTCCCACATCTCACAGGGCCTCTTGCCCCATAAAAACACACCAGTCAGCAGTGGAAGACAGTACTGTGCCCTTCTCTGAATCTTCCCTCCTGTTGCACGTCACTTTTAGGGCATGATTACATTTGTACCTCTCTCTCAGGTAGGAGAGGGTTTAGTTCAGAAAGAGCCACCCAAAGGCTCTTTGTTTCCTCTTTGAAACAGCCCTTAAAGGACTGAGAGTGAGTAGCACTGTCCAAACTTCCAGGTCGCTTGCCAGCAGAACGAGAAGGTCAGCAGTTATAATAGAAAATACTATTGCCTCTACACCCATGACTGATGGGTTACGTTTGGCAGCTCTCTGCCTCCTGACTCTTTCAGACACAGCCAGTGTGAAATTTTCAGTGGCTCCAGCCTCTCGTCACAGTTTTCTCTAATGTGCCATGGCAGAGAGGCTGGGACAGCTGAGCACTGCTCAAATTTGAAAGAACCCAATATTAAAGAAGGTACAGCAGCAATGGCTCTCATTTTTCTCTGAGCAGGCTTCCTCTCCACTCACACAAACCCCTCTAGCAGCAGTGGTGGCTGGAGGAAGAGCAGCTGTAATGCTTCATGGGTACCTCAGAGCTGTGACCACCTCAGTCAAGTGCTCCCTCAAGTGATCAACAAAAATGTGACTGCCTAACGATGGCAGCCCTCTAATTAAGGCAGAACTATCTAATTCTAGCACTAATTTTAATCAAAAGAACTGCTTAGTTATTATACCAGCTTCACAAATGAGATCACTTAGACACGAAAGAATTTACGTGAGTGGTTTGAAGGCAAAATTGTTTACAGAAATTGGTAGAAGCAAATACCAGCAGACTCAAATTGCCAGTCCTCTGCTATACCTTCTTCAGTGTGATATGTTAACTTTGTGCCTTTCTCTCTGCGATCAAAAGAGATTCCGGAGAAAAAAGGGGAATCGCTCAGCAAGTTTTTGCGGTCCTGTCTCTGGGGACCGAGACCACAGAGGTGGTGGCAGCCATCTTCCAGACCCCAATGGCATAGAAAAAGAAAGATGATTTAACATGCAAAGCTAATAAAAGCAAAGAGAAGTGCCAGGGTAAAGGTAACACTGTTGTACACAGAAAGACTGGTACAGAATTTTAAAAACTCTTAGAAAATTTCAATTCAAAGCCCCATTAAAGCAAACAGGAATGAACATCCAAACTCATATTATTTTTTCCACACTAGAATATATGCTATCTAAAAACAACTAGTAACAAAAATTAGTATAAGACAGGTAGTTACTGCACATACAGGTAAGAATTTTCAGTTAACTACAGATCTCACTCCTTGTCCTTGAAGGTATTGAACAAATCCACTGAACACACCTTCTTATGTTTTCTGGTCTATATCACAGTCTTCTCTAGTCACATTTATTGCTACATATCTGTCAGTACTAGGGGACAGAACTGCTATCACTGTATATTTATGGAGATGTGTGTACACGTTTTTGCTACAGAAAGCAGAAGATGGAAACATTAGGCTTTAATAAGAGTGATCTAAGGTATCATTTGCAATGGATAGAGTACAAACATACACACACACACACATACACACACACACAGACTTATCTGACACAGGGTAACTCATGGAGCAGCAGTAGTTCCAGTCTGTGGGAGTTCTGGGTTTTCCAGAATGATCCTATCACTTAAGTCTCACAGCTGAATTACCAGGTTTGAACTTTTAATTTTCAGTCACAAACACAATAGGTACAGCTGTTATCTGAGGCTTGATATATACATCCTCAAACAGGCACCTTATAGGGAGGCTCAGAAGGCAGATACTCACTGATCTGGTTGGTAGATGCACTATAAAAAGCATTTACAGTAGTAGGGCTTGTAAACCACCTGTAGTTAAGAACAAAAGAAAGTGCCTGTCAGTACATTGACATTCAGCTTTATGAATTGAAGGAGCAGAGATAAAAACTGAACTCAGTAGAAGGAAATAAAAACATTAAGGACTTAAGATACATGAAGTATTTCTCCATTTCAGTACATGCTACCTACACTTTCTAGAACATTGAAATCTATTGTTTAATGACTTTAACTGTGTACAGTCAATGAATGTCCAACAGGAGCAATTCTTAGTGTTCTTATCATGTGATCCATTTAATTTCTAAGTGACCACTGTGCTTGGGAGGCCCGCCATGCTGATGAATCAAAATTCACCCAGCAGAGGCTGCAACACTGAGAGCAGCTGTGAAAACTCTCCTGGGTGTCTTTCAAACACGTGTGGAGGAATTCCCTGTTGAAATTAGAAGAGAGCATTTTGAAGCAACTAAAGTGGCTTTAGAGGCTTTGCTGAAAAACTACTTGAAAAATTAGGATTATGCCAGCAACATAAACAGGTACTTTCTGAGAATGTAAATTCAAAATAAACAGCTTCATGTTCTGTACCCTACGTAGTGAACATGACCATCCTAAACAAATAGAACTCTTGACAGGCATTTCTTCTCATAGTTTGATTTCTCATATACACCAGAAGAAACCCTAGATTTGAATAGGAGTTGGACTTTGATGATCCTTGTGAGTCCCTTCCAACTCAGGATATTCTATGATTCTATGAATAGCAAATGAATCTCGTTAGGCTAAGCTCATCTATATTGACAGTGGCTTCAACCATATGAGTGGAAAATCCCAACTGACTTCAGCAAGATCCAAATCCCCTCAGATGAAACCCTGAGCTCAGCGAGCTCAAGATTTCACTTTATGATTTTATAAGGGAGTACTGAGATAGAAGAAATAAAGATGATGAGAATTAGTGGTTAATTCATAATAACTTTGAACTAAGTCTAGTAAATGTCCAAACAAGAACATCCTGATGTCATTAGCGAAATATTACTAAAAAGTTTTATAAAGCCACATGAATGCAATGTAATTGCTTTGGAAAATTTCTTTTAAAGAGAAAAGAAATGAGCCGCAAAACAATGAGTAAGACAAAGGATATGACAGAATATGGAAAATGTGATATCAGTGACAACGTATACACAATTTATGCTTTAAAATAGCCCCACTAATGAAAGAGTCATCTGCAGATCCTGACTGTTTTTCTGACAACTAATGTCCTCACTTAAACCATGTAACAAAGAGGAGAGTTTTAGGATGGCAGCATTTTGTCTTTTATCAAGAAATTTCACTGCTTGTTTTATTCTCCAAGCAGAGCAGCTTATTTTGCAAAGGATCAACTAGAAAAACTAATCAATGAAGGCCAAAAGAGTGATGTCATGTACATATTTTAACCATCCGTCACATTACAGGCTCTAATTGTCAGAGACAACTCTCCCTGTTTCGTTTATTAGGAGATTGTGAAGGGGAGGAGCAGGGGGAGGTTGTTTTCTGGTGTGTTTTCTGCTTTCTTCATAATAAGGAGATTAAATGTTAGAGGTAATGTAGTGAGATAATGGAAAAGTGAAGAAAGAATGTGTATGGTGAGGGGATAAAGAAAAAAATTAGGGGCTTAATTAACTACATCTCAATTCCATGTTTGTTCACAGCAGCAATCATCTGAAATGTTTTGAAGGATGCAAGCCTGCCATTTATGCCTTGGAACCTGCTCTCCAGGCTTAGCTGTAAATCTGGAGGACTGTCCCTTTTTTGACAAGGAGAAAACCCATCTGAAAAGGATCCATCTAAAACAGTCAACACTTCAATTTATATTTTACTGCAAGTTTGAACAAAGACACAGTGTTGTGAATCGCACTCCACCCTCTTGGCTTGTTCTGCTTACAACGGCCTTTCTGTTCTTAAACGGCAATTTTTAAGCATGTAAAAGGCTTCTGGGACAGAAAATGCTCCCTTTTTGCAAATTCCTCTTAGCCTTTTATTTCCAGTCAGAGGATCAAGGACCTGAGACATATAACGGATACTTCAAAACAGATTAATGTGCTGTGGTGCTTGTCTCCATTCTCTGGGGGGCTTACCACAGCTAGCTGCAGAGAGGAACCACCACAAGCAGCAGGAAGAGCTCCTCACTCACTAGAGACAGCTCTCCAACAGCACAAGTTTGCACCTCTTTTTACTGGGTGAGGAGCTGGGAGTGCAGGTACTTGTCTCCACAGGAACACCTCACTCTGCCCCAGAGCAGCAGTGAATGCTGGCGACATTTGGTCCACATTTACTGAGGGAGCACAGCGCACCATCCTCTGGCCATACTTTCATACCTATGAACAAATCGACTTGTAGCTTGTAGACTAAGGCATATCACAGCATCCCTGTCCTGAGACTGCTTCTTTTCTCATGATCTGCCACCACAATGGCAGAGCCCGTCCTGTTTCCTGAGCTTAGCATGAGCCAAAGACTGAGCACAGCCTTGATTTTCCCACTGTAAAACTGAACACAGTTCTTTCCAAACTGCTCTTTCATAACGAGGCCTCAAGAACGACCCTGTATGAAATTCCTTATGCTTTTAAGCAGTTAGGAAGAGGACACTTAGCAGCCATACTGAGGAGCCAGGAATAACGAGAGTTCTCTAGTAACAAGCAGAGTATTTTGTATTTGACATTTGGTGAGAAGTATATTTCCATTCCAGCATTTTGTTGCACCATTCTGAGCCCTCTCAAAAAGATTTAGGAAGTACTTTCCACAAAAGAGTAGAAATCACCAAGACTGTTTCCATCCAGACTAGCAGAACAACTTCACTTCTCATCTGCCGTGCTCTTTCAGTGAGCTCCTTGAAATGACTGAACCTTCATGTACAGTCCTTAACTAAAAACGCATCAAATTACAACATGGAGGTGTGGAATAAATAGCTGTTGCTATTAAATTTTAAGGTGAAGCCAATTTAGAAATAACTTTCCTATTCCTGTTTGAAGTCAGATTCCCTGAGCATTTGCTCTAGGTCTGGTTACAATTTCTGTGCGTTTTATCTATTAACAGAAGGATAGGAAAAAAAGGAAGGTGTAACACATTCCAAGCTCTTATTGATTACGAAGTAAATAAAAATTCTAGAACTGTATACACTGTTTTCATCTGCTATGAGTCTGTGAAAAAGAGACAACTTTGAATGACGTCCTGTAGCATTACCTACCTACTACTGCAGCAGTCAAAACATAATGCTGCAGAGCTGACACTTGTAAGGTTGAGATTTGCCTTGTAGAAATAAAATGTGAAACATACACTGAGATAGCAAGTGGGACAGAAACTCTCTTAGTCTGTGTTTCTTTAGGCTACAATTTTCTCTGCGATATTTTCTTTCTGAGTTAAGAGTATAGTGTGCTACATTGCCGTTCATGAAGAGGGGTGGGTCGGAACATTTACAACACAGGAAAAGGGTTATTAGTTTATTTAATTATCTGTAAAGCACAAACTGAATTTGTAAATTGATCTCTCAAATTTTTGGGTTAGAAGAAATCACTCACTTTGCTGTTCAACATCCAAAGTAAATGATTAAAAAAAATCATATAAACAAAGAAAATGAACTTGTGAATGTACAACAGAATCAAGCTGGTTAGAAGTGAAAAGCTGTACAAAGTTTCTGGAAGCTGGAAAATGTCTTTCAAAGAAAATACTAAAAAGAAAAACTTCTAAATGGGAGGCAACCTTCAAGGTGACTTTCAAAATTGTATTTCCTCTTTTCATTTTTAGTCTCTTTTACATATTTTCCCATGTAAAAACAGAAGAGCATTATCCTAGGCCAGGCTGCCATCTGTCTCCCTTAGGAATGGGCAGGCAACTAGGATGGTAAGGCTGGGCCCAGCCTTCAATGCCACATCACTGCTTAAAATGAGGTTCAAAGACCAGGAAAAGGCTCCAGGAGGCTCCTTTCCACCTCTTCTCTCCAGGGCAGGTCCCAGCCACACGACTTCTGAGCTCTCCAGCAGCATCTCTCCAACAGACAACAGCCTGCCCAGTGTTTTTTATGGCTGCTTTTCCCTTTTTCCAGAAGGAGCTTTTACACTGTCCTTAGTGGTATCCAACCAGAACCTCTCAGAGCTGCCCTCCCTTGTGGCAAAGCAAGATCCAGGGCTTACACACAAGAGTGTGTGGTCAAGAAAAACACGGACAGGTTCTGGAAGAGACCCCAGAATCCTCTCATAGCATACTTCCTTTGTATCCTCTTATTGGGATACCAGATGTCTACATTCCCAGTGAAAAGTGGAGAAAGGTTTGGCCAGGTCTAAAAATCTTAGATTATATGCTGACTTCAAAGGAGGAAGATGAATAATAACAAAGTGGTGTGCCCAAGAGGTCCTGTGATGCTTTGCTATTTGCAAGTATGATATCAGTGTTAAGAAGGACAGATTCCATCACTGATAAGAAGGTGCAGGTATGTGTTTGTACACACACACACACACACACACGTGTATATTTGTATGTATGAATGTGTATGGCTCCGTGGATGGATAGGTAAATGCAACTAAAACCCTGACTCTCCTTAATTTCTCCCTTCCACATGACCATCAGTTCCTCCTGTACTGCCTTTCACTTTCCTCTGCTCCAGCTGTATCTCACCTGGGTTGTAATAATTGTCTTCACAGCTGGTGCCCATCCTCCCACACTGCCCCTTCCAGCCTCTCCACTGAGTCCTCTCAACCTAACCTGTGCTGCTTTGTACATCATATTCCGCAGCTCCTGTAGAAATCTCTTTCATTTGTCTCTCTACTGATACCTGAGCACTTTTCTTCTTGTTTGATGGAGCCAGCTGTGAGGATGACAGTCATCTCCCCAGCCAGCTGTGAGGACGGAAGCTGGCATGCAAAGCTGGTGTTGAGCACAAGTAGCACCTCCCAGAGCTGTGGTGCCCTCAGGGGAGCCTGGCCCCAGGACTGGCAGAAGAGGCAACTCCAGCACCCCGATGCCTTGTCACAGCTTTCTGGTACCAGCAGGGCTGGGTCTGTCCCACCACCCACGCCCTGAGCAATGCCTCATCTGACTTCCTCCATGCTCCCTTCTCCTGTCAGGCAGATAAATGCCAGGGATGGAGGGAACAGAAGAGAGAATAAAGGATTTTGATAATTACTCCTGGTTTAGGTTTTTTCCTTTTTTTTTTTATTAAAAACTGTTGAATTTCCAAAACAATTCTTTTCCACTTTGTTATCCACATACCCTCTTGTTTTATCCAACTGCTTTGTCTTGTATCTCCCATCTCCTCTGTCCATGCCCTGATGGTCTTTCCCTGATGCTTTGATTGAACCATCATTTTAATTTCACATTTAGCTGAGGAAAGTGATTCCAGTTTGAAATAATATTGTTGAGAAACATGGACTGTCTGCTAAAAGAATATCGTGTTTTACCTTTTGGGTGTAATATTACTGTAGCAACTTCTATTTTATTTCCTTAAACACTCATTTTCTTATTTATATTTCTCAGTCCACAAAATTGATGATCTTATAATATCTGTCTAGAAATATAAATGTTATGCTAAAAGCTACTAAACCAGGGAAAAGAAGAAATGAAGCAAATAGAAACAAAACCCCAAGGGTAATTAGCTATTAACATAGCACCAAGCTTCATCAAAAATTCTGTGGAGTTCTATGAAATGTAAAAGTTTAGAAAACAAAAACAGAAAAATGAGAGAGGAAAAAAAGAGTGGTAAAAGCACCAGAAATCAGTGGAGTATGATAATTTAAAAGTGGCAAGTGACTAAAAAGCAGCTGATATTTTTGAGGCCAGGTTTGTCATCCCTCAGACTGGTAAGTGCGAGTTATTGGTTTATTTTAATAAATTTTAAAAACTTACTGGAGGCAGCAGTGACTCTTTGTGCCTTGGTGTCCCTCAGCAGGCAGAGTAACACCACTTTCAGAGCCCTTTTCTATCACTGAACAGTTGCAGAGACAGAATAATGTCCCAGCAGGAACCCCAATTATCCCTCCCTGCCAGGGCTCAGGTGCAGATTACCTCCAGCCCTTCGGAAGGCAGAGCAAATAGCTGTGCTAACAAAGGGAAGGGACCACAAATCAAACTGGCATCCCCCAGGCCGGAATGCACCCTGAGGGGTGACAAGAAAAGAGCTACAAAGGTGATGAGGGGCTGGCTGTTATGTAGTCCTGGAAATGAGGTGGTTAAGACAGGCACGAGAAGGCGTTGGATCTCGTAGTGGGCAACTGGCTAACACTTTCATTTCTTAAGCACTTCCATGTGACAGCTCTCAGACTACAGTCCTGGAGCCAGGGGCTGCCTACCAACTGATTCCCTTACAGGGGAGCTTCCCTGTCCTGCCAAGAATCTACAGGCTCTGCATCAGTGCTGCCCCAAGGCTCACCATGAGGGGGAGGTTGCCAATCACCACTGCCCTAGAGAGGCCAGTGTTGCTTCACTGCTCGCTTGGAACTGTTACTCTGAAGAGAATACACCATCATTGTTATGAACAATTTTTAAAGGTTCATTAAAACTAAGGTACTAAATTACCTTAAGTTCAAATGTTAATGAAATTTAAAGGGTTCGATTGTTACGTTCAGGTTTACCTAGTTCAAATGTTTTTATTTATTCCTTATGTAATGCTGCAGGTTTAATAATGCTCAAATTAATGTTCAGTGTGGGTTAGGATGTTGTAATGAGGTTTGTTTGGGTTTAAATGTTGTATTTAATTGATGTTCAATGTTAATCAATGAAGGGGGGGCTGCCAAGATGGCGACACCGAGCCAGGTTCCAGAAAACTCCAGGGATGAAGTCACGGTGTTCTGGTGATTTCGGGACTCCGATTGGGTCAGACCTCAACCAATCGGGGGGACTTTGGGGAAATGATTGGTCAGAACTTGCCCTAGAAACGAGCCAACCAGCGTCGAGCGAGAAGGACCAATCAGGCGGCGGATTGAAAACCCAACCAATCAGAGAGCCAGGACTGTCTATAAGAGCTGTGCTGGGGCCTTGCGCGAGTTCCTCCGCCCTTTGGCCGACGGCCGGTCCGTGAGGGGAGCACCCAGCGTCGCGCGCGCTGCTTTTGTCTGCCTCGCCACCCGGAGCCTGGGGCTTAGCCCTGGCTCCTTTGTTCCTGGTTATCGTTTTTAATAAATTTCTTAAATTTTAGCGGCGTGAGACCGTTATTTCTCACAATCATGGTCTAGTCCTGACATCCAGGAAAATCCCTAAAATCATCCCCTAGGGTTGACCAGTGGAATGTCAGGGAAAGCTGTGATGCGAAGGTAAAATTCACAATTAAAACTAAGCTATAAATAACCCCTTGAACACACAGGGCCAAATTAAAACACTCTAACCATGAGCAGCCTTCGTTTGTCCTGCTGACATCCTCCCCTGCCTCACGGACAGCACGGAGCCACTCCCACAACAAGGTATGGTTCAGTCTGAGCAGGACTTTCTAGAGTCCTAGGAAATACCACCACAGGAGCTAAGCAGTGGCACTGATTTCAAAGTCTGTGTGTAGCTGGAGTCGCTTCTAAGTAGCATGATTAGACTAATTAAGTTCTGCTTAGATTTTAATTTGCATTTTAAGGATTTGATTACCCACCAGTAAGAAAAGAGAATGATTCTCTCATGTATTTTATGGAAGTTTGTGACACAATCTGCACTCTCATGTTTACAAATAAATAAAAATAACATATGTAGATTAAATTATGTTTCATTCTGTATCATTGCTATCAACAGCAGGTAACTAACAATGCTGATTTGTATTACTAATAATAACATTATCTCTTACAATGGTTTCATTCCTACAAAATTTATTTCATAAATCCCTGCTGTACCATTTCAAACTCTAACTGTGACCAAGAGACATAATCCATTTTTAATTGTGATTCAATTACCCTTTTTTTCATTAAATTAAGTTTAAGCTCCAAGCATGTGATTACTCTGCATATGAACAGGGATACCTAGAACTTAACAAAAAAAATCCACAGGAGTTTCTGAATAATGTCAGTTTGCCGACAAGCTTTCTGTGTCATAACATGTTGATGTCTACATAATTCTCTTAAAACTTAATATATAACAGTATTTATTCCATAAATTAAATAATATAAATTAAAATATTGTTATAAGATTATGTAAATTTGCCTTTTGTCTACTCACTCTGTTTTTGGAACTTCTTTTCTAAGCCAGTAGAAATCAGATTGGGCTGCGTATTTGCGAGCTTGCAATACATTGCCAAAATAATCACTTTCTGTAAACTTCAGCTGTATAGAGAAAGCACAGACATTTTTAAAGCATGTCCAAAGAAACAAAAGCTGACATAAAACAAGCAGAAGTTTTATTTTATATGAGATAATCACCTAATTTTTAGTGATTATAAAAGCAAGTAAAATTTTCACACTTGGTAGGAAGAATAAATATTTTATGAGCTTAGTTAAAAAAACAGTGGCTGAACAGATCTGCACAAGGGTCTGGAACACTGGGAAAGCTCTTCATTGTGCAGAGTGCTGCTGAAGGAATTATAAGCACCCAACAATGGATTGCAGACTGCACATTTCTATGGCCATTAAGAGAGCCTCTTTTCCAGGAGGAAGTAGGCTTACTTTTATTTTTAAAAGTGCATTTTAAAACCACTTTCAACAATGTAACAAAGTTCCCTTTTTCAGTTTGCTATACATTTTATAACAAATACTTCATCTTCTGTGCCTTCTGTGGGTTCTGCCATATTAAATATTTACAGCCATAGGGCTCCATACTTCCATAAGTTCCCAAATCTAATAGCATTCCCCCACACACACAAGTAAACAGGCAAGGAAAAGGGATGTTAACAGGTTATAAATCCCTATCATCAGTTTAAAACAATTCTAGGGTTTGTGAGGAAGTTGCACTTCAGATGTAAACCATGGTTTTGCAAGCATGATTAACAATTTTTCACCAGACATTGCCACTTATATGAGCAAATAATTCCATACACTGAGTGATAGAGCTGGTCACATGCTCTGTCTCATTACACTGTTTTCACTGCACCATCTCACCCTACACTTTCCCTGGACAAGGACTAGGCTGGTAGAGTTGTTTCTGTCAATAAATGATACCTGTGTTTAGTGTTTGTTTATGTGCTCTGGCAAAGATGATGATCGCTCTTGTATTTTATTGGTTCAGGATTGAACTTGTGTTTCTAGTTTGCCTGCGACTTTCAGTAATACAATTCATCAAATCCATGCCACAGTTGGAAAATGGTAAAATACATTATTATTAATCATTTGCCTTCCTGCCTTAGTTAGGCTGAACAGGTACTGGGGCAGGAAGGAGTCCCCCTACGCTATCCTTGTCCAGCAGGCAGCACATTCGTTAGGACCTCTTGGCATGATTATAAGCAACAATTGTAAATTAAATTCATAGCCTGGAGAAATGAGGAGAACTTATATAGGGCATCCTAACTTGTGATATTCTGAGGTAAAATGCATTAGTCTTTTTGAAGACCATTATTTTCAGAAGATATACTTTTGGTTTGTTCCATTTTTATAACTAAATGCAAAAATATTACAGTGTGTGCTTAACCTTTAAAATGCTTAATAGCAAGAAGGTTCTTTGCACCTGGGCAGATTTTACTCCCAGCAGGCCTCATGATCTCACTTAGATACAACAGCATTGACTATTTAGACACAATTTAGAGCTAGCACTCTTCAAAAATAAAATAAAAATAACCAGGCAAGCACGAGAACAGGTGCATGCCAAACAAAAGACTAACTTTGATTTTAGACAGCAGCAAAACAGAGCAAAGAATGGCTGCAATGAACAAATAAAGCTGCAAGCCTGACACTTACTGTTTTGATGTCTTCATTAATATATGTGTCATTCATTATAAACTGAGGGTAACCAACTTTCGCCATAACTGCTTTTGCCTTTGAAAAAGAAAAAGAGAAAAAAAAGTTTTGACAGATAAAACCACTTCTCAGCATACAGCTTTTTCTCTTTCCTGCTCAGTTTCCACTTTGTATTATTATGCTTCCCTGGAGCCATCCTAATTTAACTTCAAAACAACTTGCCTACAAGGTAAACTTGGTGCCACAAATGAGCTCAGCATCACAACGCAGAGGGTCCAGATTCCGTTGTCAGATTATCACAGTGGGTCTGTCGCTGCCTGCAGAGCTTTTGCGTACTTACAGCAACGTGTCTGCGTGCAAAATCTTAACAGCTGATTTTCCCTACTGGGTTTTGTGTTAATCAGATGGTCAAATGCCTGTTTGTACAATGTTCTCCAAAGGACGACAGGAAACGGCCTGTTTGGCTATGGCACAGAATCTGGTACACATCCAACTGCTAAAATAGATTTGATGCACAGATGTGAATCAGCCTTAGTCCCAGCAAGTGCAGACTGCTGTGTTTCCACTGAGGGCCACTTCTATTTGCACCTGAGGATGGGTCCTTTTCTGAAGGACACTGTACTTTCCCAAAACCACAGGACTAATCTGTGTTTAGTTGTCCAGTTTCACTCCTTTACTTTGCAGTCTTTGCCCTTTCCCTAATGTCAGTAGAAGTGTTAAAATAAGACACTTCACTTTTCATTAATCCTCTTTCAGTCGTGACTTAGTCCCAGTGTTTAAGCACAGCCTGCGTAAACAGTCCAGAAGTAGCCGTAGATGAATATTCCCACTTTGTAAATCATGGTGTGAGTGTATAGACAGCCTTGGTAATGTCCTCACAAAAACTCCAGCAGGCCACTCAGACACCCAGAATCTCTGTGGAAACAGGTTTCCAGAAGAAAAGCAAAAGTATACAAAAAGATATGATGACATACCAAGAAGTGAAATGTGACAAGTCCATAGGAAAAATTACAGCTATGATGGACTAGGTTAGCACAAAACTTTCATTTTTTATGATTTCAGGATGCTGAATGTAATTTCTCCATAAGTCTTTGGAATTCCCTCCACCCCTCAAAAAATGTTCCTCCGTGGTCATCAAACTCAGATGTTCAAAACTCAAATGAATATTGCAAGACATGAAAAGCAATAAATAATTGGCCTTTAAACTAAGTACAACCATACCAGCTTGCATTCTGCTCTCTCTGAGCAGAACCTGGACCTCTCTAGGGTCCAACAACTTCTATTTCCTTCTTGCTGCAGGGGCTGAGTGCTCAAGGGAAGATTCCCCTTCCTCAACATATCCTTTCCCCTTCTCCCACTTCACAGTATCTCCATACAGCAGGGCCTCCTATACAGCAAGACTTAAAACCAGCTGTTCCACAACTTTAAGAAGAAAGGTGATGGAGGATTGCTACCATTTAACCAAAGTCATTCTGTTTCCTCTTTTCTTTTTCAAGAAGAAAGGCCTCTTTTCTTCTTCAAACGCCTTCAATTTTTCAATCTCACTTCCAACTCAAAGTCATAATCCTCCATTTGTGACATCGCGATTAATTGTGGTTGAGATAATTAAGATGTCACAAACAGAAGATAACTTCAGGTAGGAAATTAGCAGCAGGAGCAGATGATCTCTTAAGCAAGAAAGATCCCATTGTCATGCAAATTGCCCTGGTAATAAAAAAAGCAATGGAAGAAAAATGCTGAATGAAAAATATGAAATGAGCCAAATTAAGTCTCAACAGAATGTTTCCTCATTTTGCCAGAAGGTTCAGCAGTCTTTCATGATATTTTAAATGCTGTGGTGGGGAGGGAGAATAAAAAGCCAGGAAGGGAGCACAATTCATCTGCAAGTTTGTATGTAATCAAGAGTGTCTAAATTTTTCCTGGTGGTGTTGTCACGTCCAACTGACTGAACTTTGCAAGGAATCAGAAAATTTCCTTTACCATTTCCCATGTTTCAATCCTAGTTAAAACTAGCTTTGAAAAAGGAAAGAGCAAAACCCATCAGTTTTAATTTCTGCTAAGTCAGCTGCTTAAACAAGTCTGGTGAATCTCAAATGTTCTGCATGAGTTCATCACTTGCTTTGTGACTTTCACATTTGATGTTGTGAGATTGAGATTTCTAAGCACAAGAATAAAATGGTCGGACACTACGGAGATTTTTTTTATAAAGGCTAAACAAAACCCTAGTAAATAACAGAGTGTCTCGAGATTTTTGAAAGCAAACTCAAAAGGTAATGCTGCTTTTAGTACTTCAATGCTTTGTCAATGTCTAAAGCTGTCCATATTTTTTGAGATAGATAGATAGATAGATAGATAGATAGATAGATAGATAGATAGATAGATAGACAGATGGGGGAAAATGTTATTTTATTGCATTTGTTTCTTAAAAGGTGTTACCACAATATGTGTGGTTTAGAGATCTGAGCAAATAAGACAGACAAAGCTGATGATGACGACAGTGAAGGATGTTTGGCTCCCAGTTAGGGAAACTGTTTCCTATAGCCAAAGCAAAATGCATGAGAGAACAGAGGAAGCCCTCTCCAGTCCTTGGAATCCCTCTGACTGGGATTCCTCCTAGAAGATTTCCATCAGGTGCAGACCTTTTCAGCTGAGCCCAGCACATGGCTCAATTTATTTACGCAAGTGAAAAGTTAGAAAATATCATATTGAGAGCAGGTTTCTAAATTTGCATGTTGGAAGTCTTGTTTCTGTGCCTATTTTTCTGCTCACTTGTGTCATATTTAACGGCAGTTTGGAGACTCCTTATTTATACAGCACAAGGAAGTGGAACACTCTTCTACCGCTTGCTTATTCTTTGATAACGATGTCATTATTTTCCCCTTGATAGAATTAAAAGTATGTATAAGAGACCAGCCTTCCAGGAGGCAAGCACAGGGAGTCAAATGAAATGTGACAAATGTACAGGAACCAGCCATGTGGCAATTGCACATGAATCCACCATAAATCCACCATGCACAACTTTTTATGGTTTAAAGGCTCATTTAACGCCTTTCTCTAATTTGCATATTAAACAGCCATGTGTACAGGAAGAAGAGTGGCGCTAGGGGACTTCCCCCAGGCACCATTTAGCCCTCAGCCTGGGTTGGGCTGTTGGGTAAATTAGGAAACTCATCACTGCAGGGCTCCTCTCCTGCCCTCACAAGCAAGAGGCTCTCGCGGGGTGCTTTAGGGTAAGCCGTGATGACTCTTCCTATCCCAGCAGCCGGAGAGAGCAGGCTCTGAGGCAGAGGACCCAGAGTGCGACTACTTCCACTACTCCTTGTGCGTGGAAGTTTTCCCACTGACTTCAACACAGCCAGGATTTTACCATCGGTGTCTTTCTGTCACAGTGAGAGCATGGCAAGTCAGTTTACTACACAGACAAAATAATAAACGAGCTTTCACTCTGCTTAACAACCTGCCAACATGGGAATGCACACGTGTTTCAGTGCTCCAAAGCATCCCAGTTTGCAGCCTATTCAAATTCTCACTTGACAACCAAGCGTGTGAGCATTCTGAGAGCCTTTTTGCCTCTCAGAGTATGACTTGGATATTTTATGCAACACTAAGTACTGACATGTTTTACTTACTCTAAAGAGAAAACAAAACAAAACATATATCTCGCAACAAAGTTTTATGAGTCTGACAGAGATCTTCTGTATATTAACTTGACTCAATAACTTAGTGAAGATCATTTTTAAGCTTCTAAATACATAAAAAATTAATAAAATTACAGTTCACTGAAAAATTAGCATGAAATACATTGTGAAAGCTAAAATCATTCATGGCAAAGTAATGTTCCATTTAATTACAAAGATTAATTCAGCCTTTATATATGTGCCCAGTCCTTTCATTTTTCATTGAGAACAGATGATTCAAGAGCCATCTGGTAAAACTGCTGCATAAATATCACTGCATCTATCCAGGGTTTACATATGGAAAAACTAGGAAAATAGAGTGATGGATCTTGGCAAAACACAGGAAAGTTCCATCACAAGGCTAAAGCCCAGTCCTACAGATGTCAGTAGGAAGTGACTACTGACTTGAGTGAGAGATGGATTGAGCTCACCCTAATGATGCACAGTATTTCCTTCATGGGAAAATGAAATAGCAGGGATTTTCACATTGTCAACTACAATGAAAGTGAAGTGGCAACTCAGATATGAACACTTGGCCTGAAATGAAAATTTTTAACAGTACGTGATCTGCAATGAACTGTCTAATCCGTACTCAAGAATACAGATTATAATTATTTATTTTTAAAACTTGGTTTAACTGTCCTCTTTTTGTTGCATGTCACAATAATAGAAGCTGTGTAGGCTTTTCAAGAACTGGTGTTTCATTTAATAATAATTCACATACCACTACTTCACACTGCACCATAACCATCCCCTTTGTATTACAATAATTGTT
The DNA here is from genome assembly GCA_013398955.1 of Callaeas wilsoni. Lineage (NCBI taxonomy): Eukaryota > Metazoa > Chordata > Aves > Passeriformes > Callaeidae > Callaeas > Callaeas wilsoni. The sequence continues at coordinate 110,406 of VWPU01014612.1, read as the reverse complement.
TTGAATGCTCTAAAATAATTGCTGAAATGATGAAGATAGAAAATACAGCTATCATTCCATCTTTGTAATAGCTTGAGGCTAAGGTTAAAAAAAAAAAAAATTATCTAGTGACTTATGGGAATAATGACACCCATGTACACGTAAAATTACTTTCAGTTAAATACACATTAATGTTTCAAAAGTAGCTGAGTCCATTTAACAACTTTCTGCTGCCAAATGAAAAAAAAATCCTAGTCTTTGCTCTTCTTCCCTGCACCTCTCATCTCTGTCCATAGTTCTTCTCATGCTATCTGCACCCACAGCCTCCAAAGGCTGCCTCAGCTCCTCGACACATCTTTCTGTGGGGCCGCTTCACACATAGTAACACAGTAGAAATTTACCCAAGCTTTTCCCCAGCTGCTTTTCTGCCAGGTCACTGAGCTGAGTCACTCACTCACTACATGGAGAGACCCAACAAGTTCTGGAACTTTTACAAGACAAGTGCTGGGGACACATGATGTGGCAGAGTGGAGAAGGGTTATGTGCTAAACTAGTTACCTCCTCCTCTGAATGATCTTTTGAAACCAAAGCCTCACTCAGAGAAAACTTACTGACAAGAAAATACTACTTAGTACTTAAAAATGCCATACCATACCTTATAATCCTAGGAAACAGAGAGGAAAAGGGACACAGCAACTCCTAAGCAAAGCGTTCATTGGGATTATATGTTCAGTCTTAATATCTACTATTCAGCAAGACAATATTATCATTACTCACCATAAAGATTAAAGCATCTAAAAGTTTAGTAGGACTACCATGGTCAAAAGAGTCAGAAAAAGCAACAATCTACATCAGTGCCACTCTTTCCTGTTCTAAATCCCTTCTGGCTCTCTGGAATGCAAAGACTCAGTCATTGGTTCAAGCACTGTGACGAAAGTTTCACCAGAATTAACTTTTCAGTTTAAAGTAATCACACATTAATTTTTTATTATTTTTTTTAGCAATAGAACTGGACTAACTCAGAGAAAGTGTGAAATTAGCATCTTTATTTCAGTCTTACTTATATAAACATACTAATTGACTGTGGTATTTTCATAAGCACAACTCCTCAGTTCATTGCAGCACTACAATTAATAGACCTATTCATATTTTCTCCTTCCACCAGAAACTCATTCTGCTGCCAGATTTGCTTTAATTTTACTAAGAAAAAAAAATTTCTTTGTCCATTTTATTTTAATTCCATTTTCCATTTGCAACTTCTGTATGACAATTAGCATAATTCCATTATGTTATACACAGAATATTATATATGAGAGACATACATTCTGTCCTTCATGAACAGAACGTCAGATCTGCAATACCTTCCTTTGTGGCACACAGATAAAATTTTCATCTTTGAAGATATAAGTGCACTTATACTGCAGACCAGCACAACCGAGTTCCTGGCACAGGATGTGCTTAACTACTAACTATTCCTGTCCAAAGCACCTTGGTGAGTTTTAAGGGTCTTTGGATTCTCAGTGGAGCTGGAATGATGCCCACGGACCAGAAGAAAGGATGATGCCCAGATATGCAAAATGACTCAGCTATGGCACCACACCAACAGTGACAGGTCAGCTCCAGTGTGCGGATTTCTGCACTGGATTCCCCTCTGCACACCTATGGATCACTTGGGGCATGACTGCACCAGGGTGTGTGGACAGCTGGGAGCTCCTCCAGCTGCACTTCAAACAAGCCAGAAACTAAGGTGTTGTGGTCTGGAGACGCAGACTATCATTAGTATCATGCTGGTATAGCTATAGCTATAGATATATAGATATATAGATATATAGATATATAGATATAGATATAGATATATAGATATAGATGTATGCCCCATGGTGTGTGCTGCTAAGCTGCCTTTGGTAGGACTCATGCTAAGCTAAACTTGGACTCCTGCTTAGCACTGAAAAAACCATACTCGTCATGCATTTATTTTCAGGCAACGCTCCATGTTTTCCAATACAATTATCTCTGAAAACCAAACAACCGAACATACCTCTCCAACTCAAAATTCTCTTTGTGTTTTGAAATTACCTTAGATATCTTTACTGGTAAAATTTCGCACCAAGATCCTAAGGATTTGCAATATCAGAAAAAAAAAAAGAAAAAGAAAGAAAAAAAAAAGCCACCTTTGGCTGGTGTTTGTCACACTGGAGAGCTGCGGAAATTATTATGTTCTGTTTTTTATAGAAACTCCTTCCTGGACCCATTTCTCTGTTTACCCCCAGAACACCTCATGAGTTGACCCATACTCCCATGTTCATTCCACCTCTTGCTAGAAACACACCCACCTTTATCCAAAATTCTTTTCTCCTGTTTTTGTTTTAGCTCTGGGCAAGCAGCAGGCTTAAGAAAACCCACTGTGCTAGCAAAATGAAAGTCCCCAGGGACCCAAAAAAACCCTGTGTGCTGAGATCTCTGGCACAGGACACAGAGAGGGGCAGGCTCAGGGATCAGGAAAGGGTGAGGAAGCTCTCTCCCTATCATAACAGTATGGGATATGATTTACCACAGCTTTTCCAGTTTTATGCAAAACTCTGAATAACCTGTTCCAGAAAGGGACAACTTCTAACCTTAGCCTCTGCTTGCATCAGTTTACATTCATTTAACATTTTCAAGGTTAAGCAAAGGTTGCTGAGCATTTTTTTTTTAAATAAAGAATAGCATGTGAAAAATTCCCTTTTCATTTCTCATTTCACAAGTGAGCTTCAGCCACAGTCTTGATGCAACTGAAACCAGACATGGCAGAGACTCCTTTTAACACTACTCAAACTGAAATAGTGACTGAGAACTTAAACACAAATATTACTCATGACTTGCACATTTTATCTCTGAGGAGGAATTCTTTTTGCTTGAACAAGGACTCTGACCAACACTGTACCAGTAAGCGTGTCACTATCAGTTGTCCATGCCTTGTAATATATGGGGGGAAAGCAGATGCATACATAATCAAAAACATAGGCTGCAGAATATAGAAAAAATATATACAGAAAATGCTCTACTCTCTACTCAAGATCAAATTCCTCTCAATTCCAAACCTTTACATATTTTTATTTTTAAATAAATTATATCTAGGTATTTTCACATTGATGACGCTCATCCCATATGCAGAAAACTGAGCACAAGACACTTCACAGCTCCCTGACAAAAAGGGCAGCTGAGGAAGCCTTTATTCTTAGTCACAGCATCCTGGCCTCTAAAAGGCCACTAAAGGAACAAATTCCTGAGTCTGATGAGCTTCTTGTAGTAAAGCTCCTTTACAAGTAAACTCCAGCAATACCAGTACCTGAAGCCATTTAAAATTTCACAACTTTGCTTCAGACCCCAGTGACTGGTACAATGCCTGAGCAAGTTGAAGTGCTGCTGGTTCATGCTCCTGGTTGTGGACAGCTCAGTGCCAAGACTGAAGGTGCATGGTGGGTCCCAGCCCACAGCCCTGCCCTGCTGAGCTCCTCACCCACTCCCAGCCAGCAGGCAGCTCTCCTCCCAGTGGGCACTTACAGCACATGGAGATCACCACAGCCAGGAAATGCACTTTCATTGGAAAGAGTGAGGGAATGCCAAGCAGATACCTGAGCATACCCTTGCAGAGTCCTCCACAAAGAGAATGGCTCTCCTGCAGTCCATATCTGCTCCTGCTGAGCTGGTGGACTACACTGTCTTTGTAACTGTACTTCTACTGGAGACAGGTTTACTTGTTAAAACAACAAAGATAGTGAAAGTTAAAGCTGAAACTGTCCAAGACTTCCAGGGATGATGGAGGATCTCTCAATCTTTGGAAGAATTACTCTGTCATTTAGCATAACAATGCTTTCATGTTGCCTGCAGCCATAAAACCTCTGGATTCACCCTGGTCCCCGAGCATCTGCAGGTATCTGTCCATCTGTCTCCCTCCTATTTCAAGCATGAGATTTGTCACAAGTGTTTTGATGTCATGCACCCATTCTGGCCTTATGTAGTCGTGGCAGACTCTGAAAAATGACAGCTGTGAGATCAGGGTTAAATACAATTTCCTCTCCCTTCACCTGTTTTCCACTATCTGTTTGCATGGTGCGCAGGTTATTAATGGAACTGACATGCCTGCACAACTGAGTGAGCAGTAGCAGCAGCCAGATAACAAGGGAGAAGCTGACAGCAGCAATCTAACCCCAGAGATAAGAGATAAGCAAACATGCCATGGCTATTAGTTTCAACTCTGGCCAATGGAGAAGAACACCTCTGGTTACTGATCAGGAAAGCCCAGTCTTCCTGTAAAGGTTAAATTAAATTCGGGATGTGATAGATTATTCTTAGAGCTCCAAAATTAAAGTTTGTGATGAGAAATAAATATTTGATGTAAAATGAATAAGAAAGAAAAGGGGATGTTAATCTGATAGAAAGTGAAGACCTATTTTTATTCAGAGAAAAGCATGGAACACTTCTACTCTAGAAGGAAAGCAGCATTCTCTGTTTCTTCCAGGTGAAAAAATGTTACTCTAAAAATTGGCATTTTCCAAACAGCTATCTCAGGAACGGTGCAGGAGTGGAAGCCTCAAAATCCTGACCAAATTCCAAATTAGGTAAGTAACACGAGCTTATCAAATCCCTTACACAATTTCTGAGCAGCATGTACTTTCCTTCCAGCTTCCTATTGAGTTGTCTCCTTCTTTCCATATGTCCATGCACATGGTAGAAGAAAGATTGAGCAGTTCAACGTCAAAAAGGGATGACTGAAAGGGAACCTCATCAATGCCTATAAGTATCTGAAGGGAGAGTGTGAAAGGATGGGGCCTTTTGGAGGCTCTTCTCAGTGGTGCTGAGCAATAGGACAAGAGGTAGAAACTGATGCGCAGGAAGTTCCACCTGAACATGAGGAAGAACTTCTTTCCTGTGGAGGTGACCAAACACTGGAACAGATTGCCCGGAGAGGATGTGGAGTCTCCCTCACTGAAGATGTTCAAGAACCATCTGGACACAGTCCTGTGCCATGTGCTCTGGGACAGCCCTGCTTGAGCAGGGAGGTTGGACCAGATAACCCACGGTGGTCCTTTCCAACCTGACCCATTCTGTGATTCTGTGAAAGATGAGCTAAACCAGGAAGATAAACCCCCAGCGATATATTTAAAGCACAAGGGAATTGCAGACATGTTGGAAGAGAGTTAAAATGCGACTTTACCTTTTCTGAACTTCAATACATTTCAACCTTATGAGAAGATTTGCTCATTGTTCCCTGCAATGCAACTACTGCTATACAACCAGGCCCTCAAATTTTTTGCATCCAGACAGAGACTACCCCAATTTCAGAATGCTCACTTCCCCAAAGCAGAAGCATGGCTACAGTTTAATTGCCACTCTACAAAAGTACACTTTACAGTTTAGAAATTGCAAGGTTGTTTCAAGAATATCTGAATCAAACTCTCCCGTAAAACCAGTAAATTAGGAAGTCAGCAGTTGTTGTGGTGAATGAACCAACCAGGGGGCCACAGAGCCCAGAAAAAGAGGTTTGGTGGGCTGGTACCAAAGAGTAAAACCCCTTTCGGTGAAGATGGCTTCTGCCTTTGAATTCCTAGGATTCCTGAGGGGCGGTTCGGTCTACAGCTGACAGACCCCCTTTGTATCCCCTAAGGGAAGATAGCCAGACCTGTCCCACCTTTCTCCTCTTCCTATAGGTCCCTGGTATGGCATCCCGCCCCGTTCCCTGTATCCCTTTAAAAAGCCCCTCAGTCTCTTATCTTGTCCTCTTCGTATCCGGTCCCCTTCGAGGGAGCTTCTACAATAAACCCTTGGAATACCGGCAGAAGGGCCACCTCTGCGCATTTATTTCTGGCCCCGCCTGGGCTATCCACAAGCCCCAGGCACGCTAGGCTTCGGGTCCTCCACCGCACGGGCTGGGAGGCTGGCAAGCGAGCCACCGAGTTGCCACGGGGTGTTCTCCCTTTGTGTTGGACATCCCAGACCAAGCTGCGGCCCCCCCAGCCCGGCCAGCGTGCCGGCATATTAATATAAGCAGACACCCCTATAGGCTTCTGAACAGGAATGAAGTGTCTAACTGCAATTAGAGCCTTTGGAAACTTCTCCCACTTTTCTTAGCTCTTCTGAAGTATACCTAGCAGTTTCTATGAGTCCTCTGAAGGAGTCTTACACTTTGTGAAGTTCTCTGACATCCTTGAAGCAAAGATATAAAGTCGTCTTAAAGGAATGTGTAAAAGGTGTCTTGCAAGCTTTAGTTTTGAAACTCCATCCCTCTCTTTTACCAAGTATTGTTCTATCAGTTTTGTGCTGGCTTTCATTCTAGAAAAAAGCCCATTGAAATCAGAGTGCTGAGTCTCAGGGCTGGTTCCTCTGCCATATTTTTACATTAGTTTTCATAGGATGGGTCCACAGACCCCACAAGACTCAAAAGGCATTTTTAATTTTTGCAGATCACCCAGTAACCACTTTCAAGACTGGATGATTTGTCATCTTTGTGCAAAACTAGCTTGGCATTAAGCAAGACTAAATTCAGCTCCTGAAGCTGTGGTGCTCAGCCTTTTTGTCTGGGCTTGCCTCAGATCTCAATGAAATGTTATTTTTCAGAAGTGTATCTAGTGCATGCCTTGGACAGGCTATGTGAAGAAAAGCAGGAGGCTCCATTCTCCCGGTATGTATTGCTGCGCCAAGACTTTACAGAAGCAAGAGAGAGCACAAAAAGAGAACAGGCAATGATGATTCTCTGGTTTCTGCACTACCATAACATAGGAGAAGGTGACATTTTTCAGACAAGCAAAAAGACTTTTTTTTTACGCATTTACACATAAAGTAAGACATACTTACTCGTGTTTTACTTTACAGAGCACAGTGAGGCAGTGGGACTCATTACTTTGGGGAGTTGTGGATGATGAAAGTTGTTGCGGGTTCAAAAAGTCATTAGACAAACTCACAGCAGGAAAATATGAATAAGTACAAAGACACTACTACTGGCTCAGGAAGCAAGTGAGCTGCAGTTTGTCAGAGGCCAGGAAAGGATAGTGGGAATGTGTCCCTTTATGCTCGCCCTGTCCTTACGTTCATCTCTAAACATCTGCTAGTGTTTGGCCAGTGTCTGAAGCAGGGCTGGACTCTGCTCTGAGCAGTACAGCTGTCATGGGTGAGTGAAATCACCCAAATGTGGGGAGAGAGACACCACGGAGAACTGAGAAAGGGGGCTGCGGCTCAGATAATTGACTGCAGGGCTGGATAGGGCCAGCAAGTTCTGCCTGGGAAATGCATGGCTTCAGTGGGATAACCCACGGACACCTACCTCCTTTAAAGTACCTATACTTTGTTAAATCAGGGCTTGTACAGATGGCTCTTGATTTCCTAAGGGCTATTGGCCCAAATTACACTGTGTTGTCTAGGGAGGTTTGCTGTAGCTCTCTGAAGCAGCAGAACAACCCCTGTAGGCTAAACAAAGGTACTTAACACTGCCCGAGAGAGCCACCTATAGCTAGGCATGGTCCTGATATTTTCCTGTGCTCCTCTTGACTCAGTCTTCAGACTCAGAGGGATGTGGAGAAAACAAATTTTGCATATACGACTTTCTTAGAAATAAAGCAAAGCAGCAGGCAAGTTCAGGAGCCAAATGATTGCACAGTGACCTTGGGATTTGTGCTCCATGACTTAAGGAGGTTAATAATGTTACAGAAGAATCTTACTAGAGGAAAAACAAGCTGTTTTTTGGCTTATCATCCATGCTTTAAAAATTGTACTGCAAAGAAAAAAAACCCAACAGCTTCAAAATAGGAAGTTATTCCTGTGCCATAGCCTAACAGGATATTTTACAAGAGAATTGCAAACTTTAAGAAAAAAGTCGGTTTTTTCAAGCCTCGGTTAAACCCAAGCATAAAGGGCATTTTAGGAAGGAAAAATAGTGATTAATAAAATAATGGTTTCTGCCCAGGAGTGGGAATAATTTAACATGTCAGTGATGATCTTCCACTGAATTATCCTTTGAAGAGCAGAAGCAATAAATTACCATTTTAAGGAAGTGAGCCCTCATCACACAAGTTATGTCAATGGAGTTCAGTCATGGGTGCTCCCTTTCCCCTGTGGCCCACCATGCCAAAACCCAGCTGTCAGTACCATTTGGCTGCCATAGCTGGCTGCAATCTGCACCTTCATTGCAAGTGAAACAAAAGGCTCTCCCTTCTCTGCCCCCAGCCCTGCAGTCCTGCTCAGAGGCTGTGACCTGGCCGTGGGTAACTCCCAGAACCTGCACTTGAAGAGTGTTGCCAGACACAGCCTTGCAACTGCACTCAGCTGAATAATTTCTCTGTTCTGCAAATGAGGGCAAAATGTAATGACCCTTACAAAAGGGAGACTAAAAGGGCAAGAACAGAAACCTTTTGGGGGCGTTTGTTTGTTTGTTTGTTTGTTTGTTTGTTTGTTTGTTTGTTTGTTTATCAGAGCACTCCACTGAAAATTCGGGGGGTTGACAGACATACTTGAAGCAAATTTGAGATGATAGTCAAATACGGTACAATAAAGAAGGGCTTGAACAGAGCAGACGAGTAAGGACAGGAGAGAAAACAGCATCACAGCACAGAGCCGAGCACTTCTCTCGGACTCAGAACTCCTTTGGAAGCAGCGTGAGCTCCATCCAGAGAGCCAGGTGAGAACTGCACGTGGAGGCTGAGTCACCTAACCCAGCTAGAAACTTTTTTTGTAAGATTGACTTTCAGATGGTCTGGTTTAAATTCATCTTTCGATCGCAGAAAGAGAGGAATGGAGAGAGGGGAGAGGTAAATTACTAGATGTTATCTCATTATATTGTTTTTTTACAAAAGGAATGTCAATCCTTAACTCCAAAGTATACAAGGGCTAAAGAGATTATTCTCAGATATCAAGGCTGCAAGACAATTGTTGCCTATGTCACATGGAGTAGTAGATTTGATCCTTTTAACATCAAATTAGTAGTGTCCCCTCTGAGTAACATAAAACAACAGGACAGACACAAAGAGTCACAGACGCAGTGATTAGATAGAGCTGACAAGCTGCCTAAAGCAAAATTCAAGAATAGTTTCTACCAGAGGGTCTTTTGTAAGTCCTTTGGAGGTCAATGGTTCCTTTGATTGCAAAGCATCAGGCTGACAGCAAGGTATAAAAATTTAGCCTCAGCCAAGCACAAAAAAAAGTAGGCATCAGTCAGAAAACAGGAAGCAGAAAACACACGGAACAGCGAGTATCTGAATCACAGAGAGGATTGGCAATTAATTCTCTTTCAAACCTGCCATGTCCTTTACATTACAATGTTGTCATCTAAAGATACAATCAACACAAGGCTCTCTATGTTCATTGTCCAGACACCCAGATCCCACACTGACCCTCTTCTTTCAGCAAATGAGTAAAAAATTTGTTAATGACCCAAATATGCCTGGAATTAAAGAAAAATTAAACAGATCACATGGAGCAGGACCAGCAAACAAAACCACCATCAGGTTTCTGCAGCTGATTTCTTTTCAGAGCATATGAACATTTTGAGAATGCGATGAGATTAAAAATACAGAGGAAGAGCAAAATATCTGAATCAGTCATTTTCACGTAGGATACAGTTCTGCCATGGAACTTAGGGCAGAAGCTCCAATCTGCACTATTATATAAGGGACAATGTGACAGGTACTGATGAAAACATGAAAGATCAAAACATTCTTTACCTAACTAATAGCTTCCTTTCTTTACTTAATTGATAGAATAGAATTAGAACATTTTGGTTGGAAGGCACCTACAAGGAACATCTTGTCCAACAGCCAGACCACCTCACAGTGACCAGAAGTTAAAGCACATTGTTAAGGGCATTGTCCAAATGCCTCTTAAACACAGGCTTGGGCCATCAACCACCTCTCCAGGAAGCCTGTTCCAGTGTTTGACCACCCACTTGGTAAAGAAAAGCTTCCTAATGTCCAGTCCAACCTCCCCTGATGAAGTAGCTTTGAACAGTTCCCATTCATGCTGTCACTGGACCGCAGGGAGATGAGACCAGCACCTCCTTCTCCACTTTCCCACTTCAGGAAGATGTAGACATGGCCCCTCAGCCTCCTTTTCTCCAAACCAGACAGCCCCAAAGTCTCTAGCTGTTCTTCACAGGACATTCCTTCCAGCCCTTTCACCAGTCTTGTTGCCCTCCCTTGGATGCATTAAAGGACCTTCAGATCCTTTTTAAGTGTCGGGGCCCAGAACTACACACAGCACTCGAGGTGTGGCCACACCAATGCTGAACACAGCTGCCCTGCACCCTCTCCCTCCCAACTTATACTTGGTGCCTGGTGTTTCTCCATCCTGGGTGCAGAGTTCAGCATGTGGATGACATTTATTGACAAAGAAACGCAACTTTTACAGATCTCTATAATAACCTAATACTGGGGTTTTTTTAACCAACCAATCTCCCTCATAAAATTCATGCTGTCTGTGCTGCTTTATTAAAGCCTAAGTATTGAAAAAGTAACAGCAGAAAGTGCTAGGCTCATGAGATTTAATTAGAACAGTGTAACAGATTTTGAAGGTTCTGTTGTATTATAAAACTTAGATTTCCCCGGTGAATTATCTGACCCTACATGTAATGAATCTATTTCTTGAATTAAAAATATGCTCATCCAAGAGTTCTAGGACAAATAGAATATCTATCATTAACAATAAATAATATTTAATAAACATGCACACACTCCATGTCTGGAAATCTACCAAATGTCTCTCTAGGCTCTTTCCTTCCAGCCAAGTTGCTATTTCTGTGAATCTGAACTTAAACTTGTAGTCGTAAGTCGTATCACATAATTGCTGCTGCAGTATTTAAGGCATTACATAACACTTGTGTCTTACAAGTTTGACCTGGTTCCTATGTCAGCAAACTATGAAATGGTTTTTCGGTTCAGTGAGAATGATTTTAAACCATTGGCTATTCATTTGATAGTCCTATGGCTTGTAGTATTATTTTTGTTGTACTTGTGGAATTCAGTTTGTCATGCGTTGGTCAGCCCAGACTCACCCCACTAATTTCAGAACCTTCAATGACATGTCTAAATTAGGAGCAAAGTGCCACGTGCTTCCAAAATGTGTCAACAGAGGGAAACAGCCATCTCTACCTACCAAAGATCTAGCCTACCTTCTGATGAAAACCCTCCTTAAAATGGGAAAGGGAGAGCTTTTTTAGGGAGTTTATTGGTTTTTGGCAATGTTTGCCTTGTTTCCCTGCTGAAAGGCAGGTAGCCAATCTTGAAGAAAATCACTAAGCAGGTTGTTATACAGAAATATCTTTATTTAGGAAATCATTAGAAAATCTTCCAGCTCTTATTTTGTATCAATTTTAACAAATATCTAAATTGCAGATTGTTATATTTTTAATGGTATTTCTAGTAAAAAAAAGCATAACAGCCAGTAAGAAGTAATAACTGCAGCCCATTTACCACCAGGTTAACAGGAAATAAATGTCATTTTACTATTGTTCTCTTGCTATAGAGTTTATTGGTGCATTTAAGCAGCTCTATTTCATTTGCACATATATGAAGAGCACTGCTGTATAAAATGTAAATGGACTGCATATGGAATTTAAATCTTTCCAATGATAAAATGGCTTAACAGCCATTTCATTAGAATTACTAAAAAACTTTGAAGACTATGTTTGCTTTTAAATCAAAACAATGCTGTTTTTATTCAAGCACAGAGAACAGGAACAGTTCAGCTGCACTTTCCTGTCAGTTTATTCAAAGAGGGTGTTTACTAATTCACTGATATCCCATTGCCCCAACAGATAAGGACACAGACCCACACAACACCCTCCACTTGTCTTTTTATATGCCTCCTCCAAATGCTGCTCTGGGGACAGAGTTCTGCATCTGGACAACCTTCCTTTCCACTCGTCACATGCTGTAAATGTGGGAATAGAGGGAAAAGGAGGTTTTGAGTACATCCTCCTGCCTTCACCTTTGCCTCCTGCATTTTATTGTGACTTTATCTGAAAGCAATCAGGACCAGTAATGCCATCTTTGATCACAACACTTCATAACTGACATTATTCTGTCAGGAAATGGATGTTCAGCTGGGATCACCATTACACTCTCAAAAGACAGTTCTCAAGTTAGGCCTCCCACCACAACACTGCAAAAACTATGAAACCTGAATTATTCTCATATCCCCTTCTAGGCTGGATCCTCCATCTTCACAGCAAATACCTTCAGCTGTCACAGGTGTTTTAGACACTGTTTTGTGTCTGTAGATTGTTGTGTCCCTGGCATCCCAGTCAAGGTGAAGACTTTGTCAAGAAAAGCCAAATCCGAAATAGTCTACATCAGCCAGAACCAGATAGGGAAAGGTGGAAGCAAGGGAAGAAGAACAAGGTAACAAAAATAACTTCTGCAAAGAAGCAGGAGCTCATATGGCTCGGCTTCCAGAAAAACAAATGTGGCATGTGTCCCTTCACAAACAAAACGATCAGTAACTGGAGCTGCAAGTACAGTCCATGACATACTGTTATCACTCAAGTCAAATCTTTATCATAACAGGATTTTACTCATTCAACATTTATATTTATTACCTTTTCAAGAGCTTTTCTTTTTGTTTCGGCATCCATCCAGTCGTTTTCCTTTACTAATATGTCCATAAAAGCCCAGCGAATTCCTTCAGTCAATTCCTCCATCTGCAAAACATTTAGTAAGTCCCTCCCCAGTAAAATATATCATGGCAGAATCATTGTAAGGAAAGGTTTGGTGTACGTAGGAGTGATAGACTTGGTTAGATCACAAATGATTGCAGATCAGATGGTATCTACTGTCCTTTCTTGAAGGCTAATTTCTGCTTTCTCCAGTACTGAGACACTTCTTCTGAAGGTAAGTTTTTTTTCCTTCTTCTTTCTCTTCTGGTGTACCATACATCCTGTTCATTGCTGATCATTTCATGTCATATTTGTGAGAATACCCATCTTGAAATCATAAAAAACACTGAGAGATTTGCAGACCTTTGGGGAGATTTCTGGCCCTTAGGTTCTAGATCACTGGCCCATGCAGAAGGAGCCAGCTGGAAGGCATTTGCACAAATAAAGCCTTTTCTCCAGAGAGAACGTCTGCGGCCTGGTTTGGTTTATGTGAGGCTGAGACACGCCTTATTAATACTGGCAAAGAACTGAATATGGGCTGACAGAATCATGGTCCAAATACAAAGCAGTATCCAAATATTTAGCCTGTATTTAGCTGCATCTGTGAAGCATTGCTACCTTTTACTTACTGCAGGGAGGGAGGCCCTGGCTCACAGCACTGAGCAGCCTTAACTGCTTCTATGGTCCTGGACCACCACTGACTGCTTGGATCTGTGCAAAACTGGGAAAACCCACTACCACTTCAGCTCTGCTGCTTCTTCAGACACCTCTGCAAAGTCAAGACCACACCTCAAGCAAGTAAAAAATAGTAGTAACAGGACCGTTCAGTGAGTATGCACACTAAGAAAACCCTGAAATGACAGAAAACAAGAAATCTAAAGGCTAAAATATCCATTACATGAGTCTAAAGAGTCCTTATTCCTATGGATCTGTCTGGCAGCCCAGAAAAGTGTATGCAACCAGCTGCCTCTATTTACATCAGCAGATGAACCCCATGACAGATAGCCATGGGGAATGCTGTGAGAGTGAGGCAATGAGGGGGATCCAGCCATTGCCTGAGCCTTTTAGCACAAACCAGAGCTGAGACAGCACAAGACACGACAGATACCCATTAGAGGAAGACTTATTGGAGCTTTGTGTTATCAGTTACGTTACATTTAAAAATAATAAAAATGTCAAGCAGCAGAGATTTGTATAATCTTATTCTATAAATCTAGTAGATCTGAAATGTCATTAAAAGTGGGGACTAAACCCTCAAAAGTAACATTACCTTTAGCTAAATTGTCATTAATGAATCAGATGAATATTTCAATCTGGAACTGTCCTTTATTTGTGGTGCAGTCAGAAAAAAATGTAGCGAAGTTCCTTGGACCATTCATTTTTTCCTACCCTTTTTGAAAAACATTTTCTTATTTTTAGAGGCAATATGGGTCAACCGGAGCAGGTCTAGCATTAAATGTGACCAAAGAGTGAACATTCACAGTAAACTGCATCCCAGGAAATGGGGTAACTTTAAGATATTGATGACAGAGCACTGACTCAATTAACTTTGTTCACTAATGAGGTGAACTCCCTGTATTTGGGGGTTACAAGTTCAGACTCAAGCTCTGCAGCTGGTGTATACTTAGGCTTTATGCAGCAGCTGTAGCTGCAGGGGGCAGGGGCAGAAACCTATTCCTGCTATCAAAGTTATTACTGAAACTGCTCAGGCGTATCTGTAAGAAACACTGCAGGCACTCTGAGTTAGAAGCAGTGCTATATTTAGACACAAATAATGTCTTTCTTGATAAAAGAAGAGAAGTATCTAAGATATGAAACATCAATCACAAAACATGGGGGGGGAAGAATCCATATTATCCATAACTCAGGATTTGCTTATCATGCAATAGATATATGCCAAGACACATATATGCCATAAGCCAGGAAAAAAAAAAAAAAAGGAAAAAAAAACCCTGTACAAATAAGAGTGCTTTACTCACATGCTTTCTTACTGCTTAAGAAAGAGAAATAGAACTGAAAACCAGTGAAATGAAAATGATAACACCACAAACTATTAACTTGAAAAGCACACTTCTAAATGAAATGCAACAAATTTCACCTGTATGTAATTTTATCTCCATGGGTTGTTCATTTTAAGACTGAATGTTGTGACCTACACTATGAATTTTATATGCATTTCTCACTATGGGTGCTACTGTGAATTCAGACTTGATAATTTTCCAAAGCTTTGGTCTAAAAGGAATGTGCACACTAAGAAACATTCTAATTAACTCTCATTTCAAGGGAAACCATTCTCTGCTCTATCTGCTTCTCATTATTTTTCCTCACATATGCAAATATGAAAAAGTGTCCATCCCCTCCACAAAGTGTACATTTCTTATACTCCTACTCTTCCCACTTATCCTGTGCAGGATAACACATTGCATATGCCTGGCATATTTTCCACAAAATGGCCAAATAGCACATTACGAACTGGATCAAGAAGAAGGGGATTGAAAAGCTGGATCTCAGAGAGGAAACTCCAGCTGAAGGCAAATATGAAAAGAAATGCAGAATCTGAGAGGGAAACAGATGACAAAGATTTGGACAAGTCAAGTAAGTGTGTGCTTTCTAAAATGGAATGCTTCCCTGAGAAAGCAGTCAAAGTAGATAAAGTCAAACAGACAAACTCAGGCTACTGAGCCAGGGCAGGGCTCTCACAGAGCTGCTGCTCCCAGTGCAGGGTGCTGTCTCACGTTTCCTAAATGGCTGTGCCTCTCCTGCATGGAGAGCTAAGTTCAATGACTAAATGAGTCAATTTAAAACTGATTACTGTTGGAAAATCAATGGCTGTAAGAGCAGATATTGGAAAACCTTATAAAAAAAACATGAACTGAAAGTAAGTCATAAATTATTGTGAAAGGTAATTAATTATTTGAATATGTTCTTGAGAGAAGTGATAACATAGCTATTGTTGAAATTTTAGAATGAGGATGAACATCTCTCTGGACTCAAAGGTATGGAAGAATATTTCCTTCCACTGTTCAGCAGAAAAATTTGAATCACAAATATAAACTCTCACTATGTGGTTCTAAGCTTCCCTTAATTTGGGCCAGACATCAGTTACATGTTTCTTGCTTAGACTACAGGTGTAGCAGTCACAGCTTTCAAAAGGTAGTCCTAAAGCAGAGAAATCTCAACTAGTTTTTTGATTAGTCAGTAAAAACGTTAATATAACTGCATAACTTTTATAACTATAATAAATTATATTATCTATACTAAACCATTTCTCTTCAATACCCCTCACTCTATTGCTGCACAGCCTGGCTGTCACTATTTACATAAATTAACAGCATTCAACCTGGTTTTGAACTGGCTTCTTATCTGTCTGAAGGACTGCAGATGGAAAGAAGGGGCAGTGCCTAGATGCGCAGAAAGGTAACACTTCTTCAAATTCATTCCATTTTCTCCTAGTGTTTTGGGGTTTTATAATTCAATTAAAACATTTTTAAGAATCTTATCTCTTTTTAAACTTTGTTCTAACATCAGAGGCAATTTGTGAGGAGGAAACAACTAATGGAAAGTTTCCAGACAGAGACTGCAGCAGACTCACCATCTCTTTCTTGTCTTCTTGAAAATGGGCTGTCACAAACATCTTACCCACAACGTAAGGGAGGGCATTTTCTACAAGGTCCACACATTTATCCCACTGAGGCAGCAAAGTTGTAGTCCCATGGATCACCTGTTGACAGGGACATGTATTAGGCCATAACACCATGCTGTTTAAGAAGAATCCACATGCAGTATAGGCCAAAGTATATTTCTCAAAAAGCCACCAAAAGGAAACAATAATGATATTCCACATTTATTTCTATTTTCATCCAATTCTATAACAAATATTTTGAACACCACAAAATACCTGTAAGATTTTAAACTTAAGAACAGTACAATGGTAACAGTGACTTAGAGAGACTAGGCTTAGAGAAGTAGTGCTAACTTTGGACTAATCTTGGTATTCTTTCTGTGTTAAGTAGAGAGACAATTTCTTCTAGAAAAACCTTGCTGTGAGATATCTCCTGAAAACCTTTGTCTCTCCTCTGGCAGGGTGAGAAGCCTAGGGAGATTGTCCTCATGAAAATTGGGTTAGTCCTTATGAAACACCTCCTGCAGAGCCCTCCATTGCCATGAACTAATGACATCTAACACAGATGGGTATGTGTTCACACCTTTTTGTCATTTACCTGTCCAAATATTTTTATGGCAGTTTGTGTAAAATAGTTGCTTTCAGTTCCTTTCCCAAACAGAGCATTTTCAGTAGAAAAGAGGTTTGAATCATCAAGAGCATTGAATATGTTTGTCTCCTCCCAAAAAATAAAAAAATCACTCCATGTTGCAGTAGAAAGATGTTGGTAGAACATCTTGCACATTTTATTAAAGGAATGGTGTTAAATACATACTTTCAGGCTCTGACGATGTCACCATAAATGCGCTTCAAAAGAAACAGTCAAGGATGGTCAACTCATCAATGAACAAGGTAAAACAGAACTCAAGAGCATTTGCTGCCTTGGTTTCTGTTTCTCACAGGAAGAATGTTGTTACTGTGGGTGCTTACCTAGCTAATGTTACATTGCTCATCAAGATGCAGTTTGTGTAAATAAACCCTACACACAACAAGACAGAAGATCATGTGAGCAATAAGCAGTGCTGATTTAAGAAACTTCTGTTATTTTAAAGCTTCAAAGTGTTCCCTTTCCACTTAAGGAACTTTTTAAGCTCTTCCACAGAGAACAAGCACAATCACAGTCCAGCAGTTAACACCTGACAGCTGTATAAAGGCAGAGTATAGTCAGCATCAGACCAGAGCAGGTGGAATAGGGATTTTGGTCTCTCACAGATTATAAAAGCCTCTTAAGCACCAATTTTGCAGTTTCTGAGCCCTTTCTTTTTCCCATTATTCTCCTCCTTTGAGCACAAGATTAAATATCCAGCAAAATTGAAGGGTTTGGATTTGTCTTTTTCCGATAGGAGAAGATTTCACTGGAAAATTCCAGAGCAGCTTAACCCTCAGCTATTGAAGGGGAGATATTTTGGTAGTTCAAAGATTGATTTTCCCTATCATATTGTCTGTAATTAAGCATAATCAATGACTCACACTTAAATACACCAGTGAATTGCATTTCCAAATGCTTTTTATTAATACTGTATGTGCAGTAATAGATTTTTGATGGCAGTGAGTACACTGCTTCTAAAAGAAAACCCTATTAGTCAAACAAATACATAATAAGGTGATATTTTTTTCTAAACAGAGCCAAATTTGACAATCAACTCCTTTTCCAAATTCTTCAACCTTTATAAATTACACAACAAAACATTCGAAAAAAAAGATAAAAAAAGAGAAGAAAATTTCCCTCTGGGATCAGAGTAAACCTGCAGTGGAGCTTTTTTCCTGATGCAGGGGGAAGAAGGGGAGTTATAGCATTAGTCATCAGAGCCTGAAATTCTTTCCAAAAGCTCTGAGTATGCATCAGCTATAGAAATAGTCAGGAGACAGAGCTGGCTATGAGACTGTGACATACTATTATTACAACATAATAATTATCATTATTTTGAGGGAGGCTTGACTGTAAGGAGGACATAAAGGCAGCACGGGCTGTGAGACCAATAAAAATAGAGCTGAGAGGAATAGATTATATCTCACAGCTGGTTTATTGATATTTATGTTACAACAGTCAACAGGAACTCCCTCAAATGGTCCTCCTAATATTAATGTACCACTCTAAAACACAGTGCTTCAGGTAGTAACAGTGGCTATAAATAGCAGGTTTCAAGCCCTCCCAGTCAATTCAGAGCTTCACGACACAATTAATCGACCTCTTCCCCAGGTGCCACTGCACATTTACAAGGTCTCAAAGTGCCACTGCACAGGAGCTGATAGTTGCTGATGTGGTACTCAAAGCACTTTCTCTAGAGTCAGCAGGTTTGTCCTATTTCTAAACCTGAAATTTTTTTTAAAGTCTCATCATGTATCTTTCCTTCTCCTTGCTAAGATTTTAAGGCCCTGGTGTCAAGATTTCTACATATAAGGTATAAAAGCCACCAATAGAAAATGAGAACCTGGTGAAAAAAAATACTCTGCTTGTGATGGTTGAGGCTGACTGAATTAAGGAAACAATGAATGTATAAAATACATCCTTTCCTCTAAGGGTCACTGATTGATCTCATGGTCATATCTTTTTAGGAGTAATTAAATATTTTATTCTCTTACCTGGCAAGGGCTTGGTGGGTCCTTTTGACAATCCTAAAGTGCGTCTAGTTCTCCATCCTCTGACTGGACAAATCTATTTGATAATAGAATAGTCCAAAGCCTTGTACTCCATTCCTCATGTCCTTTCTATTGACCTGTGAAGTCTGTTCCACTGAGCTGTTTACTCCAATTAACTTTAGCTATTAACTATGCGCTACTGCTGTTTACTTCACTCAACTAACTCTCCATCTCCAGGTCCCCGGGGCAGATAATAGGAATGAGCAGCTGATTCACTGCTTTTATTGTGCTGTAAGCTTTCACAGCCATTTACATGGCCAGTATTATTTGACTTACTCATCAGGAGGAAGGGGCAGAGGCCTCCTCAGCGAGTTCACTGATGACAGAGCTGGGAGGAGGGGCCGATACCTCGAGAGCTGTGCAGCCGTTCAGACGGGCTGGAGAGATGGGCAGAGGAACATCCTGAAATTCAGCCAAGGCAAGTGCAGGGTCCTGCACCTGGGCAAGAACAACCCCAGGCACCAGCACGGGCTGGGCACCGACCTGCTGGAGCAGCTCTGCAGAGAGGGGCCTGGGGGTCCTGGTGGGCAGCGAGCTGTCCATGAGCCAGCAGTGCCCTGGGGGCCAAGAGGGCCAGTGGGATCTGGGATGCATTAGGGAGAGCACTGCCAGCGGGACAGGGAGGTAATCCTGCCCCTCCCTCAGCCCCAGTGAGATGAGTGTATCTGGAGTGCTGTGCCCAGCTCTGGGCTCCTCAGGACAAGAGAGACATGGAGCTCCTGGAGCAGGTCCAGTGAAGGGAAACAGGGATGAAGGGACTGGAGCCTCTCTCTTACAATGAAAGGCTGAGGGAGCTGGGCCTGTTCAGCCTTGAGAAGAGACAACTGAGAGGGAAGCCCATCACTGTCTATAAGCATCTGAAGTGGAGGTGCCAAGAGGATGGAGCCTTTTGGAGGCTTTTTTCTGTGATGCTGAGCGATAGGACCAGAGGCAGAAACTGATGCACGAGAATTTCCACTTCAACATGCAGAAGAATTTCTTTCCTGCTCAGGTGACCAAGTACTAGAACAGATTGCCCAGAGAGGGTGTGGAATCTCCTTCACTGGAGATGTTCAAGAGCCATCTGGGCACAATCCTGTGCCATGTGCTCTGGGATGGCCCTGCTTGAGCAGGGAGGGCAGTTGGACTAGATGACCCCGCTGTTAGTCCCTTCCAACCTGACCCATTCTGTAATTCTATGACAGCCTTGATGAGATTATGAATAAGCACTGAATCACTTTGAATTAGATTTGTCCCTGAGCGTCTACATCCCAGAGATGTGACAGCAGCCAGTTACCATATTAAAATGCACAGTATCCAAAGCTTAATGTTTCCTTTCAGGATTTTTTTGTGGCCATTATATAACTCAGTGTAACTCAGTATTATGCTAGAGACTGGCTGATAGCCAGCATCAATCTATTTTACCTGACTAGCAAGGAATGTCTCAGGAGGGGACACCTACAAACTTGTCACTGTGGTTCTGACAGCCAGTTTCTCATATTTTACATGAAGAAAATAGCATCTTTAACAAGCCTATTTTGAATATGATCTCAAAAGTACAAGAGGCTGCCTTTCCTATGTATTTTCCATCAAGCTATTGGAGTTTATTTTTAGGTATGTGATCAACTCCGAACTATTCCAGTATTACTCAGGGAAAAACAATATAGGTTCTTTAATTAGTCACCTGCATGCCTCACCAAGGGGGACAGAACACCCACATCTCCTGCACCCCATCACCACCAGCACCATGCCAGCCTTGTGTTGTCAGCCAGTTTTCATAATGGCAAACAAAGTTCACCATCCAAAGCGGCTTAAACACAAGACAGAGCCCCATTCCATTTCAGTTTCATCCCTGGTATACTTAAGGAGCCCTCACACTGCCCACAAGATTACCGAGGTGGCTTTCTATTCAGAGTTCACTTAATCAAATGGATATGTTTTACATAAATGCCCATATTACTTAACAGATAATTAGTTCTGCTCTCACAGCTTGTGGCAGTTTTCTGGTTCTTCTGCAACTCCAAGCTGGAAGGCAGCTGATCATCTTCTCTGTGGAAATGGCTGGGTATCCTTGTGCTAGAGCTCATGTAATGCTGGCATTAGAGCATGGGAGAGCTTTGAGCAAGCTTTAAAAAGTGAAATCCTAGACTTCTGTTTTACTAGAGCTATATTCACACAAGAGCAAACAGTAGTTTTCAAAAAGTTTAGATTTTGGCCAAAAGAGTTTGGCCTGAATGTTGCAGCCCACATAACCTAATTCAAAAACATTCCAGCTTTCAAGTTTCTGCAAAAGACTAAGATTTTTAAAGGAGAGGTTCCAAAACCACTTTAACATAATCTAAAAGACTTTTTTGTCTTAGTGTCATATTAGTGTCATATAAATGTCTTAGTTCCATATGCAAAAATATGTATGTCAATTGTTTTAGAGGGTGTCTTCAAAAAAAGAAAAAAGTTTATTCAAGAAATTTATGCATCATGGAAAACATTCTGTTTTTTGCAAAGGTATAAGCAACTATAAGGGAAACCAACAGTGTCAACACTAGGACCCTTGTAAATGCTATGAAAGCATAACTTACCCGAGAAAATTCCAGCCACCGATACTGAAAACGTCTACTGAGGTTAAACAACCTTGAATAAACCATCCTCCACACCAGGTAGTTGGCAAGAGTCCTGTTAAATCAGGCATATTTTTATCAGACATGTAAACACACATGATGTACCACAAAGCATGCACAGAAATATCTCTACAGACATTTTACCTGAATGGTGGAAATTTCACCTTAAAATTTAATGAGTGATGGCCAAATTGATAAATCCCAATTACACAGGAAAATCTGTATGATTGCAGCCATTTAATATATAAATGCCTCATGATAATCATCTTCTAGGGATTATTTATAACAGGTCCATCACCTAGAATGTCATTTTTAGGTAATTTTTTTTCCAAAAGGCAGCTTTCATTTTCCTTAGAAGTGGGAAGAACTGTGTTATAATAATAGTTGCATCAAAGTTCTATCCAGAGATTAACTGGTCTTTTTCTTTTGTAGATCAAAGTGAATGTTATCTCCTCTCATTAGTAGGGCATATAAATGGTAACAGAATAGATAACAGTCCACCCCATATACCCTCTCATTATCTCATATTTGTATCTTTCATTAGAAGTTATCAATATGCTTTGAAAACGTCTACTATTCACAAAGTTATTAAAGTATTACCATTCCTATTTTTTCACATGGATAATTGAAATACCAAAAAAGAGAAGTGTCAGTAACAAAAATCTTATAAGAATTGAGGCTGAGAGATCAAGGAAGAGCTTGTTTAAAATTCCCAGGAGATCTGGCATCCATGCTCCTTTTCTAAAACTCTGGGCAACTGACTGGAGGATTTATCCAGCCTAGATTGATCTCTCTCCATGTTCAACAGTGGCTGTATGAGCTAAAGGTGCATACTGAAATACGCAGTTCAACTTCAAAGAGTCTCAAAACAAGTCCAACAATGGCCTACACATATTCTTCTTATCTTCTTTTATACATGACATATTTTTCAAGGATAGTCATTGCTTCAAAGCTATGGATATTCAAATGTTATTTGCTCCCCACTGGGATATATATAACATTTTTGGCAGGCCACAGACTTCTCCATAGGTAGGAAAATGGCTTCTATGCAACCGAAGGTGCTATTATGGACTGTCTGAACAACTCCCTCATCTCTAAAAATCCCATTTCTACAGTCTCCCATTGCCATAAGTGTGGGGCAATGCAGCTGTTGCTACAGTGTCACTCCATTAGCTTCACTCAGACACTCATCCCAAGCAGCTCCCTCCTCTGAAACATAACAGCTTGGAAACACACTTTGTGGGCATGCTGTGTTGACAGCAGCATTTGCTTGAGACATAACTTCAGTTTTGCCTCTAACCAAGCTCCAGTCCACCCACACAAAGCCTTCAGCTCAAGATGTGTTGTTGCATCTGTCTCACTGGGTATATTCCCTCTTTTAGTACATAGATATATTCTATAGTGCATGTAAATGCCCAAAATAATCATAAAACATTTCTAAAAAAGCTTTTAAAGCATGAATAATGTACATTTTTAAGACGGTACATGTTACAAAAGCCAAAAGAGTTAGCTCTGTTTTGATAATCACACCATTTTAAGATAATGTTTAGGATCATTAAAAATTCATTTCAACCTAAGAAATACCACAAAGTTCAGATTTTTCCCTTAAGTTTCTGACAATGTGGAATTTTCTCACTCAATGGCAAGTGAAGCACCCTAAAAACACTCAGCTCTCATTGTTTTGGTGAATGACTCAAACTCCAGAAACCTCACAACAACCTTCCTCCAATATATCAGCAGAGCTGAAGAATATCCAGCTGTAGCAACTTCTGCAGCATTTATACGAATCTCACAGACTAAAAGGTTAAAGGTTTGATTTCAATCAAAAGTCTTAGGTAAAATCCCTAGCTAAATAGGTCACTATCACGCACCAATTATGTATTACAATTTGGTACTTAATCGCCACCCCAAACAAAATCAATTCACTCTTCGGTGTACTTGTTTTCACACAGCAATGTTTGTCCTTACATTTTAGCTGGGGAACCTCTCTCAGACTGGTAATGAATGAAAGACTGAAATTTATAAAGGCTGCATCTCAAAAAGGTGACTTAGTGAAAGACAATAATATCAACAAGAATTCAGAAATGTTTGTGTCAGGTATAAGTAATGAAGGCAGAGGACAGTTGCAGGAAACAGAATTAATTGAGGATTGTTTTAATTTGGGAAGGAAAAGGCTGACACATGCTAAAACCAAGCTGTCTGATGAGACAGAAATAATTCCAGACTGTAACCACAACAGAATCCACAATGCATTAAACAACAGAGAGGTTCCACTCGAATGCTTATTAATGAGGGGCGGGCAATGGTGGAAAGGTTGAGAGGGTTTGTTGCCACATGTTTGAAGTGCTGTGTGCTTTAGTTTGTTTTTCAAAACAAACTAAAATAGTAATTTATCTGAATTTGTTTTCCTATTTGGGGGATGATTGTTTTACATATTGGGCTAACTAGGCAAATTTCAAATCATTTGGTTATCGTCAGTTGGCTTAAAAACTGACACTTTTTGCCGATAAAGTTACTACAGTGCAGATCTTGGGTTGATTTTCGTCCCAGTTTCACAAATAAGTTCACTGAGGCTCAGAGAAGTTAATCTCTACATATGGAGCAAAATCCAGTACACAAATAAAACATAAAAACCCTCTCTGCTCTTTTGATGAGACCAGAGTATTTGTTGTTGTAACCTTTCAGAAGAGTACACTCTATTTTAACATCCAAATGCCTGTTACAGAAAGTGTAGGCTCACTTTTAACCAGTATGACCCTTATTGTGACACACACTCCCAAAGGAAGTGGTAGAGGGACTGTTGGCTGGGACAGTTAAAATTATACCAGTACTTCTGAATATTTACTAAAGTACTTTCTGTCCTGTCTGAGAATAAAGTAGGTTTCTCATGTAAAATTCTGTAAGTTTGCAATATTTTAATCAACAGACATGGTAGCAATTAAAGAGGACAGATTTAATATGAGATAGGTGTACAAATTAATTGACATTTTAAGAAAAAGATCTCTTTCACAAATTTTAGATCTGCTTGAAAATTGTATTCAGAATTGAGTCACGAATCAAATTATAAGTACTGAAAAACTTTTTGCCTCTATTGCTAGAGGCACTAGTTCAAGACAAATTATTGTAACTTCTCTAATTTTTCAGATCCAGGCTAAGACCAGAAAAGAGATCTAGTGCCTCCATCCATCTCTAAAGAAAATTCCTCATATGCTATATGAATTAGAGTTCTTTTCAACTAATAGTCCCATACTGCAAAGATATGGGAAGGTAAGACAAAGGAAAAGGGGCCTACAAGAAAGCTGGAGAGAGACCTTTTACAAGCACATATAGTGATAGGACAAGGAGGACTGGCTTTAGACTGAAAAAGGCCAGATTTATCAGCTATTAGGAGGAAATTCTTTTCTGTGAGGAAGATGAGGCACTGAACAGGTTGTCCAGAGAAGCTGTGGATACCCCATCCCTGAGAGTGTTCAAGGCCAGGCTGGCCTTGCTCTTAAGGGTGGGTCACCACAATGGGGCTCTGAGCAAGCCAGCCTCGTGCAAGGTGTCCCTGCCTGCCGCAGGGGTGTTGAAACTAGACAATCTACAGGGTCCCTTCCAGCCCAAACCATTCTATGATTCTATGAAGCTAATTATGCACTCTGAGAGTTACGAGAATGATAAAGCTGCTTCTTTCAACAGCTGCAGAGATCGCCAGAAAGGATGCAATTTAGAGTATCCTATTTATGGCTCCCATAAAGCACCAGCACACGGGTAACAGGGAAGGGATATAAGCTCCTGACTGGTGCCAGCACAGTTCTATCTCCCCGCTCACATGGCACAGCTGTACTGGAGCTCTGCCATTGCTCATTTACAGCATAGCTACATACACACATCTCTTCTTCCTGTAATAGAGATAAACCCCATTAAAAATTAATTGGTACGCCAGAAAGTTGAAGGAATCCCTGAAGACCTGTTAGGAAGGTTTCACTTAGTTCAGCACCTGCCATGACTTAGGCTAGCTATCCCAGAGCTGATGGGAACTCCTGCAGGCTGCTTGCTGAGCTTCTTGAGCAGCTCGCTATGGAAAGCTCAGCTCCTGGGCTGGAGTCACAGCAGTGCCCTGGCCTGGGGACTTCAGACCAACATCTGAACCACATTGCTGCACCTATTTCAAGCTCCAGACGGTAACTTGATTATATGCAGTTAAGTAAAATTCTGCTGAATTCATGCTGCACCATGTCAATGTGCTGTCTTCTAGTAATATTGCCCTGTGAATGATTTCACAATTCAAGATTGCTCTGCAGGTTCTCTGGGGGAGAGATTTTTAATACAAGGATTGTGAGTCCGTACAACTTGCCACCTTCAACATGGAGGACTGCTTCTGTAGCCAGACTTAATTCTCACTCCATTCTTTCCTCCACCTGAAATAAAGTTCATGAAATACTCTGCCAGATCACTGGGCAAACACTGGGGCATGAGCCATCTTTTTGCGGCATTTTGAATAGTACCCAGGCTAGCAGGGTGCTCATTCAGGAAGAGGACACATGAGACACTGGAATAAAAGTATAATTTAGGGACAGCCTTGTAGCTTAAAAGAATACGAGCTTGGCGAAAGTACCTGTTTTCCTAATGACACTCCATCTCCTGAAATGATGAGAAGATAATTCCCATTATGAACAATGAAGCAAATCTAAAATTTTGATATGCTTTTCTAGGAATTTCATTGGTCTAGATATTTACAGTAACAAATCAAATTTATGTTGTTTAACTAAATCTTTAAAATATTATATGGAGAATGACAAATGAGATTACCTAAAATAAAATATCCTTGTTAAGCTTTCAGGGTTCACCCTACAGGGAAATGTTGAGACTTCATTGTTAGGAGTTCACATTAAGATGATTTCCTAATTTTCTCCAGCCAGATAGCAAGGTTACCTCTGGAGCAGACTCTGACATTTTAAGTAATGAACATTATCACCTAATAGATAAACAATATCTTGGTTATCATGCCTGGGCTGTTTGGATACATTTTACACACAAGAATTTGAAGCCTGCTTGGGTTCAGTTTAGCACTATTTGCCATTTCTAACATTTTATGATGCAAATTTCTTAGGATAAGACTGGGCAGAAAATGCCTAAGTCATTAACGCCTATAACATATGCAGTGTGAATATACTGGAACTGCTTTTGCTCACCCTCTCTCCCTGACCTGTGAGGTCAGAAACCTGGTCTTGAGCTTTGTTAAAGACAGGCATTGCAATTATTTCGGGTCATTAGTCCAGCCTCCTTCTGCCATGACACACAGCCTGGCTTAAACTTCATTTGAATATTCAGATTTTCCCTGAATAAGAAACTAATGGAAAAAGTCTCCAGGTATTTACTCTGTAGTTACAGAATATATTTGCATTTAAGTGTATGTGTATGCAAGGAATAAGTAATTCCCTGTTATCTTGCTAGATATGCATCCTCTGAATTACACATTTATCCCCACTGATGTAACTAACTTTGAGTTAGAAAGCATGGACAGCCCAAATAATTTTAAAAACTTTCTTCAGTAGATTAATATTGGTGGCAGTAATGCTACTAATCTGAATCTTTATAAAGAAAAGATATTTGATGATCTGTAGGCAAATCAATAATTTTTATTTTCCTCATTGTTTGATTACTGTGCTATTTTTACAGGTACTATGAATTAATGTAAGCAAGCATTCCACCACGAGAGACACAGAGAAATGATATAAGAATAATCTTTGTCTTTTTTTTCCTGAAATACATTTGGTTATGGCCATACTGTACAATCAGCAAAGATTGATATTCGGAGACAATATGTTAACACAATTTCTTTTAAAGTTCAGTAACATGCCTCAGAGAGCAATCAACCAACAGAAATCCCTTAGATGTTGTCAATAAGGATGTTTCAAATGGGATGTCACTTTTTCATCACTGCCCAAAGCTGTCTTGCTTCCCTGTGCAAAGCACGTCTAACGTGTTTAATCTGACCTACCTGCATTTTACAGCTATGTTCTACAAGTACAAAGGATTTCACAAGATACAAAACTCTATACAAGTAAGAGATGCTGGATGCATCTGGAAAGAGCAGCTTTACTGCAAACTTTGTTAACCATGGAGGAAAGGCGTTGAAACGGAAAATTCTTCTGCTGTGCACAAGGTAATATCTAAATCCTCATTCAGACAAAACCAAACAGACTGTTTGCCTAGAGACTTGATTCCAAGAATAGCTGAAACTCATGAAAAAAAAAAATAGTAAAAGCCCAGAAGTACATTTTATGTACTCTTACAAGTGTGGAGGAAACCATCATAGGATCCTTACTTTTTCCTTTCATTTTCTAGTATCCTGAATAAATCTTTGAAGTACTGGGGAACACGGACAATCACATTTTCTGAAGGACCTATATCTTTAAGTTCAGGATAGAGTTTGGTGTCAATCACCTTCTTGATGTATCCCAGCCAGTCGAACTGCAATGACAAAGAGAAGGCTGGTTAAAGCAGATTATGAAGAGAGATGATTTATTAACTAAGTTGCACCTTTAAAACTATTGGTTTCAATGCTTTACTTATTAAAAACTTAGAAACTATTGCACTTTGTCATTACATATGTTTTCAATCCTCATTAAAGTTGGAACTGTATTTAAAAGAACATACACCGTAAATGAGCACACACATTCCTAATGATACTTCTTTAACATGCTGCTCTGAACACTAAAGACAGTTT
This sequence comes from Callaeas wilsoni, assembly GCA_013398955.1. NCBI lineage: Eukaryota > Metazoa > Chordata > Aves > Passeriformes > Callaeidae > Callaeas > Callaeas wilsoni. Next base: position 82,198 of record VWPU01014612.1, on the reverse strand, counting down.
TAATTACACAGGTCAGATATAAAAAGAATAATTTTTCAATTATCCCCAACCAACCTGTGGAATCATGGCACTAAGCTCCGATATGTTCATTTTATTGTACATCACCTCACTTGTTCGATTTTCATATGGAATCATGATCTGGTGAAGAGAAAAAAATGCACAAAACCATCAAAACAAGGTTTATCTGGCAGGGACTCTTACGTCATTACCGTCCTTCATAATCCCGGTGCAGAAATATCTCACCACCTGTTTTCCAAGCAATTATGGCATTAACCTCAATTTCTGAGGATTGCATTTAACTAGAAGAAATGGAACAGAGTTCCTTTTAGGTTTAACTCATTACTGGGAAATTTAATGAGCTGCATGTCTTCTTTGGACTTATGAGACGGATTTAGCCCTGATTATGCTAAGGAAAGACATGTTAATATATAAGAGATAAAAGTACACCTCGACCAAATACTTATTCATCCCTTCCTATCAAGTAGAAGCCAACTTCAGGTTTAATAGGTCAAATCTGAGATAGGTGCATCTTCATAACTGGAAGTGCATCTCATGTCTTGGATTTGAATGTGTTCTTGCTACGGCTTTACTCCACCTGGGGGAAGAGCCAGATACACACAAGTTTCTCCTCATTTCACTCCACCATTCTGATTTCCATAGCAGGAAACCTGAGTATATAGGCCAGACATGAATAAAGCATTCCCTAACCAGGCCTCTCATCTGGGTGACCAGGGGAGCCGGATTTCATGTTCCTCTGCAGTGTCCAAGGATAAAGCAAAAGAAATCCTAAATTATGAAGCAAGTCCTTTTATAACTGAACAAGAAGGACATGCAGACTCCAAGATGGCCATGTGGTTCATAACAGTAAAATAAACCAAGTACAAGATACAGCTCAAAATTTTCTCAGTGTTCAAGAGAAACAAAAATTCCCGATGGCAATTCCAGCCCTGCTGTAAGGTAAATCCTATACAACAGGCTGTATGCTGTGCATTCTAAAGGACAGAGATTGACGCCAGACTAACCAGACAGCTGGCACTTCTCCAACCAAAATTCTCAAGTAAGGGTTTAGGGTTTTAGTATTGCTCAAGCCATACAGGAAAAAATTACTTTCTTCTCTCTTTCTGCAAATTTAATTTATCTGAAAAATCTTTAAACTCTTCTTGAACCCATTTACTCCCTTCTTCTCAAAACTCTCCCTTTTGCTCCAGTGATTCAAACTTAATAAAAATCTTCCTTGTACCCAACAAGCTCTCCCAAAGCATGCCACTCCTTCCTATATCCAAAGTATTCTTGCTGCCTCTTCTTGAGCATAGAAATTCTCTGTTACATATGTTTACTTGAAAAAATGCAGAGGAACACAGGATACAGTAAAACCTCCAGTGACAAACAGGACTACCTCCATCACAGTAAGATGTTTATATATATAATCATAATTTCATTAGGGTTTATGCAACAATCCATGTCCATTGATTCATGCCTAATATCCGGACAGATATTAGGAGGATTATTCTTACTAAAAGAAACTGTAAGCAAGCATGGCTTGTTGCATAACAATGTGCATTACTGATATTGAGGGTTGTTACATGATCCATGTCATCTTACATGGCAGCTTCACTTACATACTTTGTGGATTAATGCTCTGTAAGACATTTGTTGAGCAAAGCATTAGAGCTACCAAAGCTAAGGATGCGTCTTCTTATGCCATCACTGATAAACAGAAGAAATATTTACTGTTTTTCAAGTGTACTGGGTCACAAGGAAGTATTTGCACATTATTCCATCCATGCTAAGTAACTGAAAATGAATATTGGCCTTTGCTTAGACATTTGACAAAATTTCATCTCTTTCAGCAGAGAGATGGAAACACTGATTTGCTGCTATTTTGGGTGGCCCTCACTTCTGTTCAAACACGCCATTAAGAAGCATCTCGTAGACTGCAACAGCAGAACCCAGATGAAAGTTGGGTTCTGTCCCATGGGTCACCTGTCCCGTGCAACAGGCTTCCCTGCTAACCGGAGACCAGCATTTCACAGGCATAGCTTCTTTCCTTGCCAATAGGAAGGAATACTCAGCTCAGCTGGCAGTTCTGCAAACCAGTATCAAGTCTGTACCCTTACTTTTGGTGGTTTCCCAACACTGAGGCCAACTCTTCTCTCTAGTTTTAGTAGAGGTTGAAATGGTAATGAACTTGCAGCTCCCACGAGTGGGATTCCTGTATTAGCCACACTAAAACAGGGATATAGAGATGCAAAAACACTCCTTCAACCTTCAATAATCCTGTGGCCTAAATTAAACTCCACGAGGGAGAAAAAATGTCACCAAGTAAATGTCAGAACCAAGTACCAGACTTAAATACATTTAGCTTTACTAAATTCAGTTGATCTTCTAAATTAAAACTCACGAGTTTTTCATCCACTCTCACAGATTGCTCTATGAAAACACTTCAGGAGGTAAGGGTAGTGCTGCTGTACACACCACTGTCTCACCACCAAGCTGCAATGTCCCACCTCAGTCTTGCACTGCTTTTAGACTGTTCCACAGAGAATCAGCCCAGATTGCTTCTCAAACAACAGGGTAATATATTCTCAATACTGCTGCACAGCAAGAGCTCAGATTCTACATAGCTTCAAAATTACAGAATCACTTGGCTTGGAAAAGACATGTAAGGTCTTAAGCTATGCCATATTTTTCCAGCTGCACAGTGGGTACCAGTGAATTGGTGTAGATGCACTTCAGCTGGGATATTGATCTCATCACTTTTTTGGAAGGAGAAGCCCTAATTCCTATGGAATCATCCTCAGGCACTGCCACAGTTTCTAACACATCAACAACCCCTGTATCTCTGCTGCCATACAGATCTCCATCCCCTACCTCCACTGAGATGGCAGACCAAAGGACCTCGCTAATACACCATCCCTTAAACATTGCCATGCCACCCCCAGGCTTGCCTCTGGTGAGCCTGGCTGACATTACAATTTAAAACATCAAGAGTATTTGGCTAAGGTTTTCCCCCTGAGAACAACATTCACAGTTTAACGATTAACTAAGGGAGAAATATTATTCATCCTTTCTTCATCAGGATCTGCTCCTTTCCTTCTGCTTCTAAAATCCCTATTGCTAACGCTGTTGATATAACGGCTTTTCGTTTCGAGAAAGGATTATATTAGATTACCAACCTCTGCTAGTTTAACTTCCAGTTTTAGAACTGATTTCATATCAGATTCGGCTCGGGAGGCGTTTGCACCCAGAAGCACTGCTGTATCAACCATGAACTGCAAAAAGGCATCTCGGTACTGTAAAGAAACAGAAAAACTGAAGTGACAACAAGATTTGCTCTTGAGCAGAGTTGTAGCAGTAGACCAGAAGGGCCCAGCTATAGGAAGGAGTATAATACTTTCATGCCTTAGGAACCAAGGTTGGGCTTTCCTTACCCTGAATGCCAAGCAAGTTTAAAAGGAGAAATAACACCGTAAAATACCGTGCATGACAGACATACCTGCTGTGGTTCAGGGAGTACAAATCTCAGGAAATGCAAATGACAGTTCTGGATTAGACTGACAACTTTCATCTCTTACAAATTAGACAATGTATACGAATGTACACCAGTATTTCAGGCCAACTAATACAGTAACCACCATCGGACAGAAGCACTTGTATACAAGTGCAAGCTTCATTTAGGTACTTCGCAAAAGTGTTTTGAAAGAAGTCGTGTTTTTTGATAGATACCCTGCAAAACCCAAATCCAAACAAAGCACAACCCATTCTCAATTTGGAGCTCCACAAAACAAATGCAAAAAGATGAGGGGGAAAATGGTGGCTCTATTTTCCAACTGATAATACTTACAGATTTGGCTTCTGTGGTATTTTCTAGGTAATCCTCTCGAGATGCCAGAGAGAGGCTTGCTTGATCAAGCTGTTAAAAACAACATAAAGTAGCATTCAACAGCTAAATTCATCAGATTCAAAGACAAACTGATAAGCAACTTTGGAAGGGTTTATGCTTTTCTGGCAATTATGGTAGATGTCTGCAAATATTTAACACATAAAACACTGCACCAGTCTGAGTTCCACAGGATTTCAAAACAGCAGAAAAATGTTATGCTGTGCTGACAGGTATTAACTAAATCACAGTTCTGTGATCTGGGGAGCCTCAGATGCCCCCTGCAATAGCTAAGCCACCTAAAGAAAAGAATCACAGGTGTGATTTAGGTGTTTAAAACAGCTACATCAGCAAGCAGGAAATGCAAAAGGACTGGGTCTACAGGATCAAACCATTGGTGCTGATGACCATGCACCCATCCTACACCTATTTCAGGGGCACAAGTCAGCTTGGGACCACACCAGTCTAGTGTATGCATCAAATGCCCCTGAGGTGCTGGAGCATGTGAGCTGCTGTCTGTCTGGGAGGCACTGTTAGGTTTTCTTGACTGAAACGGAGGTTATGCTTTTGAGCTTCATCCTAGACCAGCCCTGGGTGCTGTATTCAGTCTTTTGAATAGGTGAACTGAAACTGAACTGGCTACCAGCCAGGATTGCATGCACAGGCTATTGTTATGTTCCCAGTACTTTAGCTAAAGGTGTCTGGTAGTCCAGATGGATCTTTGACCTTCACTTCTCTTTTCCGTCTAAACATGGATCAGATTTTGTGGTCTACATTCACCCTAATATTGGAATTAGGCCTGAAAGTTTGAGATCTGCATTTACTGTTTTGAGTGAAACATCCACATGGGAATATTTGCATACTATTTCATATTCCTAACCAGGGAAAACTCACTATGCAGCATATATTTTATAAGAATTACTGGGAACTGAGATTTCCCAGATCTTTTCAATGTGATAAAGTTAGGTTAGGGTATGGAGGCCAAAGCTGAAAACTTCAATCAACTAGCTTCCAAACTCTGAATAAGATACTGATTGGAGCAGAAACAACTGCTTTGATGTTCTAAACATTTTTGTTTTGATTCTGAAATTCTTTTTAAAAGATAAGTCCAGTGACGACAGATAGTATTTAGTCATACAATTCACATAAGTCTTTTTTAATCTAAATCCTTTAGGTTAAGTGATTTATATTTCACATTTTCTACATGTAACAAATAAATAAAACTTAGAATTTAAAGTGAATGAATACATGTAATCTTTTCCTCTATTAGCTGATATTCACAACCTTTAAAATATACCATAAACAAATAAAACAAACTGTCTTCAAAAAGGAGTAATCGTGGTGCTCAGTGCAACTCTCATTCTTTGAAAAATAGTATCACTTTCTTTTCTCAGCACAATGATGCAAAAATAATATACTCTTATGCTTTTTGTACATGTGTCTTTGCAATAGTTAACTTCAGATTATTTGGGAAACTTCAATTATGTGACTCTTACATTAAATGCTCATTCAAATTCCCTGGTCTTAAGAATTAGATTTGACAACACATTAAACCAAGAGAGCACAAATATGAGAAATAAACAAAAAAGTTAACCAACTGCTTCAGCGCTCATGGAAAAAGAATAAAAGATTATGTTGAATGCTGAATGCACTTTTATTTGGCGTTTCCACTTCTTTTATGACCCATTGATGATTTTGCAATGCTGAACAAAAAGAATTTTGCAATAAAGACATTTTCACAAGCAGATTGAAATACTCTGTGTTACATCTACACCCTTGAGAATTTATTAAAACATGGACAAAGTAGAGCACTGGCTGATGCATTCTGCAGATCAAAGTCCTAATCAAATTAACATCAGGGTACTCTATGGAATAATATGTCATTCACAGCATGTAGTGCTTCAGTTATTTAGATACTTAATTCCTAGGTGTCCCTAAGCATAGCGAGTGAAGGTACAGCTGGTTATAAATCATTTCCAAGAGACCAGCAGTGAGGGTGTCCCTGCCCAGCCATTTGCTGACAGGTGACTTGAACTGAAATATTGTGACAGGAGATACCTAACTAAACATTTCCTTGATTCTACTGCTCCAGTTCTCTTAAGTGAGTCTCCAGCTGAAGAAAACCTGAGTGGATCTCAACATCTCAAGCATCGTAGCAGAATGACATCTTTAATACAGCAAACTGTTGATCTGCTGTTGACTGTCCAGGAAAATGTCCTAGAGATGGGGAGAAGTTACCCTTCAGCTTTATGCCAGTTATATGCCTCAGTCAAAAGACATATGGAAGAGCTGACTTAGAACTGACATCCACTCCAGTACCACCATAGTCCCTAAATACAGTGTATTCCTGGCTACATTCCTGCAGCTAGCCAAGATGCTAGCAAAATAAGGATCATAGATCCTATTTTGCCGTGATGAATACCATCATAACTTTCTTATTTGCTCCTTCTCTCTTGCCTTCATAAACCATTTTTTTGTAGCCATGGAGGGAGGGTCTGCTCTGGCTACTCATCTGAAGTTCTTAAACAACAATGCATTTGGCCCAGGCACTCAGTCTTGCCACAGTTATACAATTTTATCCGGAGTTTTGTCAGACTACAGGGAGGCAACATTTCCTGGGTCTTTTTCTTACTAAACTGTTGTGTAATGTCATGCACTGCTAACAAATTGGTAATGCTTTGGTCTAAAAGCAATAGCTTTTCAGGAAAAAGGTAAATTCTCTTATTTCATGTTTAAAAGCACTTGGGATAAATCTGTGTTGTAAGGTGCCGTATAAGCACCAGAGTAAGTGTTTCCATCTCAAGAAAAACAGCTCAAGTTCAAAATATCTGCTACTGATGGACCATTTTTCATCCTCACAGACAAAAAGCATTCTTCATGCAACCGATGAGTCATAAGCAGCACAAAGAATTAGATATTGACTTCTTATTTTCACGCACATAGGCCCTGGCTATTGGTCTACTGGGACCATTTTTGTGGTTCCTTTCCACCTGAAAGAAGAAATCAACCTGTACAGAAATACTTCTCAATAGCATGTGGTTGCTAGTGGCTTCTACATTCCCATAAACTGGCACCTACATACATCTATAAGCCAGTAGATAACAAGAACAATCAAGTGTAAACATTTGGGATGTAAATGTGTTTTTAAAAAAAGAGACCATAAAACACCATGCAAAGTAACCTGTTAGAAATGCTGTGTTGTACCTTCAGGATATAGCGATTGGAGATTTTGTCATCAGCAGCCACATACAAACGGATGAAGACAGAGCTACTGTATTGGCCACGAAGAGTTGCCAAGGCTTGGACTAGGCTGAACCTCCTTTCTGACCATAGTCCTTCAGGTCCAATATTGGATTCCAGCACAGGCCAGCGGAAAGGTGAATGCTTCAGTATGCTTAACAGGGGTTTCACATCGGCTTTTTCAATTTTATCTGAAATGTCAAAGTGTGACAACAATTACATTCCAGACAATTCAAGTCCAGCAGCAGCCACACAAGACAAAGATTTATTGGCATCAATTGATTTCCAGGCAAGGCAATCACAATAGCTGAAACTCAAAGCCTCTGCTCTGCCTGTGAGCACAGCAGCATAGAAGTCCAACTCTGTTTATCTATATCAAGAATAAGAAAGGCAAGTCAGTGCCTTTCAGAAAAGGCTGGAATTAAATAAATTTTTAAAAACCCACTCCTTGCTTAGGAACTAGCATAGAAATTTCACTGGTTTTGGGGAGGGGGGTTATTGCTCATAATCAAAGCTAGAGGGGCAGCATCTGGGCACCAAGGCTGTAGAGCAGGCTGTCTCACTTGCTGGCAGTCAGACGGGCCATGCTGGAAGAAAACTGTGCGGGAAATAAATCCTGAAAGAGTCAGAAGGACAAAGGGGACTTCCAAGCCTTCTATCACCTGTGCAGCTAGTGATGTGTCCCAAATTAATGTACATTACCTTATAGCAGCATTCACAAGCTGAGGAAAAGCACTCTGCAAACATGGCTGACTTGCTTGACAAGCAGATACCAAAGCTCTAGAGCCCAGGGCTGTCTCTACCCAGTCCTGGGGTAGTGTTTTGATTAAACAGATTTAGAGAAATGTAGAAGATAAAGAGCAACAGGCTCTTGAAAATATCAGTATGAGAATTTCATCAGAGGGTTCCTCTGATTTACTAACCCCAAGCACGAGCACTAACCCCACAACCCTGGGGCACAGTTTAACATCCTTTTGCACAGATAAATATCTCTTCACAGTTCTGACAAGCAGAGGTTTCTCTAAAACTGACTTCTTGTGCCTGGGTGTACCTCAGCCTCAATAGCCAGCTTCAGAACTGCGTAAAACACCCTCTGCATTCAGTTGAATCCATATCAGCAAAATCCATGCATCTGCACAGAGCTTCACAGAGCTCTGCAGAGAGATAAAAAGCCTGCATTTATAATTAATAATGCATCTATGCCCTTCTCAAATCAATCCACTTACTCTCATTCATGCAGGATGCATAAAGGATCTTGGCCTTCTGTACAGCTTCACTGTCTCGTCTTTTGCTGATGGGTTTCTCTAGCAACGCTGAAAAAACAAATAATTTTTTTTCAATACTTTGGAAAATGTAGACACCATTTGCCTGTTTCAGCATTTGGTTTAATCACAGCATTTGTTTAATTAAGTATGAGGCTCCATGTGCATTTTCTTAAGCAGTAGCACAGACATAATTGCACCTTTTTCAATCCCCAACAGAGAAGGATTTTCTATTTATTTATTTATTTTAAAGAGAACTGATTTAAAGCCAAATGACAGATGCAGCTTGTTACTCATCCTCACAAACAGCTACCCTCAGCAAACTGAGGTGACAGGCAGGCATGGGATAAGGGTGGGAACCACCACACAGAGCAGAGAGTCAGGAATTTTTTCAAGTGGCTCAGCTTCTGGTGCTGGTACGTTATGAAATCAGCACCTAACGGAGAAGGCTACAGGATCCCAGGAGCGAGACCACGGGTGTTCACTTTTGTCAGCTCTCATGCTTCTGAAAGAAAGCAGCAGAGAACTGCCCCATTGTCTGCCAAACACACACAGCCTCAGCCTTGTTAGGAACACAGACAGCCAAGTGTCCAACTATTGTTTGTGAAGCTGCACTCTGCGCACATACTCATCCTCACATCACACTATAGGTGTAAACCTCCTGAGCGCCCAAAAGCCAGACTAACTTTTCTAAGCTGTCATCTCTCTACATTCCTTGCGTTCCTCACATTATGTTATGGAAGGGAAATAGCATGAAAAGCTCATCTGAATCTCAGCAGTCCCCTCTCAGCTGCCTCGAACTGTGCTATTCAAGCTGTAAATCAGCCATGGTGCAGCTGCAGATACAAAGCACCGTGGATAAATGTAGAGGCAGCTGAGCTTCAGAGAGACCTGTCAGCTCAGGTGCTGCACAGCACAAGCACTTCCACGGCCAAGAGGAGCAGGTAACTCTGGAGCACAGCACAGGAACAGGGCTGCCAAACTCTGTTGGAACTTGTCTAGTTTTGCAAGACCCAAGCAGGTACTGCCCAGCATTACCTTATTGTTACTGGGACCACTGGAAGGAGTGGCTTTGCTGGTGTCAAGCTCCTCCTGCTATGTGCTCAGCCAGAGCTAAAAAGCCTCAAAAAATTCAAGACTTCCTTCCCTGCACCAAAGTACCACCCAGTGCTCTGGGTTTCAAATGAGCAGACGCAGCACAGTGCAAATGTGCTGAGAAGCATGCCCCACAAAAAAGGGGAAACAAAGAGGAACACAAGAGTCCCAGAGGCCTGTGAATGCAGGGAACCACAGAGACTCCATAACACCAGCCATGCAAGACCAAACAGCTCCCACACAGAGCTGGATCAGGGTCAGTGCAACGTTATTCCCCTGCTGGGACTGGCTGGGGCCATGCAGAGTACTGAAGAGGTGGTGGTACCTGCATCCAAAAGCAGCAGCCTCCTGCAAACAGTGGCAGCTGCTCACTCTCCAGCCCTGCTCTTTCCAGCACCTTGCCAGAGTCCACCCTGCAATGCCTCCTGTCCTGGGAGGGAAAAGGTGGGTGGGACTGCTCAGTTCTACAGCTGAGAGTAGCCTGCGTTTGCACGGCCTCTCTCAGTATTAGGAGCTCGCTGCTTGAGGCAGGATTTTAAGGCACTTATTTACCAGAATTTCCGTAGCACTCTGAGGAACCACCCATGCTGCAACTCTTAGGTATTCCCCACCTGAGCTCATGTGAGCACTCAGGGGACAATAATGCAGACCTCAAAGAATACCACAGTGATGAGCAAATGCCACTTGTTCTCTCCCTCCAATCCCTTTTCTCCTTAAAAAACAAATAAAAAAACCCCATTACCCCAGTCTTTTGCTTAGACCCTTAAGAGATTTAATGAGATCATTCTCTTTTAGTTATGAATAAGACTTTTCCCTAAAAATAATTCTGGAGAAGATAGCTTTGGTTTCAAATCCTCAAATATTTCCCAATTTGTTAAATACAATATAATGTCAGTCATCAACGTATGTTCAGTGTGCACAATTCTTAGCAACATAATCAGAACTGTTCACATTTTTAAAATGGCATTTTAAAAGAAATGATAAATGAAGCCTCCATAAAACTAAGGATGAAAAACAACCCCCCCATTAAAGTCATTACAATAAATTCTATCTTTGCCAGTGAGCTGTACAACCATGAAATTTTGAAGCTAATAAAACCCAATGGCTAAAGCTCAAGAGAGAAACAGATGATAAGAGCCAATAAAATCAATTCTAGAGATACACCTGCATCAAATTGTGTTAAAATCAGACCTGGCATTTTCCTATCAAACCATGTCATTATGTAACAGAATGAAGATGTAACACTCCCTGCACTATTGCAGAGAGTGAGGGGGGGTAGATGTTGCCAACTCACTCAAAACTCTTTTATGAAGACAATTCTTGGTTCTGATAACATAAAATCCAGTGATCAAACATGAAAGACTTAATAAGATTGTTGAATCCTGCAGACACTGAAATAGGGGGTGTGATCTATGGATGCTCTTTAGGCTTTGGAGGTTTCCCAGCCTTAACCTCAAGTTTTCAGAAAGATTTAGAAGCTCAAATCTGGAGCACTGCTCACAACATGATTTCCACATTAGCTAGTATAAAATCCAAATACAAGATTTAGAAATTTGCTTCTTATTTAGCTCACAAATACATATGGATTTTTTGTGTCCTCGAGTATCTAAATTCTTAAAGATGAATAGCAAGAAAAGGCAAGAATAGCAAGAAAAGGCGAGAAGCACAGCATACTGATCAAAGATACATGTAATCAATTAGTCTGTCTAGAGGTTCCTTATTCATGGAAAGAAAGTCACTACTGTGATTGAAATCAATGTAGGCCCCTCAAGCTCTCTTTAAAATAGCAATGTTGGGTCCTGTGAGTAGCCTGGCCGCAGCTGCAGGCTCTGCCAAACCCACTCTGTACAAGCACATCTGTTTGTGTGGGTCGATGCACGCTGCTCTCTGCAGCGCAGCCTTTGGGAGGGCAGCAGCTCAGGCTCTGCTCTCCCAGGGCTCTGCAAGCTGAGCAAACCTGCCCCAGGGCCATCCCACACCCTCTGAACACTGCCTCATCTCCTGACATATGACATGGATTTCAGGCTCTCCTCTGCAGTAAGGGAAATGCCAGCCAGTGACAGAGAGCAAATTCAGCCCCTCTGAAAATATTCACCTGAACTATAGCTGTCTCGGAGGACTGTCTTTACACCTTGAAAAACGGTAATAGCTTCAAATATTTTCTGTTTTGATACGAAAATGTAAGCAAAACCTATGTCGTATTTCAAGGGATAGGAAGACAAAGACCATCAAAGATCAGTTAATGCTGAGCCTCATAAGATACCACAGATTTGCTGTTTAGTTCCTTACTTTGTTTTTCCAAGCTCCAACTCTCACACCTCACTAAAGAATTGTGTGTATTCATACAAATCCACGGAGAAGTTCAGTCTGATAGGCTTTCCTTAAGCACCATTTCCTTAAACTTTGACCTAGTTAGAGAGATCAGGGCTACCAACATTTCGACTAAAACAGCTCACTTAGTACTGAGAAGGATGTTGAGCATATTCTTGGAGCTGTCTTGCTGTCTTGCTTTCTGTTTTCCTGTTTCAAACTAAAAGTTCTAATTCCTTAAAGCAATCTTCCAATTTAGGACACCAAACTTTTACCTCTAAAGAAGAATCGTTAGGAATAAACAGTTTTGACCAGATTAGGAAATACATATCACTCCAACAATATTGAAAAGACACCCTTAAAATAATAGCTCATTTGTCAGCTCTCAATTGAATGATACAGCACTAGACATAGAATAGCAATCTGGCTGCAGAGGTTAAAAAGAAACCATAATCTAAGCTGATTTCCAGCCATCTGAAAAAGCACAGAATTGTTATTAACATTAACCAAAATTTAACAATTTATTGCTGCTGAGTTATACCACTAGCCTACCTGCAAAGCAGAATATCATAAACAAAAATCACCAAGACAAGCAAAGTGAACCAGCATAGCTTAAGCCAGCTGAATATACAGTTTGGATCCCATTTCCTTAGCCAAATATCAAGTACATGTTTTAATGGCTTTCTTAGCAAAACAGCTCTTTTTCAGTTACATCTTTCACTTTCTTCATTTTTAAATTATTTCCAAAGTCATTCTCCTTGGGATAAAAAAAGATCTTGGCCTCTATCACTGACCTCAGCACCTCATTGTTCATGTTTCCATATGCACAGGATGCCCAAATGCAAGATTTATGTTTCCCTTCACATAAAACTTAGTTATGGCAAGTGTCAAGACCTATTGGCAATTCCACTCCACAGCGCTGTAATAACATAACTCATCTCATTAAGCAGCTACCACTTGCACAATAGGAAACTGGCTAAAGGTGTTCACAGTATCCTAAACTTCCTGAGGCTGCAAATGGCTTCATCATTCACTTTCTTGTACCAAGGAGCTGAGGGTGCAGAGGTTCCCATTGCAGCCAAGGTTCTTGAACTTCTGTCACCCTAGGTCAGGCAGGTTGGCATCACTGCGCGCCCTGACTCTCGTATAAAACACAAAGAATCAGCATCACCAGCAAAAGCCACTCCGTAGCTGGGAGTGATCTTCACCTGTCTGAACTGGAGATGCTCAGATATACAGTCAAGGAAAAAAAGCCGCAGCTGGGAGTGGGGAGCTGGGAAGGGAAGGAAGAGAGTTTATATTGAGTTGCCTTCACATAGTTCTTTTTCAGGGCAAGAGGGCTAAAAAAGGCCAGCTTCCTGTGGTTCACTACCCTCGAGTAAACAGCAATCATCGGCTGTTAAAAGTGAGAGCAAGGCACATTACAAAGTAAGCTTTGCATGTGTGTTTATTTAACTGCATACTATTCTGAAGCTGCTAAGGATAGTCTTGTGGCTAAGTGTTACCTTTAATCTTACTTTCCATTTCCAGCCCTTGTTGTTTTTCCAGCCCACTGTCTTGCACAGCTTCACTTTGGTTTTCAACCACCATATTTTATTTATGGCACCAAGAAATCCCGTACCTTTCCTTCTTCTGACTTGGAGTGCATGAAAAAGGATTGTAAAGCCAGATTTGCAGAAAAAAGAAATATGCACGCCATTTATTCCAATTAGAAATATTGATTTGATTTGTTAGTGTCCTCATCAGATTGTATATATACTGTACCCTATCAGACAGTTTTCTATATATATAGTTGTGTTGAAATACTGAGAAATACTATGTTGTTCATGAGGCTTATTTCCTATTCTAGTGAGAAAAAGAAAAGTTTTTTCTGCACTTTACAACCCTAGATATAGAGAAAACACTGTGCTAGTAAAGACAGTAGCATTTTTTCCATTAGTTTTTGTCCTTATCCTTTTACAAACATTTGCTCTATGTGGAAAATGCAAGCTCAAGTGTTTGCACAGTGATATCTGACAATGATATGAAATATATTATAATGCTTTGTATCTTGAAGAAAAACAACTCCATGTGCAAACATCCCCCAGGGAATATGCTTGGACTGTAAACAAAACAATAATTATACAAGAACCCCAAGCGACATCCCATTTCCTGGAAAGTTGTAACCCTGGAGGAGTGAAAAGCTAGAAGCAGACAAATAATTCTGCTTGAACTCCCAGGGCAATGCTAGAACAGACAGCAGTCTTGGACTGGAAAACCAGAGAGTATCAAAGTGGGGAGGTGATCTTAGTGTGTACACAGGCTGGTGAGACAGACTGGAACACAGCCTGCCCTTCGGCTGTCTGAATTGTGAAAACAATGTTGGACAGTTGGACAGAGGGCAGAAAAATATCAAAACAATTGGGTTTTTTCTTTGGAGGGTGTGGCTTGAGAAATAGAAGGGAGGAATAAAGACATGCAATGAGGGAACATGATTTTTCTCACAAGAGATGTGAAAGGGTGATGGGATCACAATATCAAAACACTTTTAGAAAATGGTTGGTGCCAGAGAGGTCTTTAGTCTACTGAAAAAAGGCACAAAGAAAGCCAACTGCTTGAACAATGAAGACAAATTCTGCAGTGACAATTATTAACCACTGGAACCAGCAATCAGAGAGATAGTGGCTTCTCTGCTCCTTAATATTTTCAAGACTTCATGCTTTTTTGGGAGATAAACTTTACCCTAAAGTTAATTATGTTTCATCCCAGTGCAAGCTACTGAGCTGCATCACATGGGTAATGTAATTGTCTGTGACACAAAAAAGGTCATAGGAAATAATCTAATGATTACTCCTGCAATTGCACTCTATACATTTAGGATACAGATCTCAAAGCACTCTTTAGACATGACAGACCAAGGAGACACAGCCATTATCCATTGTTGCAGATAAAGAAAGTGAGCCACAGACCGCTCCTTATCTAACTCATGTCAGAGTCCTAGTGATTGGAACAGTGCTCCTTTATGAGCATAAAGCTTGCTGAACTTGAATCACACACTCAAAGAGTTTGATCCTTTGGACACAGTGAATGTCATCAGTCCCTTTAATATCAGAGACAGTGGGAGTTGCTTGGCATTGCCCAGATGATGCTCAGTACTAAACTGAAAGCAGCTTGTAATGCATTCTTTTTGGGATCAGACCCAGAAAGCAGCCCAAGGGCCTACACATGCAGCAGGTCTATTTGCAAATGCCCAGTTGACAGGGAATTTCTCTTTCAATACTTGAGCAATAAAGACTGCTCATCAACCTCCCCTCACTGTGCTCTACAGCTATAAGGACTGAGTTTCTAAACCGATGAGAAGAATAATTAAAAGAGCTGTTCCCATCTCCAGCTATCAGTGGCAACCTTTGTTTCCTCCTAAGTTAGCATTATTATGTGCTACCTCTGTGAAGAAATAGAACCCAAGTTATCTTTTGGAAATTTGCAGAAGATCCTCTTATGCCAGCAACTGGTTCATTTAAGGATGTTCTGTGAGGAATTACCACTTAAATGTAGAGAAAAACCTTCTCGAACCTTGGCTGGAGTTTAGCAATCAAACCAAACACACAACACATATGCAGAATGTCATTCCCTGAGGTCCCTGAACTGTAAAGTAATTATGATTAATCTAGTCCTCCTTAAGAATGTCTAAGCCTTAATTCCCATATTTTCTTCACGCTTAAGAGCTATGGCAAAAGAGTTCCTGAAAAGTAATCTCTAAAACCCAAGTATCCAACTGCACTTGTGCCACCAGGGTTGTCTTAGCACTCCAACTACAGCATGAAGGCATCGCCCTCTCTTCAAACTCTCAGCACACTGGATTTCAGAAGTCAAGGTCAGCATGGTTCACAGAGCAAAGATTTGGCCAGGATGCCAAAGGGCACACAAAAACCTTCAGAACCACACTGCTGTTACAGACATCACAGCTAGACAAATGTACGGTCTGAAGTAACACGAGCTTACACGTTCCAAGTGATCATTTCAGAATGGTTTGGGGCCAGCTGACATCCATTTAGAGTATCTGGTTTCCAATTCCTTTTTTTCAGAGCCCAAAGTGAAGGAGAGCTGGCAGTGGTAAGTTTCATTGTGCCTATGAGGGGCACAATGTTCTACCCGAAAATAAAAGCATTGGCCACAGCATATAAAATTATACACGGGAGTGCTGAGATCACTCAACCAATGGTAACATTCCTGTCTTGATACATGAAAATAAGAATTTAATTAGACTGCAACATTCCAGGTTACAAAACAGTCAAAGAAGAAAATCTGATACATATATTTTTTATTCTCATCAGTTTGGAAACCTGACTCTTATAGCTGGAATGGGATATCAAGGGGACAGTGAAGAATATATTTTATATATGTACATGCATGTATGTATGTATGAATGTTCTAAAAGGAAGTGACAGACTTGACTGATATTTCAAGCTGAACGCATTTCTTGGGAACAAGACAAGTATGATCAAGCCAAGATTATTCTTAGAGTTAAATCTGTTCTCTCAGAGCACTCTTCTGAAAAAAAACATGGACATCTGCTGTAGGACACAACATTTAAGGTTTCAGTACAACTGAAACCCTCTTAGCAGGTTAATAGCATAGGTCAAACTCCCACACGAAGGCACCTGCCCAGCTTCTATTTCAGAATTCTTTTGCATCTGGAAGCCTTGGAAGAAGAGCAAAGTAAGATCTCGCCTGCCTGGAAAATACCACAGAGACAAATCTTAGTGGATGTGCAGATGCCTGCTTACAGTTCTTGTCTGACACCAGTGCAACCCAGCCTCAAATACATAATTTCAAGGCCCCATTAAATTCCTTTATGCCTTTAAAACACAAGTTCTGCTGAGAATGTCTCCTGATAGGCAACTTTAGTGTACAGAACAACTTCTTTCCTCTAGGAGCAATTGACAGCAATATTTGGTTTCTGAGGTTTCCTTAAAATATGAGCTAACTTAAATTTATTTCTTTTTTGTAAAACTACCAGTTCTGCTAATTGCTCTGCTGTGCTTCTTGCTAGTTCAGGTATCTTATGCACAGCCTGATGTGCAGTCTGGAGTCCTCTTCCCCCCACATGCTTTATTAGAAATGAACTGCAAATGATTGGTTTTCAAATAAAAATTTGTTTCCAGAAGTCTAAAATTAGAAAATACACAGCCTAAAGATAAAATTTTTATGCCCTCACAAATAAGCAAAAAAAAAAAAAAAAAAAGGCAATGAAAACTTTTCTCACCACCATAAATAAATTAAATAATTGTTAAATTGTTACTGACATTAAGGCTCTTCTTCCTTTTCTTTGTCCCTTGGTGGCTGTAAACAATTCTCAGTTTCAGAGCACAGCAAGGGAAGCAGTCTAAGCCTAATGGAGTACAAAATAGATTTCATTGCATTTCATAAATACCTATTTTGAGTTTCTGATGAATTCTAGTCCAGATTTCTCTACTGTTTGCTAAATATATATATGGGAAATCAAACTAGCATCAAAGGCTTGCAAAAAATCTTTCTCCATATGCTTAAAACTATCCTTGCCTAATTAAAGCTTTTTGCTTTGAGTGTCTAAAGTAAATAAGATAGCAAATCAATACACTTTCCTGGTGCTTATAATGCAGCTTTTAAATTTTTTCAAAGCATGCCTTATTTCCACTTTCATGTCTTTTGCATTCCCTTCTTAACCAGCCTTCTACTTTCCTACCTTTTTTCTCTCAGTTCCCCAGATCTCAGTTCAGGTCACCAGAATCATTTTACTGGAGTACATATGTGCTTGAAATAATCACTCAAAGCAAATTTCATAATGGCAATCTCCTTGTTCACACAGGAATATGAAATAATGGAGAGCACTGGACTCCTCTCAGATTGCCCTACACCTGCTGTATTGTATATTCCCTTTTCTTTGGAAGGCAGAACCACCCAGGATGTCAACCATAAGGGCCATTAGCCACTTTTGAAGGCCTTGTGTTGGCTTACAAAGCCTCAGATATGCCTCAGATATTAAATATAAAAGTTTCCGTATTTTCAAGCAAGCAACTAGTTCGTTTTTTTTTCTTTAATAAAACCACCAGTGTATTCTGCAGCTGCATGAGTTCCATCCTCAGGATGGTCCTTGTGGAGCTGATGCCTTAATCTAGGCCTGCCTTGTTTTGATAAACTGTGTTTCCCTCCTCTCCTTCTTTTATTTTGTGAGCTGGGGGGAGAGGATGGGTTGGTGGTTGGTTGGTAGGGGAAGAATTTGGTTTGTTTGCTTTTTTTGTTGTTGTTTTGGTTTTGGGGGGAGTTGTGGGGGTTCTTTTGTTTGTTTTGGGGGTGTTTTGTTTTTTTTTTTTTTGTTTAAGGTATTTAATCATGATCAAGACACCAGTTATCAATTCAGGAAACTATCTTCTGTATTTTAGACAATTAATGTCCATCAGCCAATTTCTTGATGGCAGCATTCATCTCACCACGGATGGAGCAGTGACTCTTGAAAATAACAGCCCCTCATTATTAATTCTTCTGATATTCCAATGGAACATTTAAATCATTATGAATTAATTTTGCACTCACAAGGATGTAATTAATATGAATATGTATTTCCACAGGAATTAATGAAAATCTTGTAATTAATCAATTCATATAGGTTCTAGTTCCCAAGAAACATAAACCAAGGAAATCAAACAAATATTCCCAAATACCAGTTTCATTAAAGGATGCTGTATTTAGACAAATAAACTCAACTAATATACTGACATTCAAGGGTTCCCTCTGCCTCTTGAAAAGAAATTCCTCAGTTCTTTCCCTGAATATCCATTTCAGCAATATGGAAGTTCTCATGGAAATAGCATTCACACAGCTGTGCTTACATAAATGCTTCCTAATGCTGTTCAGTGCCCTAATACACAGCACATTTCCCAAACGGAAATGTTGTTTGTTTACAGTTTCAGCATTTTGTAAATTCTCTGAGTTTGTATATCAAAAGATAAGTCCATCATGTGAGTTCCTCCAAAAGTCAACTTAACTGTACACAAACTATGACCAAACCAAAAAACACTTTATGGACATGTGAGAGCCTCTGCTCATAAATTTAATTTCAATAACAAATCTTACTCTTTTGAGCAGAACTTCCCTCTTCCCTGCCCTGCCCCTCTGGCCTCCCAGTATTATGCTGTAGGGGATAACATGTGTCATTATAATGTTAGGCAGAAGAGTTTAAACCACATTTAAACCAGAAGATTGCAAATTTCCCAATCATTACAATATAGGTGCAGCTCCATACTCAATGGCAGCACTATATTTACTTCATTACAATAATACTTTCAACATGCACTTGGAATATTTTTGTCAAAAAAAGGGAATCAGATGTCATGGATTGCTATGCCTTCCGAGGTATGAATCCTCATTCTGTAAAATTACCTGCTCAAACACAGCCAGCAAAAATTCTGAAATTCAGTATCTGCAAGTATGAATGATATATATCATACAAACCCCAGGTTCACAGTAAATTTAGGGGAAATATGTGCCACATGTGTAACAGAAGTGAGCAGGATGCCTCACTTTGGTTTTAGCTGAGGGCTCAGAGGAGGATGCCATTCTAGTCTCCAGACCAGGGAGATGCTGTGGGAATCCTGTGGCTTAGTTACTGTGCTGCCTTTAAACCTCATTTAAGAACCAAAATTGTCTCCTCTCTGTACTCATGGTTTTCCAAAATCACCCAGTACAAACACAGCTTTCATTCTGAGCAGCCACAAAGCCTAGAAAAAGTCCTGGCTTCTCCACTTTTGACTTAGGTATTTCATTTTACCAAAAGCTATTAACTTCTTGCCTGGAGGGATTCACTTGATTTGTGCCACTTATGTTTTTTCTTACATTCAGATAAATAAGCCATTATAGGAAAGATCTGGGCCACTGAAAAAAAGTGTCTGTAACATTGAAAAGAAATCCATTTATTGCAGAAAAGACCAAGCAAAACAGCATTAAGTGACATTGCTTTTTTCTGCTTTCTTCTTATTCAAGAGCAGCTGCCCAGCAATATATTGGAGGCAAAACCATAAATATCGTCTTTTATTTTAATTATTGCTGGTATTCTTCCTCATACCTGGGACAGCTCTCAAATAGCTCAAATACCTTTGCATGAATCAAATCACAAGAAACAGGTCAGCTAATACAGAAACCTGGGGATGAGTGTCAGCAGCTGCATTACAGATTTCATGGGACACATCCAACTTATCCCAGTGGTTCCGAATGAGCACCAGTTGAATGGTGGGAGAAAAAAACCCAACCCTAAAAGAGCCCTGTGGCACAGGGTCCTCTGTGCAGGACAGCAACCACTCAACAGCAACAACAACTGCTCAACACCAACTCCTGGGATCAGTCTGAAAAGATATCCTATAGTCAAACAGTATAAATTTCCAAAGAGATATTTTTACTTACTAGTTTTACTTATAAAGAATTTATTTTCCAAAGGAAATCATCGCAGATTTTCTTGGGAAAAGTTGCCTACGCTGCCAAGATATTTTGTTTGCTGTCTGTCTCATGTTCTTTAGAAACCCACACACCATATCCTCCTAAAAGGTCTCCATTTCTTTCTGTTTACCACATTGGAAATTCCTCATTTTAAACTGACTGACATTCAGAAAACAGCCACACTAAAAAGCTTAGCACAGCAAATCAGCCTGAAGTAGGTGTCTCACTGGGCCAGGAACAGTATGGAGACTTAATTTGTAAACTGGTTTCCACAGTCATAAATTAAATTTAAAAGGCCTGGAAGACATGTTCACAAATGATTCACATAATTTAAATCAGCTCCTTTGCAGTGCTGAGATTTAGGAATGTTTGTGGAGATTTTTTTGTTGTTTTTCTTTTAATTTATTACTTCCTGCACGGTCACTCAGAGAAAGAAAAAAATAAGCCAGCTGCACACCGTTGTACTTCAGACTTCAGAGAAAGGAAAAAAAGCTTCTGGGTTCAAAACCAACATTCACCACAGGTAATAAGTACTGAATGATGTGCCTCAGACTTCCAGCTCTGAACTGTTCACAAAAAACCACTTGCTCTTCAGTGGTAAGACAAAAGCGCTCCTAAAACCTTAATGGAGGTGATCAAATCAAAATGGAAAAATTCATCAGGAACACAAATAGCTTTTCAGGAAATATTATGGCAAGTGGAATAACATTTAGTAACACGTAGAGTTACTGCAATTTTGACCTGACCTAAGGCTGAAGCTGTTGCAGTTTGAGATAGCTTCTGTTCGTAAAACACAGGCCACAGCCAAATGATTCTTTCCATTTTGAAGCACTCCAAGGACTTCCTCATCAGAGGCCTCTTGGGCACTAGGAGTGTTTGCTCTTAACCAACATGAGTACTTCTTAACATGCCTGTGGTGCTGCTGAAAAGGAAAGGCTGGCTTCAAGTCAGGGACAATGTGGTCCAGCCAGGAATGGTTAAAGGGAAGTAGTTGTACCTCAGTCCTCTCCAGGAAAGTTCTATAAGGAACAGTTCTATAAGAAATCTTAACCAAAATATTACATGTCCCTTACCTGGATTTGGCTCATAACCCAAACCACAAGCTTCTGCTTTTGAGATATTTTTGGATCTCTACAATTATCTTCTTTACATTCCTCCACGACGCCTGAAATCCTGCTGAAGGTCACATCCAAGGAAAGACCTACCGCTACTTTCTCCAGGCTAGAACTTTATTTATTTTGTATAGCCAGGAGATCAAAGTGAGTTACACATGTGGTTTTGTGGATTCCTCTGAGCGCAGAAAAATAAACCCAAGTGACCCTCAAACAATGTATGGAAAAGAAATCAAAGGGGAAATGATGATATGATTTTAGCTTGAATGCATCTTAAGACAGCTAGAGAAACCCATGGGAGCATTATATATATATATATATTCCTACCCCATTATAAACCCAAATCTTAAAATAAAAGGTATTTTTAACTAACATATTACATTTTGCAGATCTAGAAGAACCCCCAAATTAATGTTTCTACTCCTGATCCTTCAATCAACCAGAGATATGCAGACAAAAAATCTACCACCCACTAGTTCTTAGTTTTTTCCATTGACCTACTACCATTTTCTCTCTTCGGAATTCCCTATTAAGGCACCAAAAACCTTCATCGATACAGAAAATGTTCTACCCTTTTTCGAAGCTGACACCTCCAAAGTCGTTTGCTCTTCTGAGTCTGTAACCTCAAAAAAACCCCCAAAACACACACCAAAACAAACCACAAAAAAAGAAAACTAAACAAAACCCAAAAAGACACACACACAAACAAACAACAAACAAAACAAAAAAACCCCACCAAACAAAAAAACCAGACAAACAAACGAAAACACCAAACCCAAAAAAAATAGAAAAAAATGCTTTGTTCTCAAACCCACTAATACCGACTGCAGGGCTCAGTACATTACACAGATACAACTACCTTTTCTTTGGTAAGACAAAATTAATTCTTACACTTGCTACCCATTATCTACTGGAAGATCTTCTTCTGTAGCAATTGCCCCTGAACAAAAAAAATTAAGCTTCTAGAATATTGAAGATACACTTGTGTAAACTGTGTAACAGGTCTTTGCCCAAAATCCCTTTCTCAGGAACACGAGTAGGCTCAGGAACATTCAAGAACCAGAAAACAGATTAGATGTTCAAATAGGTTATTTTAAGTAACATAAATTTTTAATATATAGCCTGAATAAATGTTTCCATCTATATCATACCATCAAAGAAAATCAAATATGAAAAATGTGTCTTTCTGGCCAAGCCATGTTATCATTTTAAGATTAATCGTTTTCTTTAATATGATACGTATTTCAGAGCATAGAACTTGCATAATAACCAGGTCTTTAAAGACTGAGGCTTTTTTAATCTACCGAATGTCAAACAGGGACACTTACCATGTGGTACAAAGTTCTACAAGGAGTTCTTGAGAAAAGAGAGATTAAATTTGCTTCCAAGGTCTATTCAGCCCTATAACTGTTTCTCTATGCAGGAGTTCTTCCTCTTGCTAAAACTTCTGCTAGCAAGGTTGTGCTCATACACAAATGAATAAATCAGTGTTGAGCTAATTTATTGAAATAACTCAAGAGAAAAATATACCTAGAGGCTGAACTTATGCTTGTTATTTCAGCTACCAACACTTTCCTTTTTCATTTTTTTAATTACAAAGAACACGTTTTGGAAAGTTCATGAAGTAAAAAGTTAAGGAGGAGATGGCAACTGTTATATTAAAAACACTCCTGTACACGAACCAGCATTTCACATCTTTGTCCCTGTCTGTGCCAACGGCCTCCTATTAAATAATTTTGTATAAACTCCCTTTATTTGATATGGAGTTTGCATTAAGAAAATACTTCCCACTTGGATCTTTCTTTCTTTGTCTTGCGTTTTTTCTAGCTATGTATTAGCAACTTCTAAAGGGACTGCAGAAAGAAAACCAAATAAAAATCTGACTTAGCATGATGTCCTTGATTAGGACCTGTAAAAAGAGGAAATTAAGGATGACAGTGACAGCTTGCTACTCTATATTCAATTAGGACTGGCCTCTTTGTGGTTATGGTTCATGCAGGATGTGCAGTTATCTAATATAGCCCAATTCTGGCAGCAGAACAATTAGGATGCAAAGAATAACTTAAAACAGGCTCTGGCAATATTTTTTTTCTTTTCATTGTGACATCTTCAGCAGACTTTAAACAGAAATCTTGAGTTCATATACTATGCTGAAAACCAACACTCATATTCTGAACCCAAATGCAGCTTTTAAAATACTGATGTGAAAATTGAATACAATAACACTGAAGAAAGCAATTGGAGAAGGGCTTTGGTGCCTACACAAAATCCAAAGAAAAATAAGTGCTATATTTAAGTATTAAATCCTAAAACTGACCTCTGTTCTGTGGTGAGCTCAAGCCAGGCTCTTAGGTCAATTAATATGTCAATAATGTACTCAAGGTGGGCAAAACTCAAGCACACCACCACCAATATTAAATCTTGCACATGTCCCTTTTTTTGAATGACTCACTTCTAGCCAAGACTGTAAGAATCTGGCAGGATTTTCCTACCTAACAATAATCATCACCCTTTCTCCCCAGTTGGTCTGCAGGGCTTCCTGGTGAGGTGGCCACGCTGCAGAGTATAGCCCAAAGTCAAGTCACGTGCAGATTAAAATACCTCTCTTCCTACACATTTCCACCCTGGGGCTATTTTTTCCTCCAGAAACACATTCTTAAGCAACTTTCTGTTTCACTGATGATAGCTCAGGTACTTCAGTGGCAGCCTGAGTGGCAGCGGGAAGGAAACCCAATACCCAAACAACCTCCCTCTCCGGAAGCCTGCGAATTGCCTCTGCCAACAGCTAGGTGAGTGTACTGGAAAATATCACTCTGGTTTGGCCTTATTATATTATTTCCTGCTGTTGGCCACTGTTAGAGACAGCCTACTGCACTGGACTGATGATTGATTTTGGGACATTCTTACATGTGTGTGCTGAGCTCCTGCACTCTGGTCTAACCATCTACTGCAAGGTGGAAAGAGTTAAATCCCCTTGTCTTTCCCCTTTGGTATAATCAGTATCATTTCATCCCTCCATTCTTAACTGGTTTCCAGCATTTCTATTTCTAGCAGTTCTATTCTTCCTCCCAAATTCTGTTTATGTTAAATTCAGTATCTCTCAAATTGATTTTCAATTTAAAAAAGTATACTTAAAAAAGAACATCAAGTCAGGCTGTTGGATGTTATCCAGTGATCAGAACTGTGGAGATTTTTGGTCATTTCAAACCCAGCCAATTAACAAGCTACAGTGACAAGCCAACCAAATACTTTTAGAAATTATCCATTTACCCTTTAGTTTGAGATCCACATTGTGTCGCAGCCAGGGATAAACACCATAGTTGGACGTATCTTCAGGAATAGGGTTATTATAAATCCAGCCGTCACATGCAAATCGATAGAAGTTCTCACACGGATCTACGGATTGATTTATCTTGCTCAGGATGCCAGCAGCTGTAAAAAAGACACCACACAGATTTTGTGGAACACTTTTTCCTAAACAGAGAATTACACAAGGCTACAGTCCAGAAATTATGATTAATGAGAAACAAACAAACAAACAAACAAGACAAAATATCTGCAATGAATCTTCTTGAGTGCCATACAGCAACAACGACAGAACTTAGCACTACATGAACATGAGCTGCTGGAGCCAGACACCTGAAGACAGGCTCTCCATTGTTGCCATGATAGAAATAATTGCCTGAGGAATTTAGTAGTAATACATACTGAGTAGATTGAGATTAGCATTTCAGTAACTATGCAGTGTTTACCTCTAGCTGAATACTGCACAAGAAAACAAACCAAATTCTGATCTACCATATGTTGTAAAAGATAATTGTATTTTCAGGTCCATTTTGTGACCGCTTCCTCACCAGTTACTATTGCCAGTGAAAGAGAGGTGGTAAAGGAGAGATCAGTCTGACAAGCCCAAGACTCAGTAGCTTTTCAGTACCTAATCATAAAATCATAGAATAGTTTGGGTTGGAAGGAACCCTTAAAGGTCACCTGGTTCAACCTTTTGCAATAAGCAGGAGCATCGTCAACTAGACCAAGTTGCTCAGAGTGCCACCCAACCTCTCCTTGAACACCTCCAGAATGGGGCATCCATAACTTCTCTGGGTGACCTCTGCCAATGTTTCCCCACTCTCACCACAAAAATTTTCTTCCATATAACTAGTCTGAATCTACCCTCTTTTAATTTAAAATCATATCAAGTTGTGTGCTAGATCTGGTATAAAAGCATCCCCATGCTTAACAATTCACTTTCTAGTTTTCTGATTACTGGAAAGGAAGTAACAAAATATACCTGAAGGTCCAGTCACTCAACATTTTGTTTACTATTTAAAAAAAAAAAAAAAAACCAACAACCACAACAAAATCCTATGGGAAACTTGGAGTCAACCTGATTAGACTAACATTAGACCAAATTAAAACATGAATTTAAATTGTACAAAATAAACAAAACTGAAGCAACTTGAACAGTGACTTTTTTAAAAGTCTGGGATTGTCATTCTTTCTCCCTCATTAATTAAGCTTTCTGAGTAAAACGTATAATGGGAAAAAGTTAAATGGTATAAATATCTCATTAACATACTATAATCATGATATAATTGAGAGGATAAAATTGCTGCTTACCAGCTTCAATGCATTCTGCAGTCAAACAGTACTGCTGCTTCGGATGAAACTTTATAAGACCTTGGCTAACTGCAAAATGGAAAACCATAATGAGATCATTTGCAATGAATTTTGGCAACTGCAGCCACATGTTTAGTACTCAATCATTCCAATATCAGTGCAGCTTCTGGTCTCAGTGCCTCTCTGACTTCATTGACTTAGAGCACTTAGAATGTATATTAAGTAAATATTTAGAATGTATATTAACTAAATACTGCAGCCTGTAAGAATAATTTTCCCCTCCTGGTCCCACTTTCTCCTTGCCCCTCTTTGCTCACAGGCTGTCTCTGCACAGTGCCTGGAGCAGCATCACTTCAGCCCTGCTCACTGGGAGTGACCACCACCACGATACAAACAACTCTGCACTGTTATCATCCTCCAGAGCCTGGAAACACAGGGGAATAGAATGGCCTAGGTTAGAAGGGACCTTAAAGATCCTCTAGTTCCAATGCTCTGCCGTGGGCAGGGACCTTCCACTAGACCAGATTGCACCTTCCAAGGTTGGAAATGCAACACGGAGCAGTCTCACCACCCTCTGCAGGGCTTCCACAGCTCCCCTGAGCAGCGGGGCTCACACTGCCCTGCTGCAGCACTGCACTGCCCAGCACCACCCAGCACCGACAGGACACTCCCAGGGTCTCCTTACTCCAGCCTGGAATAAAGCAGATTGTAATGGGCACAAGGATAGCTGTGCTTCATAAGGCACAACCCAGGTTCTGTCTGAACTGTCTCCCAAAAGTATTGTAATTGCATTTGCTTCTAAAAACCTTGCTGAGAAGAACTATGAAACTGTCAGTTAATTTTGCTCATCTTTTAAAAGCATGTACTACAACTGCCACTGAAATTTAAGCACAGGAATTGCTAATTTCAGACTCTGCTCTCAGGCAGCAAATATGCAGATAATTGATACTTGGGATTAGGAAGGGAGAATCCCAAGGGGTAGGTGAAATAGTACTCAGTAGATGTACTCAGTAGGCATAAAGAAATGTCTCGTTATATCCATTATCTTAATAACAGTCCATGGCAAAAATAAAAAAAGCAAATAACACTGAACAAAAAAGTCCAACAGTGGACTATATTATGGTACCACAGCTTTAACAGTGCTGATAGTTACAAAGCAAATTCTGCTGTAGTTAAATGTTGTTCAAAGGTGACAGAAAAATTAGAAATGGCATTTCAGCCCAGGAAATTTTTTTTATGAAAAGTCCTAAAGCTAGAATTGAATATAAAGCTGTTTCATCTCTTCCAATCTCACAGTTTTAATGACAATTAATGACAGAGATAACTGGATTTCAATCAAAGTTTCTCAGAAAATGGGAATGTAAAACTATTTCTGGACAGCTTTTCCAAAGCTTGAATTGGTTTAGTGGAACACAACACCTCAACCACCTTTGTAAATTAGCCAAGAAATACACAAGATTTTGAGGTAAACAAAGGTTGTAATTGGAATATTGAAGAACAGTAGAAAATAGAGAAGTGGAGATCCCTAGATTATTATTTTGAGCCACTAAAAATATGAACTACAAATAATGGATAATGACCCTTTTAATTAAGTGTTGCACTCCTCCCAACTCATCCTTTTCCCTGATTAAAATTTAGCCCTTTTTAGAATCCATCCAGGTCTTGAATGTTTGCTAGACTTTTTTTCTTAGCAAAGCAGAGAAAGGAGGGAAAAGCCCAGACATAATTTCATTCTTAATCTGAAGCAGCCCTTGTGTTTTTTATACTTATAAACAAAAGCAAAATACTATTTCAACTGGGAAACTTGCAACTTTTTCATTAGAACAAACTTTTGGCAGTAACATTTCCATTTTAAGTAAGAGCTAATTCTGACAGAAAAAACTTTGCATAGTTTTGTTCTCCTGTCTTTTTATTGTTAAGAGAATTAATCATTACATTATTACTTAAAGTTATGGTTATAACCCTCAGTGTCCTAGTTTCTTCCTTTACAAGCTTGTTTCCAGATTCTTAAGCAAATACACACCACAGTTACATTTAAAAAACAAAAAAAATCTATAAGGGAAAAGGCATAAAAATGTACAGATGCAAATAATGTGAACGCTCCCTCCTGTAATGTGAGAAGCCTAAAGGACTACCAAGTGAGGAGGAGAGGCTCTCAAATTGAGATTCAAAGCTGCCCGACTTCTCACCCAAGGGAACTGGAGGGCAATCTGCTTCCTGCAAGGAGGAGGTGGCTCCTGCCCTGTCACAGCCCCCACTCCTGCCAGAGTGTCCCAGGCAGGACCCCAGCAGTGCCGAGCATCCCCATGGAACTCACAGTGAGGTCTCAGCCAGTACGAGCAAGGAACACTAAACAGCAATACCTGATTCTCCCACAGCCTCCTCAGACTTGTAGGAACTATGAGAAGAAGAAAGCAGGAGGAAGCTACATTTCACTCCTCAGGCTGGAAAATTGATTTCAGGTGTACTAGAAACAGCAAGATTTCCAGACTAAATGAAAACTGAAGAAAAAAGAACATCCTGAGGTGCCTGAAATGTTTCACATGGACAGAAAAAATGAGGTCCATTTCTACAGTTTAATAAAACAAAAAAAAAAATTAAGTTCAAACTTATGAAAAAACCATGTTACAATGAAGCGTGGAAACATTTAAGTGAAAAAATGCTAAATCAAAACAATTTAACATTTTTCCCTTTGTTCTTTAGGTTGAAAATTTCAGACAATTTCCAAACAAATCCTAAAAGCATTTTGGTTGACCCAAGGCCAGCATTTTTATTTTCTTAGCAGTTATGCCAATGAAAATTTTGATACTGAATCCCTGGCTACAGAACATGACACAGGCACACTTGGAAAACTGTCTGCAAGAATTAATCGATTTGCTTGAATTTTCACACCCGGCCGATGGATAAAACAGTTCTATCTCTGAGAAGCTGTGGTGGTAAATGTCTATTGTTTTTATCGCTCTAAGCAATAAACAAACAAACCTAGTGCAGGCAAAAAGAAATAAGGTCTCTCCATTATTACTCCCTGGTGTTTATACTGCATTCTTTAAGTGAAAAACTTTTTTTTTTTCCATCTAGAAATTTGAAGATTCAAACTCACTCATGGTTATAAAATGTTTTGTTGACTTCAATGGGATCACTAACACAGAAGTTATTTGCCTGCAAATGTTGCAGAATTTGCTCTAGAGCAGGAAAACTCTAACCAAGAGTCAGTCTGGTGCTTTAAATATTCTATAGAAAACCTGACATTGTTTTCTGTGTTGTGACTATAAACAAAGCAGGCCTTTCAAATAAGATCACAAGATCATAAACGTTTGGAGGAAAGCAAAAAATATGCTTAGAGGCAAGGTTTCCATCAATCTAGGGAAATCGGTGTTGGTCTAAAGAAACAAAAAGTTGGGCTGAATTATTGCAAAAGAGGATCCAAATCTGCTAAGTTCTTACAGGATACAACACTGCTTTCTCTTTGCTTGGAGTTCCCAGGCATATTTATACCTCTACACATCATTTCAGAAGTATAGGCATAGGCTTTCAAGTGATAGTCTAACAAAACCAATCTATAGGTAATTCCAAATCTGGGAGAGGAAAAACGAATTCTTTCTCTGTTGCATCTAGTTACAGCTTATATATCTGACCAAAATATTTCAATTTCATCCTAGATGCACTCTTTATGACTTTTGCAAAGGCAACTTTGCAGTTCATCATAGAAGAACAGAAAGATCTAAAAAATGTGCACACATATGCACTATTGAAGCTTTCTACAGGAATTTCAGTCAAGCCCTAAATGAAAACCAAATGATGGAAAATCCAAAAGATTCCATAAATGCGTGCACTACACAGATGCATTTTCAGGAAACAGAGAATATTACTCCAATTTGGTCACAGCCCGTGAATCCGTAATCAGCATAATCTCACCTGTTTCTGTCTGTCCTGTCAAAGAACCCAATTCTGGTTAGAACACGTTCAACTGAGTATCCAAATTTAAATTCAGCATTCAAAACGTTACACGAGCTCACATTGCATCTCCCAGCTCTAGCATTCCCACAACAAGAACTCCTTTACTGACACACATCCCTTTCAGGATAAATATAAACTGGGGGGAAAGAAAAAGAGACAGATCTTCACCGAAAGACATTGTGAAGCACAAACACCAGCACCCAGCAGACAGGCTGGGGAGGGCTGTGTTCAGGTTAGTGCCAGCACTTTCACTTACCCAAGAAAAGTGCGGTGCCAAGCACAACAGTGCCACTCACAAAGACACCGAGGGCGATCCGAGTGGCTTTGCTGGCTGCTCCCCTGGCCTCAGGGACTGCCTCTCCTTCCATCGGGATAGCTTGGGACGTGCTTGCTCTCGCAGAAGTCTGGTTTTCCCCTGCTGCTGTTGTGTCAGTGTTTCAACTGTTCACAAACTGTGCCCATGAGCTCTCCTCCTCCTCCTCTCTCCTATTTAAAACTCCAGGTTTCTGTCATCAACCATTTCCTAGGCACTTCCTGCTCTCTCCCTCTCAAAGCAAAATCAATGTAAAATAGTAGCTGTCTCCTAGGTTTTGCTCTGCCCAGGAGGAGGAAAGGCAAGCGGTGGCCACGGTTCGTGCAGCCCTTGCTGCCTGTAGAGCCTCTACGAGCCAAGCGCTCAGCAGTCCCCCTTATCAGGGGTTCCGAACACGAGCGTTTCACAACGTCGCTGAACAGATGTTTTAACTATTCAAAGAGCTGCACACCCTCTCCAATCAAAGCAGGATTGCTGACAACTTCTACAAACACAAGTCTGATGGAAAGTTTTCTTTTTTTCTCCTTGCACTTATTTGAAAAGACTAATTATCTGCTGACTAAAGTTTTCTCCTTTTAAACCATTGCTGCTGCATCATTTGGCTTCACCAGAAGAGATACCCACTCAGCAGACAAATCCCTTTTTAAAGCTTCCTAAGAACTCTTAGAATATCATGTAGCATTTTATTTCGGGAATTTGGTATGTGACACTGTGTGCCAAAAATCACAGTCAGGCAGCACAAAGCAATAATCAGCACAACCTACAGAAGAGTCCTGCTCTAAAAGCTAGATCTTTTTTTTTCCAGGCAAGATATTTCAGTCCTCGCTGATACACAACACATTTTAAGAGATGATCCTATGTTTCCAAGTCAAGAACTACTATGAGATTAGTGGAAAAGTATCTATTTGACACTTTAGGATGGTGAGGGATTAAAAAAATCTTATTTATATGGATTTCTCAGTGGAGTAGACTTGAGAGTCCTCTCTCCGTGTAGCAAACTTTCTCCATTCATCAAATAAAAAATTAGTCACTTCAGGGTGAATTCTCTGAGCTGAGTGTGACACTCAGCCCTCCGAGGCACTCTTCCTTTCTCCACAGCTGGACTCTCATATAAAACATAAGGATGCAGGGAGAGGCAGCACCATGCTCATGCTCTCAACAACAGTCTACGTGCCTGAGTTACTTACTTTTATGGGGACTTACAAGTCCTTATCTCAGCCCTCAACCATCCTGATAAAAAGCCACACAAGAAGACATACATATGTCACAAAATGTGTGTGATGGCAGTTACCAGTTTGGAGGCTGAAACCTTTTTCCATGGGAGCACCTGCACACAAGCTGTCCTGGATGTCACATGGACAGAAAGGGAAAGCCCGCTCTGTCTAGAAGAAGACTTAGAGTTTGAAGGTCCTGAAGTCCTCACTCCTCAATCCCCTTTACAGCCTCGCTGGGGTCCTGCAAACAAAACGCCCTCAGTTCTTATTCCTTTCCCTCTTCACCAGAAAGCTCCAAGAGGACATTCTCATCTCTGCTTGGTACAGAACAGGAAAAAAACATTTTCTCCTTTTCACCTGCCTATTGTCCCACATATAACCCATGATTTTGACATCCATAGCTGAGGCAGGAGAGGAAAATGATGCCACAGAACCAGGAGGACCACGTGCCTTCCAGTACAAAAATTCCCACTCATGCATGAATGACTCCATGGATGAGAGCAGATCTCTTGTTATAAGAAATACTCCGCACAAGACTGTTACCAGCACAGGCTTGGGAAGGTATTTATGTTACGTTGGTGCAATTGAGTCTTCATATCAGAAATCACGATGATCTCAAAGGGGCTGCCAAAAGGGCAGGGTATTGACACAGAAAATGCATGGACACGGTGTGATCTCAACACTTAATCCACTGTGCCCATGATCTGAACACTGAGTAAATCTCAAAAGGACCTTTTGACAAGTATTTGCTGTTGGTTACCTGATGGTTTTCCTACTGAACCCCGACACGACAAATGCTGTGCTATTAGACCTATTCACACTGTAAGCTTTATATCCCCCCAGCCAACACTGAACTATCACATGCTTACTCAATTCCCCCATAATTTCTAAATTTCGAGTTCTGCCCCCTTGAGAAGTACTAGTATGTACTGAACATCATGCTCCATGAGTGTTTCACTGGCAGGATTTTGCTTTCATCAATCTCTTTCTAGGACAACCTCAAGCCAGAAACCAAGAACAGCTTTCAACAGACAAAGCAGCAACCAGTTATTTCTCTTTGGATTCTCTTTGGAAATCAATGTCACAGGAAGAGGGAAAGGAGAGATAGGGAAGGAGCAGGGAGAAGCTGCACTATTCATTCCCCTCTCCCAAATACCAGAAGGTAAGGACTATGGGAACATGGAACTACCCCAGCAAAATCCAGCAAGCTCCAACTACAGGAGTCCTCTGGCGAGTCAGCTCCAAGCAGCACCTAATCCTTGTGGCAAGAAAAATCACAGATCAGCTGTCAGCAACAGAATGACTTTTCCACGTTTGGGTTTGTGGGCTTATTTACACTGTGACATAGTATAAAGTGTCCTTTCCTCTGGCTGTAGAGCCTGCCTGTAGTCAATAATCCATCTTGGTTTCTCCAGCATGTACAGAACTATGAAATTACAGCTAAACCATAAACAGCTGCAGGCAACAGCTGCAGAGGTCCATTTCTGGCAGTGTTTGAAAAGGTGCACAGAGCACATGTGGTAAGTTCCTGATACTGATGATCTGTGACAGAAGCCTGCGAAATTTAATTCACGTTTTTGATGAGCGTTCTAGGATTTGGTTGCCTTGCTCATCCCATGTCCAGCAGCTCTTTGGCAGGTACAGGATACATGGCCACACTTCCTGCTGGAACTGCTAACAGCACCCCTGGCCACTGCAGCCCAATAAGGTACTTAATGAGGCTGTGCAAAGTCTCTGCTAAATATTCATAAAGCATTGAATAGACATAGGGGGAAAAAAAGTAATAACTAAATGCTACATGCTCCAAACCACGCTTCATTCACTCAGAATTCCATCTGACCAAGATCCCACTCGAACAATGGGATCGCTCTGGCACTTCTAACAAAGCCAGGACAATGCCCAAACAATTCCATCCATGGTTGTTGTGGTGACTGAACCAACCACAGTAATCCCCAGGGGGACACATAGCCCGGATAAAGAGGTTTGGTGGGCTGGCTCCAAAGGTTAAATGCCCCTCTGTGAGAATGGCTTCTCCCATTGAATTCCTGTGACCTGATGTGGGTTCAGTCTGTCTGATTGACAGTGGACAGACACCCCTTGTATCTCCTAAGAAGAGGTAGCCAAACCTGTCCCGCCCTTCCCTTCTTCCTATAGGTCATTGCTGTGTCATCCCCGCCTCCTTCTCTGTACCCCTTTTAAGTGCACCCTGGCCAGAAGTTCCTTCCTTCTTCATGTCCGGACCCCTTCGAGGTAGTTTCTACAATAAACCCTTGGAATACCGGCTGAAGGAGCCGCCTCACTCATTAATTTCTGGTCACGCTTGGGCAATCCATAAGCCCCAGGCACACTTGGCTCTGTGCCTTCCACCGCACGGGCGAGGAAGCTGCTAGCGAGGCACACAAGTGCCACAGAGTGTCCTCCTCTCGTGTTGGGCACCTCTGGACAAGCTGCAGCTCTCCTGGCCCGGCCAGCGTGCTGGCGTACTAATATACATGGTCATATGCCAGAGCTGGCAAACCCTCTGGAACGTGCTCTGGGCTGAAGCACAGCAAGTGTCGCAGCCTCTAGAAAAGGTGTGTCTGTGAATATAAGTGTGTGTGTGCATGCAAATGAATGTACACTCACAAATACATGAGTGTGTTATCCTGCTCTTCCGCAAGCAGACACAATTCTCACTTTCAGCCATTATGTCAGTCAGAGAAGGGCACTTATCAGAGCTAAAATCAATAGGACCATGTCAGCTTCTCCTCATACAGCTTGGCTCAAGGAAGTTCTCATTTCTTGAGGTTTGATTATTCAATTGATCAACAAAATCACACATATTGCCCAGTTTTCACTGGAACAGTCAAAAACAGTTGCATAGGTGTTGATAAATGTCTGGAACAGCAAAACAGCCTGAGGTCAGCACAAGGTCAGCCCAAGCTTGCTTAAAGAACCTGCTTGCAATGAGCCTGAGTACTGTAAAATATTTAATCTTTCTGGCATTTAGATAACTTCAAAACCTATTAAAACAATCACTGATACTTTTTATACAAAGAGAAAAAAATCCTAGTTCAGGTCTAGATGGAAACCCCAATGTAACACAGGTAAAACATATTAGGTTACGCCAACACGAGTCACAGACATTGCCTCAGAGGACACTGTTCTCATGGTGCACATTAAAGACTTGCCCTGTCTGGGAGGTGCCTAGTGCACATTAGTGCAAGTACAGCTTAACAGAAGCAATCCCAATCACAGCATCACAGCTTTGGTGATTTACTATTGAGCATTTTTAGCCCACGGTAAAAGGAAAACACAGCCACCATCACACTGATGGAAGC
This sequence comes from Callaeas wilsoni, assembly GCA_013398955.1. NCBI lineage: Eukaryota > Metazoa > Chordata > Aves > Passeriformes > Callaeidae > Callaeas > Callaeas wilsoni. Next base: position 47,430 of record VWPU01014612.1, on the reverse strand, counting down.
AGAGACACCAGATACAGCTTGAGTGGCTTCCTCATAGAAGCAGAGGTACATGCTGGCTTCATTGAAAGAGATTAATTAGTGTTGGTCAGAGTAAAGGCTGTATTCCATCCCATTTCAAGGGTTTCGCCCTGGGCCTTGAACTGTTCTTTTGAACTGTGCAGCTGTTGTAGCCAGAACTGGGCTTTACATACACAAAGTGTGCTCGAGAAAAGCCCAACATGTTGCATTTGAAGACAGCTTGACCAGTTGTTGTCAGATCTCTGAGTTTTATAAATTACACTCCCTTGGCTACAAAAGCTGCCAAATTTCTGTGCTGCAGCCAACAGAAACCACACTCTGGCACTACTTCGTGTCCTTTATTCATGGGACAGATACAGCTGGAAATAAATGACTCTATTGTTTTGCACTGGTACAGCCACATCACAGAAGGCCTCAGTGCATCTGTGAGAATGTGGGTCATTAATTAGGAGTCAATACTGAGCCAACAGGATTTGCAGGGCTCCAAACACTGCTGGTGGCAAGCTTTTCCACTAACTATAACTGCAACTGTGAGGAGAACACCCTGCAATGCAGAAAACTTTGTTCTCCAACATTTAATACCCCAAATCAATTTTTTTCTTTTTCAATTCCAACTAGACTAAGCTATTCTCATTAGTCCAAGAAAAATTTTTCCCTGCTGCAGGAAACATTGCATTCTCTGACCAAAAGGTGCTTATATCTAACCCAAACAGCAACTGACTACGAAACTCAACATCTGGGATGATTAAAGTTAAGCCACTCGAGTTTGCAAGCTTTTTATTTGCTGCTTTTTGAAAAGCATTTTAATGAAGCAATGCATATGTTCTAAAGCAGAAAGAACTGCTTTAGGTCTTCTGGCAATTTTTCGTCAAGAAGCACATTAAATTCTAGCTAAACCAAACACTACTTCTCCTAAAGACCACATTCGCACTACAACCAGAGAGTGTTTACACAGAGCCATCACACAGGCATCCTTCCCAACCGTCATCCCACTGTACAGATTAAACAAGGGTGCATGCTGACATGGGCTGTAGAAAGGCATTTCATCTGGGGATTAAGAAATATACAAGATACCCTGGCGTAACTCAGAGCAAATTTTTGCTTTTTTTCATGTAATCTAACTACATACATAGGCTATAAAGACACTGAAAAAGACATTGCTGGGAAATCTCACTTTTCCAGTGACCACAGCTGTAGGTGCAGGGAGGTAGACAGAACACAAATAAATGCCTGTTGTTTCCTTAAAATATTGCATCATTCCACCAGAGCTTTACCCACTTATTTTGCTTTGTCCAGATGTTTGCTCACAGCTGTCAAAGTCTATTTATATGAGTGGAAGCAAGAAGCTTGGTTACCAAGGACTTTGTGTCCCATGGATGAATTTTCAGGTGTGCAATGAGACATGCATTCACTGTCAATTTAAATTAAAAGAGGAGGAGAGCCACCAGCCCTGCATGTGACTGCTCTCAGCATCTGCCAAAGAGATCCCTCCACTGTGACTTCCTGTCTCTCGGAGAAGCACGACTGCCTCTGCAAAAGCAAGGGTTCCTGCCTGCTCTCCCACTTGGATCTCCAGCAGCACAAATCTGTCTTTGGCAGCAGCAGAGCTCAGAGACAGCTGCAGCCAGGAGCAGAGCAATCGCTCCACAGAGGTGCCACTGAACAGGTAACAGGCACTCTGTCACTGCTATCTACACACTTGCTTGTGCTAACTTTTGTAGGAAACCAGAAAAAGTGGAGCAAAAGCTCCTCCAAGTGCTTTAACTCCAAGGCAGTAGAGCTCAGCAGTCCCATCAGGCACAAGCTCTGGTGGAAGCTCTTCTCACACAGGGGCTGTTGGGTCACGTCCCTCTGCACAACAAATGCACCTAACCAAGGGCTTGTAGCAGAAACAAGAGACCTTTTCACCCAGGCAAAGACTTGTCAGAATTACTATCTTTGAACCCAAGTCATCTCTGTCAAATTTGACTGAAGTTGACTGACAGGGTCCAGCATTACTTAGCAAGGCTGGGTGGGAGAGAGGGGGCACTGAGACAGGAAAGCACAACTGCATAACCTCTGTTTTCAGAAGAAAACAGCCTGGCAAAAAAAACCCCCAAAAAAAGGAAAAACAACAATGAAAAAAATCTCACCCACAAACCTGAAAAACCGTATCCTGCTCTTCCAGGGTATTGCTACAACTGGCTACAACAGGGTCTTCCTGAAGTTAGTTTTACTTCAAAGCATTTTATTCCACTGAGTTCTTTTTCTTCTTCTTCTTCATCTCAAAATGAGATTAAAATTCACTTTGTACACGGCTAAAGGCCAGAAAAATCACACATTAAATATGATGTCCTAAATAAAACGCCCCTTGACAACGTGAGATTTTCTGTGAATTAATTCAGTGGAGGTATTTCTAGATATTGTCTGTTCTTGTCCTCATCTTGGTGCAACTCCAGTAACTATGTACATATCTAATAATGGTAAGCAGCAGCCCCTCAGCAGAGTTTAAATGTATTTAGTCAGCAAGTTCTCTGGAAAGGGGAGACCAGAGTCGGGTCAGGTTGAAACCACAGCATGAGGCCCCATGGGACAGGATCATCGAGACCAAACATTTGCTTTCCTCAAGTTGCAGAAATCCTCAAAAATCAGTTAGGCACCAGCTATAATTATCTTTACAAGTCAAATTGCTATGTCTATGACAGCCCTTCCCTGAAGTTTCCAACATCTCTATTTCAAATAAAGCTTTGTTGTCTTCTTTACTATTAACACAAGGCTATAGAACAGAATAACGATTTCTGTACTGTCAAACATACCCAAACTGGTTGTTAGAGATCAAAAGCTGGATCATTACGTGGTATTGCTCCCCATAAATTTTCACTAACCTAAGAAAAAGTAGCTGGATTGGGGAAACTGATGAAAGGGCCTCAGTATGACTCTAACTAGCTACTCACAGATATTTAAATAAGCATGCAAAGGAATTAGCAATACTGTTAGCAAAGTTAATAACAATGACAAAAACAGTCATGACCAAGCTTGCTCACAGGGAAGGAAAATTATGCTGACTAAAGCTAAATCCTTTTCTACAACTTGCAGAAAGGATCACACTCTTCTTACAAAGTTTCCTTAGATTCTTCAATATGCACTTCCCAAGAAAATGGCAGAATCTTAGTCCACTAAAAGATGCTGATAAATTCATACGTCTTTAATAATGAAATGCTATTTCTGTTGCTAGTTCTTTGAAATTACTGCAAGGATGATCAGCCTCTTCCTTGTTTGAACTGGTTGACTGACATGGGACATTCATTATCTAATTTCACAACAATACTCAAGTAAAACTTCCATGAAGATTGCGTTTTTAATAAAAAAGTAATAGATGTGAAAAGTGTCTTGCAATTTAGACTACCAACAGAAATAAGATTGGCCAGAACGTACTCACAGCATCTGCTTTACCTAAGCAAAAGTCTGTAGGCTAGCAGTAAATACTGCCAAACAAACTAGGAGCATCATGGCTTTTGAAGCAGCAACTAATGAGAGAAAATAAGAGCCTGTAGAGGCATATTCTATCTCCCCAAAACAGAGGGAAAGCACTCGCAGTCAGACTACATCTGGACTAAGACACACAAGAGAATTGCTTACTGCCTTCCCAAACGTGACTTGACTCCACATCTGGGTACAGCCCCCATCATGCTGAGGCCAGCTGGGGACAGAAGAACACTGGTAAGACCTCGATGAGAATTTCCATGTGCCAGGGGCATCAGAGAGATCAGGATCCCAGGCTGTGCTGTAGCCAGCCAGGATGTGGTCACAATGTCCAGGTTATCAACTGTTTTAAGTGAAAGACCTCCATTTCCTCACAGGTCTTTCTTACACTTCCTAGAGGCTAAGACCTGCTCTTCTTACACAGGCCTTTCCTAACTTTCTCTGGTTCCAGGTCTTTCGCTGGAAAAGCAGTCTGAAAAAATGCAGTGCCATGTTCCTGCTTTTCACCAAGATGCTGACCATTGCTGAAATTAATTCATTCTCTTTGCAGTCACCACTCACACTTTTCAGAGCTCCAGAACACATTACCAGGAATGATGCAAATGCAGTTCACTTCACTCTGAGTCAATCAGATAAACTCACACTCCTGTCTAGGCTTTCATAGTGTGATGCCATGACTACATTTTCTTGAGGCATTGCAGCCTTTGCCTTTGGAACACATGCTCTAAAGAGGTATGGAGTGTTTTCAACCTCATTTCATAAAAACATTTATGGCTTGCTGCTTTTATTTTAATCACATATTTTTCTTCCCTATATCTGGGCATAAAAGCAACTATAAAACACAATTTTAAGCTAAATAAAATACGGAATGAAACTCATCCAGTGTTGCATTAATCTGGATGCACTATAAAATATTTAAAGCTATTCAAATATATTTTGATCAGCATGACATGAAATGTATTTTAGTGTGTTTGAAGTTCAGATGTATTTGAGTATCATTTGTTCACAATTAAATGCTTAAGAATGGCCAAATTTCTGTTCACTGGAAAAATGATTCCCTCACTGCCACCAGACAGCCAGGCAGGTGCTGGAAAGCCAGGTCACAAGCATGATCCAGACCTAGAGCATGCTGTTCTGCTCTCCCAAATAATACACGTTCAGTACAGAAAAGCACTTCTACTGGATGAAGGAAATCACCATCGCCCACACAGGTACCCTGCCACTGCAACTCACTGAGCAGGGGCTTGCCTTCGTGATAGCATATAACAGCACTCCTTCTGCAAAGGTATCTAAAACCACACTGCTGAATTTGCTTGTAATAAAAATGACATTAAATAATGGTCCTCACATTTCTTTCTTTTTAAAGAACAGAGCAAAGAAGGTCCAGAGCCAGGAAGCTCATGTTGCACGAAATGGGTGCTGTCCCCACATTCTTTAAAACAAATTCCTTGTGAGAAAATATATCTAAAACTTGAGTAGTATTGTCATATTTTTAATCTAACCTCAGAAGAACAGAAAAAAATCAGTCCACGTAATCAAAATCAACTGTGAGAGCCAAATTGCTGACATGAAATTTTATTTAAAGGTTTTAAAGGTATGAATGGCAACAACTGAAGAACAACACACCCCCCTACGAAGCTACACTGCCAGCAGAGTACTGGCACAGAGAAAGCTTTTAATTCCCACTAGGTCAAAGTTACCGGATCACCTTTTACACGCTCTCAAAAGTTCAAATCATTTGAAACTTCTAGGTGACTGAAATGATAATACCATAGAATATCTCTAGTTAGAAGAGACCCATAAGTGATTCAGTAGATGGGATCAGAGAAAGACAACAAAAAAACAAGGGGTAACACCCTTAACAACTCTTCTCTTCATTTCTAAAGCAGGTATAAACCATGGTGCTCTGTAGCCTTTACTTTAAACATTTTTCCCATATCCTACACCTGGCATGACTTGCTCCTCAATCTCACCACCAGTTCCCATTCCTGCTCACCATTGAGGTCTGCCAGCACATGAGGAGCCAGACAGGTTCATTTTAAAAACAGACTGCTTTTTTATCCATTCATTTCAGCAGTGTAGCTGAGTGACATGAGTTTCCCGCTTCCCTTTAATGTCTCAGTGTGCTTTTTAATCCACTTGGTTTGTCACGTGGGCATGGGAGATCTCCCTGCAACTCTCACGGCAGAGGTGGCAACACAGGGTGAGACCAAAGCAATGAGAGTGCAGAGATAGCTGGGACCATTCACGTGGCACAGCTACTGGAATAAATGACTTCACAGCAACCCTCTCCCATAAGCCATAGCATTGAGGGAACTGTGTTAAACAGACCTTAGAAAACACTCCAGCCAAAAAAGTCTGAAATACTTGTCTTTGAAAAGTTACAGCTAATTAAATTTCCATATATCTCGTAAGCGTTTGGAGCACTTCTAGAAACAGAAGTTTAGAGAGACAGGACAAGGGGGACTCCACCTTCCAGCCTCAGCAAACCTAAGGGTTAGGTCTGTATTGGGAGCAAGCTCCTAAAATAGTTCTAGCGCAAGCCCTAGGCTGAAAACACACACTACAATAGAACGGCTTCGGCAGTAGTTTGGCTCTTCAGATTCAGCTCAAGAGAACCACCTCTTTCGTTGTTCCAGGAGTTCCAAAAGTTGTTAATATTTTCATGCCTCCAGGCTAAGCAGTCAGCAACTTCAAAATGGTTTGGACTCCTCAGTTTTAATGAGGCTGTCTCTTGCCCTACTTACCCAGAAGAGCACTAAATTACTCTCTTGTTTGTTTTCCCAGTCACACCTAATGTATCACCTTTTTTTTAAAGGTCGAAGGTGTTCCAGGGACATCTTCCTGCAGCTTACATATGGTCCTCCAGAGGAATCCAGGTGACCAGCGTCCACTGTCTCACCCATGCACTACCAGCAGGGACCCCCTCGGCAGGCTGTGGGCTGCAGATTTCCCCTGTGGTGAGAACAGTGGTGTACCCACAGCCACCAGTCTGTTTTGTCTCTCTCCCTGTCCTGCAGCTCTCCTGCATCTCCTGTGTCTGGCACTTCCAGAAGGGAGGCTCTGGGCAAGCACTGCACCTCATATCTGAGTTGGCCTAATATATCCAGTGTTCCCAACCTTTTCTGTCCTTAGTGCCAAGGTGCGAACAGCACCCACAGCAACCGTCACACAACACAGGGAAAGGGCCCAACTGTGCACACAGGGCGGGATAGACAAGCACAGTCACTTCCCATTCCACGTGCTGATGCCTTTGCATTGTACTCAGAAGCAAAATCTCCACATCTCGTGTATGGTCTGGACTCTACATCAACTGTAAGGCAACCTCTATGCTAAGGCAAGCTAATTTTCGTCAGAACTGGTACAGATCATCGCAGGGGTGCTGGAATATGACACCATCATCTGATGTTTGGCACTATTAGACACTTGCAGTTTTGATGCAAAAGTCCATATATGTGATAGGATAAGTGATTCGGTATCTGTAAACATCCAGCACGTGCCAGCTCCATCTCCCTTACCCTGGAAGGTTTGGGCTAGCTTGGGTCAGCCTTCTGTTTTTGAGGTACCTTCAGCAGCTCATAGCTCACGCCCGTGTCTGTGCCAATAAAAAACACGCATAAAGAAAACACAATCTGCCACACCATCAGGGCTGCAGGAGGTGTGGATGTATAAATGCATTACCAACCAAAGGAGACCCAAGAAAAATGTCCATCCAACAGGCCAGGAGAGGTGGTGAATGCCTCAAGCCTGTCAGCATTTAAGAGGCATTTGGGCAATGCCCTTCAACAACATGGTCTAACTTTTGGTCACTCAGAGGTGGTCAGGAAGTTGGACTAGATACTTCTTTTTGCTCTAGATGTTCCTTCCAGCTGAGCTTCCATTCCATTCACCATTTTATCAGTTACCAAATTGGTTCAAAGTGTTGCCAGTTAAAAATACATAGAAGTGAGCAACGAAGCCCCTCTCACACCCCACGTCTTTTTTCTTGGGCTCAAATTCAATCTTGCCCTTTCCTTGCTCTGCTCCCCTGAGGGGTGCAAGGCACTGGGGACTGCTCAGTCACTACTGATGCCTTTTGGGGCTACCTAAAAACAGAGGCCAGACAAAATTAAGGGAATAAAGAGTGGTTCTATTTATTGAAGGGCCTTCAGGCATATTTTCAGGCAGACAAAGCCCCCCCTAGGGGCTACACCCAAAAAATGGACGATGGGTCACAGGTTTTCATACTTTTCTGAGTTTGGCCCATTTGCATATTGGGGGTTAATCTTCCAGTTACAGCTTCAGGTAATGAAGGCATTTACCCCAAGTTGGCTCCCCTCCAAACTCACTTTTGTTTACATTTCTTGGGGTCTGAGACAGTAAGGTGTCCTTGATTCCCAGGCCTAGAGAGAAACTGTTTTGTCTAACTAAAATGGGAAAGCAGTAGCTAACACTTTATATGGAGTTTATATACTACAGAATTTCAGAACTACAAATATATGAAAAATATAAAAGCTAAAATCCTAAGGCATCACTACCACCAACTCTACATTGCTGCTCCATCTTCCACACACTTTTTCCCTGCTCCACAGTGGGATCCCTCTCAAGGGCCACAGTCCTTCAGGATAAACCTGCTGCCAGAGGGGCTGTAGCTTCTTTGGGAAATATCCACGTGCCCCGGTGCAGGTCTTGTGGAGAGCAGTGCAGATCCCTGCTCTGGCCTAGTCCCCTCCAAGGGCTGCAGGCAAGTCTCTGCTCCTTTGGAGACCTGCCCAGGGCAGCAGGGGAATCTCTCCTCCGGTGCCTGCAGCACTTTCTCCTCTCACCTTGCTGCTCCAGGGCTGTTCCCAACTCCACCATGCAGCATTTTGCCACTTCTCACCCCAGCCACTCGTGCAGCTTCACTGCAGCCAGGCCCAGAGCCCCGGGCCAAAGACATCCCTTTACCTGCACCATGAGTGACTGTCGCAGCTGCCTGGGAGACACGGGCAGTACTTCCACTTTGGAGCAGTGCAGGAAGAAGAGCAAAAACCAGAAGTCTCTGCACACAAGGCCGTCTCCCAGCAGCCATGGAAGTGCATCCAGAGGTGGGTGAGGCTGCAGCAGCGGGTGAAGATCGGACAGTCAGAGTGACTGAGTGGCCTCTACAGGCCTTTGGGGGCTCACTCTGTGGGACCCCACAGCACAAACCTTAGGAGAGCAGCTGAGGCAAGAGGGTTTCTCTAGCCTTAAGAAAAGACTTGGGAGACATTACTGCTCTCTGTAGCTACCTCAAAGGAGGGTGTAGTGAGGTGGGGGTAACAAACAGCAGGACAAGAGCCAATGGCCTCACTTAGTGCCACAGGCAGTTTACACTGGCTATTAAGAAAAAGTTTCTTCACTCAAAGTGTTGTAAAGCACTGGAACAGGCTGTCCAGGGAAGCAGCTGAGTCACCATCCCTGGAGCAGATATGGCACTCAGGGATATGGTTTAGTGTTTTCAGTGTTAGGTTAATGGTTGATTATCTGCATGATTCTATTAAGTGCATCTTGACTTTAACTTAAGACACATGGCTGTCTGCAAATCAGCTCCAGAAAATGCCAGCAGGTAACTTCCTTTTCCTTAGTATTTATGTTATACATACAGTAAGAATTTTATAATCATAGTAGAAACATTTTAATTCAAACACAGGTGAAAGTTTCTAACAGTATTCAGTCCTTTCTAAAAAGAAAAGTCAATGCACGTTACTATAAGTATTCTGTTAGTCTTCATTGTGATTTGAAACAGTGAGCTGTCAAAAATTTGTTTCCTGAAAAAAACTGTCATCCTTCCACCCCAATTAACTAACCAGTGGTTATAAAACATTGTTGAAAACACTTAAGTGTTACAAGACATGCCAATCATTAGGAAGTAATTTCACAGGATGTCCCAGTGAGGAGCTTAAGAACAGAATCAGGACAAAGCATGGAATAAAATAAAGTAATTTTTAAAATCAATTAAAGTTAAATAGGGAAGTGTTAGATAACACTAGCAGCTACCAGAACAATAAAAGGCTTCACAGAGCTGTACACGCTCATCTTTGTTACTCCCATCTACTAAAACTATTGTTTTGTTCCATTGGTGCATTTCTGTGCCTATACAAAGAACAGTTGCATAAATGTATCCATTATACACCAAAAAACACTTTTGTATTTGGGTGCTGCAGAGGCAATATGGCACACTGTGCTGAGCATTCATCGTTGAGTCGTGAAACATCCTCTCAAGTTAACACACAAAGTTGTCATGGCACGTTGAAGTCAGATGGCTGCAGCACTGCTTTTTAATCATTATTATTATACATTTGCCAGTTCTGATCAGTACTTCCAGTTCCATGAGCTGAAGACAGCAGAGATGCCACTGGTATCCTTCTGCCTTCCACTCTTCCATGCTCAATGACAATCCATGACAGTTAAATCCCACAGCTGCCTTTCCTTTGGACTTCATGAAGTTTGTATTTATTCGCTTCAGTAATCAGTCTACCCTTAAACACTCCTTAATCTGAAGCTTCCTTTTAGTCTTCATTTAATTTCCAGCAGTTAAACTCTTTTCCTTCTAAAATACTTAGAAGACATCTTGCACTCATTACTCAGTTTAAAAAAAAAAATAAAAAACCACAACAAAACGAACCCAAATGTTTCCAATTTCTCTTCTTTCTCTGCCCAATCCCATTAGAGAACGGGCTGGGCAGTGTGACTGGCACTCTTTTTTGCATGTCCAGATGTGTTCCCCGAATCCCCACACCACATCTGTTGTGCTGTCCTGTTTCTTGGTTCCTCCTCCTGGCTCATTTTCCCAGTTCCCTTCCATCTTAATGCCTCTTGCCCCTGCATCCTTTCCACTCTTGACACTGCATAGGAAAACTTCTCATCACATTTCCAATTATGAAGTTAATTTCACATTTTACTTTTCCTTCTTTCTACCTCCGAAGCTCAAGTTCACTGCAGTGTATGACCAAAGTATGAACTTCTTCACATCCTCCCAGGTCCCATTCCACATTCCTTGCCTCCTAAAGCATTCCACACTTCAAAAAGGCACTTCTAAGCTGCTCAGTGCTATTATTAATCACTGCAGCACTTGCTTACTTTGCTACTTCTCTCACTTGCTCCCTTGGCATCTCTAATGACTCCAACTACTCTTCTCTCTGTGGGCAAAGTTTGTCAGCTTTCTCCTATTACCCACAGGCAACATCACCTGCAGTCTCCTATTCCTCAATTAAAATAAGAAATTGAGTTATCTTCCTCTCACCCGTCCCCTCGCCTTGTTCCCTCCAGCAAGCTGTCAACACCTCAAACTCTCAAACAGCAAAAATAAAAACCCAAGATACCTATCTTCCCTGTCATGCATGTAGGCGCTCCAAAATTACTCCTTATTCTACCCTCAGACTATATGTGAGACTTTTCCCCTCAAAGTTAAGCCTTCTCCCTTTCTTTTTCCCAACCAGCAAGCCTTCTTCTATCACTGTACTTATGCAGATGTAAATACTTCTCCTTTCCAGCTAGCTGGAAGTCATGTAAATCTCTCTATATTTTCTGGAAGTCATGTTTTTCTTTCATTGTATGACATTATTCTGGGGTGTGATTCAGAAAGATTAATAACTTCTTTGATGTGCCCAGCCTGTTCATGCCCTTCTCCCTGTTCCCTAAACTTCTGCGCCAGTTTCCATCATTCTCAATGTCACACTGACTTCTCCTAAGCCTGTCTTTTCTCTGTGCCACTCAGTGAGTCACACTGTCACCCAAAGCCAACTTACCCTTTAGCAGAAAAGCTCAAATTTCCACTTAGAGACCTCCAAAGAATTCACATCTAAAACACTGCAGAGAAAATTAACTCTTTCTAGGCAAATATCACTGAAGCCTCAAGTGATTCCCCCCATTACAAATATCAGTGTGCTGTTCCATACTACAGAGTACCTTATCTGAGCATTTATTATATGGAAAAGAACTGAATTTATTAATTTGAGACAGAAAAGATACTAAATAAAAGGACCACGAAGTACCTTTATGTGACAAGGAAAAAGGAGGTACAATGGTAAGCATCATACCCATGAATTCTGTCATTTGAACACTGAATCCACAATGGATTTAACAACTCAAACACACAAGTAATGACAGCGTACCTTTATTTTAACATGGGCACTGCACTGATGCAGTAGCTACAATGCCAGCAGTCTTCTCCTTGCACAAACTACTATCAATCAGTAACTTCTAGGTGGAAGCAGCATTTAGTGCAAAGAATAATTAAGAAACCTCTAATGTTAACCATATCTTGTGAACTGTTTGCATATATAGTACAGCAATCATAGCCATTTCCCAACTGGCCTTAAACTTGGAAAACTGATCAGCTATAGCAGTTTGCATTTGAAAATTCTAACACAGACTTGTTTTTCTTTTAAAAAAATCTATCCTACAGCAATAAATAATGACTGACAATGTGTATATATTTGCTCAGAATCAGTTCAGCAACTTAAAAAAATATAATGTTCAGTGTTTGCTGAATTGCTTTATACTGCATCTATCACTTCAAAACACTACGCTAAAAAAAAAATTAAAGAAAAAAATTCTTCCAACTGTCTTCATACCCTATTGGTTGAAAAGTTTGCAAGCACTGCTGCCTCTCAGCTATTAATATGCAATTCAGGTTCCCTGGTCATTCTGGGAATCTTTACAGAACTTCCCTGCACACCCAGCAGCTCCCTGTGCAGCAGCGCTAAAGGGAAGCACAAGCCTGGTACAGCGAGCAGATTAAGTCATCTCCCAGTTCACAAATTTCCTTGCTAAAAACCAAACCACCCCACTTGTTGTGACTGATTTCTACATCTGCCAAGCTCACCCAGGAACACAATGCTCTGAGCTCTGTCCCTGTGTGCTCATTTCACCTACATGAGAAATCACACTAAGAACCAAAGGAAATATTCATGCTTGCAAAGTAATGGCTACACCTGTTCACGGGATATCTGCATTCATCTGCAGCTAGACAAGAAACTGATTGCAGTCCTGGATCATAAATGTCTCTACTAGATTATAGGTAATAATACTAAATTACTTTCTGGGATGCCTACAACAGAGCTAGAACACTAAGGGAAATACAGGAAACTTTGTTCTATTTAGAGGGAAGCTCTGTTCTTTGGGAGTATTTAGTGATTCACAAGCTGTAGGCCATGGGAGAACTGTATATTAGAGAATTAACTGAGAGAATTTAAAATAGTAAGACTGAAAAATGCTTCTATTGGCTATCCAAACTGAAAACATTTTAACAATTTTTGACTAATTATAGACCAAAGAAAAAGCAAATTTTGGCAAGTTTTCTAGTATCAGTCTGGAATTCTGCATAGGCTACTCAGATTCCATGAAGAGTTTATATATGCAGAATGCAATAAAATTTTTCTTTATGTATGGTTTAAGAATATAAAGGACAGCTTTTGTTTGGTTTGTTTTCATTAACAGTATCTTGGCGGGGCACATCAACTCTCTCCAATAAAACTAAGAAAATGTTGACACTAGGTGTTGAATGAAATATCATCATTGTTCAGGATTACCGTGTTTAGGGAAATAGTGCACTTTTTATTCTACCTTGGAAAAGTAAAAAATGCACATAACTGTCATATCCTTCCTACTTCCTTTTAAGTGGGATTTTTAAACACAAATATTTTAGTCAATACATAGCGAACTCTTACAAAAATATAACTTTTGACAGCATGAGAAACTGCTAAAGAAAAATGTATCTTCTTTCAGAACAGAACTGCAGTGCACCCCAGCTTCTACTGATTTTTACACTGCAAGTGAATCTAACTGAGCAAGAGCCTCACACAATATAGGCCACCTGTGGCAAAACAGCCATCACTGACCCTACTGAAGCACACACACACACTTGCCTCAAAACATTCAGTACAGGTGCACATAAAGATAGATCACATCACACCCGCACTTCTTCAACCGCTCAGACAACCTTTACTTCCAAAATCTAGTGCTTCCCGTAAGGCTGGGGAGAAGATATGCCCACGACAATCTCATGACACCGAATTTCTTGCACTGTGTGGAATGAAAACCCAGCCTTGATCCTCATGCTTCAGTACAAAGCTACTGTTAAATCCATATCAGAATCCAAATAATCAATATGGGAGCAACTGAAGAATTCCAGGAGGTAAAAAGCCAAAGATTCTTCTGCAGCAGAGATTACCCTAGTTTCATTCATCATTGCTGTAAATAAAAATTTAAGACTGGCTTTCTTCCCTTTGCAACAAAGGAATTGGGGTATTCTCTCAAGATTTTTTTCTTTTTAGTTATGCCCTTCCCTATATGGAAGCACTGCAGTGTTCATTAAAACCAAACAAAACCCAAAACCACACAAAAACCCTCTCCCAATTTTAAAAAGCACCATAGATGAAAAATCTGTTGGAAAAACAAAAAAACCAAAAACTCCATGGACCACCCTTCAGGGATGAAATGCTAAAGATGTCTTTTTTAATCAACCAGTTTGTGAAGATCTACAAAAAAATAAAAAGGATCACATTCTAAAGGTTCAGTGCAGTCAGCAGCTATATAGTTTTGCTGCTTATTCATCTTTAAGTTGACTTTCAAAAATAACACCCTAGCTCGTCAAAATATACATTTTCCATTTGCTTTTAAATTAAAATAATAATAAAAAAACATTTAAAGAATTCACAATCAATAGCATGACTAAGTTTCAGGATCATCTACAGCATATAATTTAAAGGTTCAAGATGCCAATATGCAGCATGTGGCAGGCCTATACGCTCCATGCAGCATGTACATTTAGGATAATCTCAAATAATCTTGATGTTCAGATGTCAGTCTGTTTCTTCCAAATCGTGTAGAATACCCACCTGGAGAAAATACAGTTAAGGAAAAAAAAAGGCAACACTTGTACACAGTTAAAATGTAGTTGTTTTTACTTATATTTAAATTCTGAAAACTTCTGGTAGCTAATATAGGGTAGGCAAAACACTCAAATGTGAAATCTCCCTGGATTCTCTTTTTGACTCAGCAGTTCAAGAATGCCTACTCTTCAATTCACATACAGGTTCCATTAAGGCCTGCCAGTTCTAAAGGCAAAAATAACCAGTTTCTCTGAAACTGTAAGCTTCAAGGGCAAGTATCTTTATATCCTTCACATTCTCTTGTCTTGAAAATGCAAGGTCAAATCTGCATTTCACAAAGAGCTGACAATAATGAGAAGCAGGAGGAGCTGGCTATAGTCAGTCTGGAGTCAGTATGGGGTCAGTATGGGGACTGCAGCACTGAACACTGCTGGGGTTAGAGACACAGAAGGGAGGCAAAATGAACACACATAGCAGAAGAAAGGCTGTGGCAGCATCATGTGCTTAATGTATTATGAATAAGCAGATCGTGGAAAGATGTTTCCTGTCAAGAGAGACAGCCACAGCAGGTTTCACCCTGCAGAAACATTTCCAGGGAGATCCCACAAATGCAGCGAACACCAAGGCAAATGCAGCTGGCAGAACCACCTTACAGCAGATCAAAATACCCCTCTCACGCTAAGGGCTTGAAGTTTATACTTCTAGCTCCTTATATAACTTCCCTGCCACCCACCAATTGAAGAAATTCTGAAGGATTATTTTTAGGAATGGGATGTTGCTGAGAATATGCATACCCCTCCAATTGGAATATTTTTTCCAGTAACACTACCTAGTAATGATTGTTAGGAATCACTCTTCCCCATTCCTCAGCCTTAAAAATCAAGTCTGAGTTTTATGTTCAAGAACAGATCTATCAGACAATATTTAAAGATCTGCATCATGCTAATCTGTATGAAGTTAGTTTCTTATTTTTGTAAAAGGAAAAAAGAAAATAAGAAGATACAGCCTTGTCAGAAGTTCCAGGCAGCATTACCCTTATCATAGTTTATCCTACATCACATACACTACTCGAAAACATTAACAAAAACACAGCCTGTTCATGAAAGGTGCTGATCATTTCACCAGCTGTGAATTTACAGCATTTTTAGAAAACAATTCCTACAATTGTTCTCAAGATAAAACTACCGTAGTTCATTTACTATGAAAAGAACCTTAAGTGTTTAAATCAGAACTGCCTTTTTGCTTGAGTTCATTACCTCCAATCAATCTGTGTTTGCTTGATTTATTAATATACACTCTCCAGTCTTCCTCAGTCTTTAAGGATACAATTCCATGTAGGAGGGAACACACACAGTTTCTTTCGAAAACTCTACAGGACAATAAAGCCTGCTAAGCTGTTCTTCATACAGAGTCAAGGCATCAGTCAGATTGATACAGTTTCCCTGAAGAAAAAAAAAAGTCCCAGTCACAATCAAGTAAATTAGCAAAATTTCAGATGAATATATACATTTTGACATTACTGCAAGGCTCCCACATATTTCAGACCCAGATACATGCTGTTCTTAATATTTAATATCTACAAGGCAAACACTGAACAGCTTGTCTTCATTCTGCCCACACCAAACAACAAGTTGTATCCTTTCAAGAAAGGGTAAGTATGGGGGGGATTATCTACATTCTCATTAGCAGAAGCAACCATTATATGAGGGCTTCCAGTTAAAACAGACCACCATATGTTGTTTACCTTTAACATCTACTCCATAACCATTTTCTTTATGATTGCTTAAATGTACTAGTAAGCAGTATTACAATGTCCTGATTTTTCTCAGTTATGTAACATTGCCTAGATCTTACAGTGTTTAAATGCACTATTAAAAATGCTATAGCCTGTTAATTTTAAACAGATTCTTTCACAAAGCAATATGACAAAATGCATCAAATTATACAGAAGTTCTCTGGCTGCGGGCTACATTGTCTTGAGTTTCCAAATCATGCTTCTGAAAAGGAAGATATTCCTATGATACTTTTTTGTCTTAGGGGTGAAACAACATATCATTCTTGGAATACAAACACATCAAGGATTACAAAAAGTGAGATATTAAAAAAAAAAAACCTCCCCCCCAAAACCCCAAACTCAAAAAATCCCCCAAAAAATCAAACCCCTCCCAAAAAACAACTAAAACAAAAAACTCCACCTAACTACTCCCCAAGCAACTCCTATTTGCAAGCACTACCTGTCCCAAGCTAAGTACTGATAAGAAGTTACTGCAATGTATACCTGGGATGCCCATATAAAAAAGCTCTAATTAAAAGACTGAATTCTCCATATCCATAATATGTTTGAAGATTTAGTGGTTACAGTGAGCTCATCAGATTGAACAAACACCAACTACCCAAAGCAATAAAAGTCAGATGTGTAAGTTCAATGAAAAAAAAAAAAAAAAAAAAAAAACCAAAAAAATTTTGTCATGTTTCTTGACTACATAACTGGATAGACTAGCAAATACTTTACAAGCATAAATTCAACAGCCTTAGGAAGAGTGTGGTAAATACAAGTTAATTTTAAGTTAGTGTCCAAATAAGTGAAGTTGAATACAGTCACCACTGTGTGGTCCACAAATTACTCAGGCTGGTTTTTTTTCCAGGTACAAGGCACCGAATGACGACTCACCAAAATGAAGCACACTGCTGCTGTGGCACAGCGCAGTGAAAATACATTCTGTGATTGTGGTCACAGTGGAGATAAAGGCTCTTGGCACACTGACAGCCAAGTGAATTGATTTGTGGTCTTCTACATCCACCACTTTCCTGGGGAACCTTCAGCTCAACCTTCAGGCCCCCAAGCATGGTACACCAACCAATGCTGTAACACTACACATCAACAGCAAGTTGTATGACAACTATGAAACTCTGCTGCCCACACAGCGTGTGCCAGCCTGGCCATGTGTAGGCCAGGATGAGATCTTCAGGAGATGTGTGTCCCCGTATTCCCCTAATGGCTGGGGGGTTTACTAGCAGGTAGTAAAAATGTCTTTTACCTTGATCGAGCATAAAGCCTGCTTTCCTTTTCTGATTTCTGATCAGTAGAAACAGAAGCATTAACTAGCATTTTCCAGAGTTACTCTAAATAGAAAAATCCTCAGCTTTCCCACACATTTTACCACTTCTAGTGGAGGAACATTTGCCACAGAAGATAAAAAGGAAAATAAAAAGGAAATTTTCATGTTAATGAATACACAGCTCCTAATAATTCAGCACAAGAGTCAAAGCACCACAAAATGATGGCAAGAAATGCAAGGCACAGAAGTTGTGTTAGAAAGAAAAAGAGTCTAAAGCAACAGCCTCCATCTATGAAATGGCAGGATCTTCCTGCAGCTCTGAATGACTTTGGGAAGTGTTTGTGTGTATACACAAGTACACAATTTTGGGAGTTTTTTTAACTGACCATTGAATGCAGCATCTTATTCCTTCCTGCCCTTCGATAACACGCGTAACCTGCACCCGACTGTGACAGAATCCAGATGGTTCAATTAGAAAAAGCTAGATCTAATGAAAAAAATTAGCTCCCTTACAGCCACAGCTTATTCACTATTTTAGGACCTCTAACTTGAAATGAGGACCCCAGGAACCAAGGACTTACTCAATGTTTCCTAAGTGTCTGACTGCCTATGTTTCACACTGCTAACACTGTGAAGCTTTTAAATCCAGGAGAACAGTCTCGAAGAAAGACTTGTTTTACCGTGTAGCTTATTTTTGGTACTTCCAGATTTTTTTAAATGGCTTTAAAATGATTACATGCACACAGATGCAGCTGAAAGTTAATTTTCACAAAGCAATGAACTAAGATGAGTTTGAACAAGTAGTATCTGTGCTCTTTAAAACAATGTACAACAGAGGCCAAAACAAGCAGAGGTCACATTTGAAATCAGTATTTCTAAACGGCTCCATTTACATTGCTTTTTCCACGTAACAGGATCAGATGATAACTAGAACCAAAGTGCAAAACATACATTCTGACTTTGGGATTTATACTATTTTTCCTACTTTTTATTGGTAAGATTTTTTCACAGTGTATTTAAAACACTTCTATTTCCAGAGGAAGTGAAAAGAGAATTCATTCCACTCATCTTCATCTGAATTTTCTGCATACTGCTCAATTTTTTTTTGATTGTGCTCAAGTTTTCACAAGTAGGAAAGAAAACCTCAACTTAAAAAATCTTAACACAGCATCTTGACAGTGGTCTCAGGCCCATGATGTGATTCTTGGGGTTGTCCTGTACAGGGCCAAGAGGTGGACTTTGATGATTGCTGTGGGCCCCTTCCATGCCATGAAATCTTATGATCCCACTCTATTCTATCACTCTCTAATCTTTTAAAAATCATATTTGGGAAAGCCCTCCTTCAAAAGAACTTGCATAAAACATGTTTTATTATAAATTTGACCATATTGCACAAACAAAACAGTACTTTTTGATTTGGTAAAGGAAGGTGACACACTGTATATAGAATTTTTCTTATTTGGGTTTGGGTATCAGAAAACAAGTAATATTTGTAAAGAGGTAGAAGACTAATACTAACTGAGCACAACAATGAACAGACTGCTGCAGTACTTGTTTAGTAACCTGTTATTATCCAGGGGATTGTGGCAGGTTTTTTTGGTTCGGCTGCCCTTTACCAAACATATAATTTTGTTTCAACATCAGACTGAATGCAGAAGGAAACTAAAAAACAACCTGTGTGTGTAATTTGAGTCATAAATAGAAACTCTGCTAGGTAATTTACAGAGCATACCACTATTACTTAGGAAATTGAATAGGATACTTCTATCGTTGTGTATCCAGTTTCCCAGACTGTCGCTTCAGTATTTCATCATTTCCCCCTTCTCTAGCAAGAGACAAATCACTGCAGACACCATGGAAAACAAATTACAGGAGCAATGAACATGCCAAGAAACAAATTTTTACTTTTCAAACCCACAACTCCCCAATCTCCAAATCAAGATCTTGCCTAAAGGTTCAGACAACCCACTTGGCTCTTCTATCAACCTTTTTCTTCTGGAGAAACACTACAGGATTTTATAGTTCTGCATAGTTATTATTTTTTGTAACTACTTGGCTTTACTCAACACAAAGTTATGCATTCCAAATATCAAATCTACAAAACTTAGGATTTATTTCAATAAAGTTATTGAAAAACCACTATTATTAACACCTTTCTTTAAAACATGACCAGCTTTATCAACCAAGACTACAGTGTTAATAACAATGCCAATCGCACTTAGATGTCCCAGTACCACTAAAATGCCACAGGGAACCAAGCCCGGAATGCAATGCAGAGATCAGTCCAATAACCTGTGCTCACTTTAACTCCCGCTGCCTAATGAAGAGTTATGTGGTAGAGCAATGCATTGTTTGTTCTGAACAGACACCATATAACTCCAACTACGGCTAATACTGAACGCTGTTTAATAAGGTTTAAAGCAGATGACTCACTAATTATATGTTTTCAAACGGAAATAAGCAAAATTTTCTTTTTTCTCCCGCAGGGTTCAGTCAAATTTTCAACATATACAAAACCCCTACCTGGCCCCCCTTATTTAATCTCTGTTCCATGTCAAACAGTTTGACAGGTACAAACTGGGAGAATGACAAAATTTTTTTAGCCCTTAAGATGCATCTTTCAGGCATAAAAGTACTTGAGGCAGTTTTAACTTTAAGATTAACAAATCTTAATCTCTAAGTCCTTGCTTAAGACAGATGACTCCTGAACTGTTTCAAAGCCTCTGTATCCTGAGTCTGCTCAGTGCTTGCACTCACTTCAACAGCTCATGCCTGTCTCCCAACGTCCATTTTTCTGGACTCTCACAAGGCATACATTCTGTAGTTCCATAGGTTTAGTTTTTAGGTTTCTACAGCACAATGCACAACAAATTTAAATAACAAATACAGTCCTGGACAGACAAAAAATATTCCTTAAAATAAGTAGCAAAAAAAAATTGCTTAAATTAACCCTGTAAGTTCCAGTTAACTCTGCCCACCTATAAAGTGGATGTGTCCATCAACTGGCTACAGGCTGAACTTGGGCCACTATACTTCCTCCAACCCTCAGAAAGTCAACTAACTAGTGAGTTGAAAGTAGATGAAAGGGTCCCTTTTCCATACTTGCCCATTTCTTGCATGCCTTACCCCACGTGCCATGGCCACTGGACACCTTTGTCTGTAACTGTATGCCAGAGGAGTTTAATTTTTAACATGGGTTTCTACTTTTGTTTTGTAATGATGTGCCAAAATTGGACATGGCCAAGGTTGGGTTTTTCCCTTCCTCACTTCAGAGTGACTAATAAGCAGCGAGACACTGATCATGAAACACCTAGCATCAAAACTAGGCTTAGGTTCTGAGGGACAGGGAGAGCCGTTAAGAAAATAACAGGTGCAAACTCAACTGTAGGTACCTCCACTGGCCAAACGATAATTAATTTAAAGCTGAACTCTCAGTAACAAAAGGAAATGAAAATGTCTGTTCCTTAAAGTGTCTCAAGCTACGAAATCACAGAGGCTCACACAGGGACATACAGCCATTCTTCCAGCCTCCTTTCATGGTTCAGTCATGGAGAATCTTGCTCCCTCGTTGGAAGTGCTAATTAGAAAGCCCACACAGCAGCCAAAAAAAGGCATCCAGCCAAAAAAAGGCATCTAACTATGGAGCAACATGATGATTGTCTGGACATTTAGAGGGCTGTACAAGAGAGCGGCCAAGAAGAGACAGCTTAGTGAAGGGCCACATGTTCGTGTGGGAGACACATGATCCCTTGCACCAGGGTCAGTGCTGTTTACTGGAACCTCTGAGTGGTCTGAGTTTCTATCCTGCCTGGGCTGAGTGACCCCAACCAGGAAGTCACAAATTCCTGTTCAGAGGTATTTTTAAAGGTTCTACTACATAAACAGGCTGAAAATGATAGCCTTCTCAACCTCAAAAGATTAGATCAACAGAACAAAAACTTAGCACAGAAAAAGGCACTTTCTTAGTTACACATAATCCACTGACACTCAGACAACCTTACAACCAGTCTCTGCATCTGATAGAGCATGGTTTCACAGCTCTTGGGACAATCTTCACATGCTACTTTGAAGGCACAAGAAAGTGATGGTTCAGAAAAACAAAAGCCACAAACATATCATGCTGATATCTACAAGTATATGTACTCACTTGAAAGAAATCACTTGGGCCATCTAAAAATCAGACTTTTAGAAAGTCCAATACTGTAAAAACACTTAACGTGTTCAGAAACAAGTTGCTAGGAAGGTGTATTAGAGATGAAACTGGACCTCAGGACACATCAAGGTCTTACATCCTCACCAACTCCATTTCTCCCCGCTGTGATGGCTGGGAACCTGCACCTCTAACTGTCTCTCCTTGGAGAGCATAACACCAAGCACCTCACAGACCTGGCCTCAACATCATATCATTAAACACTTCAAAGCACCAGCTTGGAGAAGAATAATGGAAATAAAAGCATATCATATGACCATTGAACCACAGAGTGGTGGGATTATGTTTAATAGTAAGTTTTCACAAACAAGCTTCAAGTCTTAAACCTACAAACAGGTTTGTAAGTTCTGCAGGCTAAGGGCCCTAAAGTTCATGTCTCTCTGTCCAGATTCTGTGTAGGCTGCAACACTCAATATGGATGATGCCGCTAGAAAAGCAAGGGCGTGTAAAGCACGGCTGCTACTCATACAAGTTTTTGTTCTAAGCTGTGATTACTATTTGCACAGAGAAGTATGGAGGCATTTTTCCCCAAATACACTCAGACACTGACTTAAAGCAGCAGAGAATGACATCCATTAACTGCCCTTTTATATCCTTCCAGAGCAGAAAAAAGGGAAGAAGCACCTCCTTCATCTTAAAATTGGCTACATAAGTTCTTATATCCCCTAGGAATACAAATAAACAGTCTGAAAAGCCTTCCACAGGCAGAAACTCTACAAATGTTAATAAACTGCCAGGCAATGCTGGTTACCTGCCTCCACCTAGTGGCGACAGGACATTCAGCACCAGCATTTGGAGACCGCTTGGAGCATCACCACGGAAGGAATCCCGAGGGAACCACCAGGTGTGCTAGAGCAGCATGCCAGAAATAATTTTTTATAACCTCAGATAAATTATATCCATCTGGAGTTAGACAGCGCTAGACCCTGCCTGCTGACAAATTCATGTGCAGATCAGAACATTTCCTAAAACTTGTGCAGAGCTCAATGAAGAGGAGATGAGCATTTCCCTTTATTTTTCCCAGCAGTGGCATTTAGACGGGCAGCAATACAGTATGTGAAAGGATGGCATTTCATGAACACAATTCCACTTTTGGGTAAAGCACTTCTCCAGCATTTAAAGAAATGACATCCTAACTAGATGTACATGATTCTGTTCAGGGTGCAAGGGGACAGACCACAAACTACAAAGGACAGAAATTTTCAGTGTTAGTACAACATAAGGCCAAGGCAGAAGAATCAACTATAATTACTGGCTAGCACTCAACAGGACAACGATCCTTTTGCTGCATTTTTCCTATGAGACATTTCCTCATGATAGCAAAGATAAGGCTCTAACAAGTAAGTGGACATTCCCCCAGTCACTTTTCTTGATGATATTTAATATTTTTTGTTTTAGAGAACCAAAATGCAAAGAACCGCCTTAAAAGGCACATGATTTCTTCAGCAAGGCCTGCTACGTAACATAAGCATCCTGGAAGAAGATAGTTGGAACAAAAGTAACTTAAATTCCTAATGTTAATACACAGAGCTAAAACCACTGGCATTTAACAGCAAACAACAGAACATTCAAAATCATTTATGAGTTCACAGTGTGTGACTAAGCTGCCGAAGTTGGTGGTGGTGATGTCTGACCTTCTGTCTATAGTCTAACCAATCCTCCAAGCAGCCAGCTTCAGTTAGTTTAACTGAATTTAAATTTAAGTAATTTAAACAAAGTTATAGTGAGCTAATTTTATTTAAAGCACCCCAATACTCTGTTCATCCTATGACCACACTATTGAATTGTCTGAGGGTGTGGTGGGTTGACTGACTGGATGCCAGGTGCCCACGAAAGACACGCTGTCACTCCCCTGCTCAGCCGGACAGAGAAGACTAAATATAGCAAAAGGCTCATGGCCCAAGATAAGGATGGGGAGAGAACACTCACCAGTTACCATCACAGGCAAGCAGACTCAACGTGGGTAATAAACTCAATTTCCTCATCAAATCAGAGTGAGATAAGAAATAAACCCAAATTTTAAGAAGACCTTCCCCTACTGCTCTCTTCTCCCCAGGGTGAACTTCACTCACAAATTCTTTACCTCCTCCCCTCTGCTGGGGGGATGGGGAATGGGGATTGTGATCAGTTCATCCCATATTATTTCTGCTGCTCCTTCCTCCTCACACTCTGCTCTGCTCCAGCCTGGGGTCTCCCCCTATGGGAGACAGTCCTCCATGAACTTCTCCAACATGAGTCCTTCCATGGGCTGCAGTTTTTCATTAATTGCTCCAGCATGGGTCCCCTGCAGGGTCACAAGTTCTGCCAGGAAGCCTGCTCCAGTGTGGGCTTCCCACAGCATCACAACCTCCTTCAGGTATCCATGTGCTCCAGCATGGGGTCCTCCAGGGGCTGCAGGTGGATCTCTGCTCCCCTGCGGAGCTTCATGGGCTGCAGAAGCACAGCCTGCTGCACCATGGTCTTCATCATGGGTTGCAGGGGAATCTCTGCAGTGGTACCTGGAGCATCTCCTGACCCTCCTTATTCAGTAACCTTGGAGTCTGCAGAGCTGTTTGTCTCACATATTCTCACTTCTCTCTCTGACTGCAACTGCTGTTATGCAGCAACTTTCGGCCCTTCAAAAATCTTATCCCAGAGGCACTAGCACAGTCACTGATGGGCTCAGCCTTGGCCAGGAGCAGGTCCATCCTGGAGCCAGCTGCAATTGGCTCTGTTGGACATAGGGAGTCCTCCCCGCTCCCCCCCCACTACCAAAACCTGCCCACATAAATCCAATAGAGAAGAATATTCCATTTTTGCAGAAGACCTTTTTTTTTTTCCAGGCCCAACTGGGAAGTGCCTACAAAGACTATCAAATGGGCTGAGTAGTCTATCAGTAGATGTATCAAAAGCTGATAGCTGTCTGCCCCAGTATGAATTGTCCTTTTTTCAAAACCTTCAGGAAGACTAAACTGCTAGAGAACATTGCTTCTATACTCCAGCCCTTTCACTAGCTACTCGTTAGCCCTAAGTCCAGTGTTAAGCCACAGCAATTTTAATATTGTTTCTTTCCCATCCTGCCATGTACCACCTTGCTGCTTTGGGACCACAAAATATAATAT
Organism: Callaeas wilsoni; assembly: GCA_013398955.1. NCBI lineage: Eukaryota > Metazoa > Chordata > Aves > Passeriformes > Callaeidae > Callaeas > Callaeas wilsoni. The sequence goes on along the minus strand of VWPU01014612.1, from coordinate 22,745 downwards.
TGCATAGTTTCACAACGGCTAAAACCCACCAGGGCTGGTTCAGGATTGCTGTCCTTTCTTTTCTTCTGTGCAAGCAGATGCCGGTGAGCTGCCTTATCTCCTCCCATGAGGATAAAACAAGCAGCAGGGGCTGCACCAGTCTCCACCTCATCTGGTTCCAACCGATACAGAATAACTCCCCTGTCCTCTGGCTACACCACAGCCATCATTTCAGCTTTCAGCACAAGTTTCTTCTCCACAGTCCTTCTGCAAAGTCCAACAAAACCTGTTCCCAGACATACATTTACCCTCATTCCACTACGGTGAGCTAGTATCACTGTGTATGCTACAAGTACAGCAACTGCAACGCAACGAATTGCCCTGTTTCCAAAAGATTTAGTGTCCTTTTGATATCAAAGTCTGCCATAAATACTTCCACTATTAACAGGACAGAAATGCCATTAAAATTTACAGTGTGGTACAACCATGTTAATAATATCTTGTATTTCAACCACAAGATATTTCTCTTGCCCATACAACCACAGCGTTTTAAAATAGAGCAGCATATTAGAATTGCCAGAAACCTCATCCCGCAAGTTTTGCATTTCTTTATAAACCTGCACAATTTTACAGTAAACCAATTTCTTTATATTTCAGAGCTTAAGGATATTATACCAAAATACAGTATTTAGATTCTCCACACATCAGAAGACTAGTTTATGAGCATGACAAAAGAAATACAACTTCAGAGACTTAGATTTTGCTGAACCATCTGCTGGCTCCTGTCACATTCTTGTACAATTGCACACAGCTTTGTGGCATTCCAAATTCAGGATTACATAAAGTATTTTCAGTTGAAAGCTATACAACAATTCTATTATCTATGAGGCGGCTGTACTAATTTTCTAATCCCACTGCACCTATATGTCAAACTCTTACACCTTAATGAGTGACAAATTTCCATGTTTTACACTCTACAGTTGGAGACATTAGTTTAAAAACCATGTATCTCTTCATGAAGTACATCTGTTCTGCTTTTACAAGAATTGTTTAGCTGCAGTATTCTGCTGAGTCTTAAAATCATGTTTTTAAACTCCAAACAAAAGTGCTACATATTCAGCTGAAATAATGAAAAAAGACGAGTCAGTTAGCAAAGTTATCATGTAAAAATGCCTGTTAAGTCATTAAAGGGAGAAAAACAGCTTGTTGTAGATTTTTAGTTAGTTTTGTCTTGTAACTGAAAAAATGCAAGTTGCAATAGGTATAAAGCAGTACTTTATTACATCCAAGTATCATACCTGTGTGAAGTATTTTCCATCTTGTTTCAGGACTTTCATTGAGAGGTCAAGAATCAACCGTAGAAATTCCCATGTGGAATCTGCATATGGGGAATGATTGAAAAACAGAACAGCACATTATTGGCTTGTTTACTTATTACGTATTTAAGACTTGCAAAGTTTTTTAAAAATTGAAAAATAAAAAACTGAAGCCTGGATTAAAAAATACAAATACAAACCATATGCAATGGCAATGATGGCAGTAGTATTGTTGTTCTTCTTCACAGGAATTTTCCTGAAGTTTCCAATAAATTATGTACTGAGGAAAATTTACTGGAGTATGAAATACTTCTCAAGAACTACAGGAGTTCATATTATTCTGGAATAAGAGATTTAAAAGAGTGCTAGGCATTTGCTAGTCTTTTCTAATATTCAAAAAAAATTTAAAGAAAAACAGATGTCTATCTTTTATCTCCTCTCAGATTTGCTTTTTAAATGGAAAAAATGAAAGCATTTATGTTGCAAACTATTATGCAGCAGGACAGAAATGTTGAAAATTCTCAGACATTTAATAAAACAAATTAGAAGATCTACCTTCTTCTGGAGATGTGGAGATTGGAACAGCTGTCAGATCATTAATTACATAATCAAACATTCTTCCTTCTTTGGCATACCTCTTCAGTACAGGAATACAGTCTTCAATTAGAACCTATAAGGATGAAATACAGTAGCTAGTCCTCAAAATACCCTAAAACTGCCCAGGTAAAAGGAACAAATGTGGATTCACAGAAATTAAGAGGGAAAAAATACAAAATTAAACACATGTTTAATTCTAGGCTCCACTTTTAACTTTTTAAAGCATATAGAAAGGAGAACTTTGTAGGAATTAAGACAATGACAACACAGGCATTCCAGGACCGAAGTTCCTGGATCCGTGACCACTGCTCTTCCTACCAAATGCTGACAACAGTTAGCAGTTCCAACATATGAGTAAAATACGGTATTTGTGTGAAGGGCCACTGATTTCCACAGAGCAGCATGTGACTTCTCTGTTGATTTTGTGTGTTTTTATTAGCTCACTCCTGTAAGTTAACATCTGTGACAACATCTAAGGGCCAGTAATGAGAACAGAAACATGTCAGATTACACCTGGGCTCATTTCTAAGTGCCGTCAGATGCAGCACAAAGACCTCAACTGAAGGGATGCATAATGTTTTTTGGGGTTTTATTTTAATACGATAGCAGTGTAATAGTAAGGGATTTTGCCTGCAAATTAAAAAAAAAAATGTTAAATGTGTATTACAAATTCAGGTATTTTCAACAGTATAGAACAACTAAGAATTACACTTTTCTTCTATCTTTTTAACAGTTTAAGGAATTATGTTAAACACTACATTCTTACTGCTATCTCCTCTTTATTTCTAAGTTATAGCAAACGTTCTCCTATTTCACATTCCTTAAAAGCTACACATGCAATTAATTTTACAAGTCTGATGATGGAGCTAAAATACTTCCAACACGAATTGTAGCTATTAAAATATGCAAGTGTCATACAAAAGAAAAAAATGCTTCCCAAACTTAAGTCAGAAGACTTGTCCCCAAAACTCTGCCATAGCAGTCTTCCAGGCTAGGTCTACACGTATTTGAAATACTACTTGTAATGAAAGAAAAACAAAACATTACCTGGTAGCACTCTCCCTTCAGATTGTCTAAGACATCTCCGCACGTTTTACGCATGTGTTTTTTACACCCGTCAATCACCATTTGGTCAATGTTTGAAGCTTGTCAAGGCACAACGCATTCCAGAAATAATAAGAGTGACAGTTTCTACTTCTTCAGAAACAAGTGCTCAAAGAGGTGCTATTCACAATGGAATAGTAAGATGTGTCTATTGGTATATATACTGCAACAGCCAACTTTATGTACTGGCCTCCAGATTCAATTAGATGATTAGGAAGTGCTTAGTTTTGATTTTAACCAGTATTTTTGATAGCTTAGGTTATCATTACTGTGAAAGCCTGAAATGTAAACTGTAAAACTGTTAAAAACTCCATAAAGTTAAACCAGGTTAAGATTTTAACCTACATTTTTAAAACAAATATTTCTAGTCTTAGCAAAGGGATCCCAAAACCTGGGATGGTCGATAGTTCATATGGCTAACAGTGGTTTACGTTACAAACTGTATGAACTACAGAATGTTGAAAATTTGATTGGTATGGGTATTTTTAAAACAGGGTTGGTCAATTCCTCAATACAGTTCATCAAGTCCTGACATTCCTATTGATTAAATTTTTTTGCTTCTAGGCACTACTTTTTTTATAGCTTTCTTTAAGAAAACAGAACTCAAGAAGGCAGAACTGAGCCCAAACCACAAACCTGGCAAACCTGTCGTCTGTTATTAGAGAAAGCATCAGTCTGATGACTGACGCATTCCTTTCCTGCCTTATGTAAACTGCTACTCAGTTATAGTATGGATTGGGAGCCTGAAAGCAGGTGTTGCATAATAATGCACAAATATGTAGTCACTGGGTCTCTCTAAGCTGACAAAAAGATTTCATTTTAGACCTTATCTCCTCATGCAAATCAGAACCTGACAGGTAATTGTGCTCAGTGCTAAGGTATCAGCAGAAAGCTCAGGTTGATATGAATGATAGGCCATTTGTCAAAGGATATCTCTACCATAGTAACCATCTTTGGCTTCAGTTTGACTATCTCATACAGTATACCTCCATCACCACCTCCTAGGATTAGCACTTCTTTCCCAGTGTAGTCTTCCTTTCCACTGCCCATTATGGCTTGAGTATATGCCAGGTCACTTTCTGCCAGATCTGATTGGAAGAAGAGAGAATTGGACAGAAATCGTAAATCTTCAATTGTTCTCATTAACTAGCATTAATCCAGAGGTGATACAGTACAGACCAAAGCAAGATCTACAGAAACAACCTGGCTCTCAGAGACAGCCCAAGTAACGAGATTCTTCTCAGAATCCTACACAGGATTTCTCCAGTTCTCCATGTGAACCCAAAAACAGCCACCTCAGCCTTGGGAAATAGTGTGTGCCAAGAGAAACAGAGTAGTAGAGCAAAACCATCGGTCTTTGTAACTTGATGCTCACGCTTGATACTTCAGTGGGCTTTTATCTTGGACTCATCCTGCAAGAGACAGATCTGGAAATTTTTGAAAATACATTGTGGACCCCAGCTAAAAAGAGCAAGCTAGACACACAGCAGTTGATCTCTGCACAGAAACAAACATGACCATTAACATCCAGGTGCTGAAGGGCCCTGCAGCTTGCCTGCTGCTAGCATTAGCTTCAAAGCAGGCAGTAACACTCCCAAGCTGCAACAACAGATCTGCACTACAAGGGCCAAGCTTTGTGCAGCAGCACATCGTGGCATATCCTATCACTCTGCCTGGCAATCGCCACCTCACTTGCGAGTGTGCAATAACAAAACGAGACAAAGCATTATTTCAAAATCCCATGAAAGGGAAATAAGTAATGGCATACTTCCCATTCTACAAGGTACACTGTCATAATGTTCAAGCAAAACCTCATCTCCATATTAAACTCTGATGAAAATTTCTGGGTAAAAGTACTGAATACCCAATTTGATGATTTCTAATACAATTCTATCTGGATTAGAAAATACCTTGCTAATGAATTCAATAACAATGCTTTTCAGCTGCCATCTGCACAGAAACCCTCTTGACAGCTGCAGAAAGCTAACTGAATTGTTAGAGGTACTTCCAGTGATTTTAAAAAGCTGTATTTCAATTTCTTAATTACTCTACCATCAGAGTGAAGATAGGTATTTTATCCCTCAGCAGCACCATTCCTCATTTACCACAGTTGGTCCTTTTCAACATAAGAACTAAGATTTTACAAAGCATAGTCCTTTTGTCACCTAGATTTTCCAGCAAACGGCAGTCTCCAGCTTTAAAGAACAGTAGCCCACCTTCTCCTGAGTTCACTTTCAAAAATACAAAAGGTCAGCAGACACAAGGTACCACATATAAAAACCCTCATATAAAGCTTGGGCCGCCATTTTGATTAATTTACGAGTTCAAGTTCTATTATTTTGAAGAAGAGTCAAAAGATGTTCACCAATAAAGCAGCTAAACGGTTTGAGATACAGCTGTCCTATACCTCACCAAGCAGGAAACTCCCTTAGAGAATCAAGGCAGCAGCAGGATTATACACACACACACACCAGGGCCCCACTTCTTCACATTTCTTTAGAACTCCACTGTGTTTTGATGACTGATGAAGTAGCTTGTTTTACTGCCAAAGAAAAGCTCTCAGAAGGCTGGACTGGCAACAAACAGGGAAAAGCTCACATAGAAGAACGGAAGAGCAAGCTCTGCTATAGAACACCATCTTCTATTCTCCCGGGCCACGTTTTGCAGCAAACATACTCTAACTCTGGAAAAATTAATCTTTTTTTTTTTAACTCTAGATTTTACACTGATCAGCCTGATTAACATCCTTAATATACAGGAACAGATATATGTGCACATGCATAAACAGTTTCCAGAACCATGACCTTTAGACATCTATTAAAACTGCCATAGCAGGATAGAAAACAACACTTCCAACATTCTCACGCCAGAGATCCTTAAATGAGATGATACTTACTAACATCCCCACTGAGAATAAGAATATTCCCAAATTGTTTTGAATGCAGAATTTTAATATTCTGAAAAGGTGAATCTTCATCATAAACAACTTCATCTATGTCATACTCCACCAGGCGCCCATCAGCTGTGGGCCAGTATCTATCAATGACACCTCCTCTCAAAATGGCTGGCAACCTAGGAAAAATAGCATGAAAAAAATTACAAAAATTTGGAATTTTTATTTTAAAAGATATCTCTTTTAAATATCCTGTGGATTCACCACAACAAATAATATTTACAAAAGGCATCTAAGAAAACTTGCCACATTTAACACTCAACAAATATAAGAAACCTACCACTCACATGTTAAATACACATAGAACTTGCTAAGGAACAGATAAATGGTTCTTCTTTATGTATAATTTCTACAATGCACCTGTGAATTTCTCTTTATTCAAAGAGATGGAATTTACGTAACATACAAACCTCTGTAGAAGAATCAGCTCATGACCAGAAATTTATACAATACAAAAGCAGAACACAGGAAAAAAACCATGACCTTCCCATCTTCAGTTAAGAATGCCATTTCTTTGAGATTAAGTAGATTTCACTTTGAAGCTGTACTGAGAGATTTTAATACACTGAGAAACAAAAAATGAACTATTGCAGTGTTTCAAACTGAGCTGGGTCACCCTGCAGTGCATAAGCACATTCCTTGATATCAGTCAACAGTATGCAGTACTTTTTAAAAGTGGTTCAAGCATCTGCTAAGACTGTTTTGGGTTTGTTGTTTGTAGGTTTTAGGCTTTTTTTTTTAATTCCATAGAGATGTACCTTAGTTCAAATCAGTATTTCACCTGTAAAGACAAACTATCTTTGAAATGACAGCAAACAATCAAAGGGATTACGTTTAGGCAAAATGTGCAGACACAGAGTTCATCAGATCTGTCACACACAAAGAATTAAGGAGGTTTTTTCCCAGGAGGCTGTAGCAGAAGACCAGACAAAGACAAGCTTCTTCTAAATTCCCTAGTGATTCCCAATCAACATTCCAGAAACACTTCCTACCCCCAGCAAGCCGCCAGATGGCGGCACACGGTGGGAGCAAGCGCAACCCTTCCTTACCTCGGAACAACTGAAAGGCACTGAAAACTTCTCCAGCTACACTTACCCTACTGCAGCTGCGTGTGTGCAGCTTGCACCAAAACAATGCAAAACAAATTAAAAAGAACCCCAAAAAACAGAAAAAAAACACACACAAGCAAAAAACACGCAAAAAAAGACACTGAGGAGTGTGCGACAAGATCTATGCCAGAGGCACTGTTCTAGGAGGTTCATCTTCCTATACCAAGGTAACCAAAAGATCTAGATCACCTCAGGCAGATGTGGTCCTGAGCTGTTCTAAAAAATTTCCTATCACAAGGATTCCACAAACTCCCTCTATCATTTCAGCATCAAAACAGCCTCAGAAAGCTTCTCCTCCATAAACACAGATGCAAGACGATCTATGTTCATACACTGTGCACATTGTGAGGCTTTACCAGGTTGAAGTAAAGCAAGATAATTACTCTGTTTTACATACAACTGTAAAACAGATGTAATATTCAAGTATAATACCACTTTTCAAATTACTACCATTTTACTTGTGGTCTCTCATAACCTTCAGATCTACTTTGTGCCACAGTACTGCTTAACTGTTTTGCTATTTTGTAGTTTCGTCCTTGGAGGAAACTTGCTTTTTAATTTTCTTAATCCATTTTCACTTCTATGTTCCTTCAAGCACCTGCTGCACTTTCCACCACGTGCACGCCTACAGTAAGTGCTCCCTGGCTTCAAGGTATCAGTCACTGCCAGACAGCCACCACAAACACAACAATAAGCCATGTCCAGTATGAAAGTTATTTCAGCACCAGGCCATGAGCTGCAATTTGAGTCTGGAAAGTTTAATACATAGCCTTGAATTTAAATAATCCAAACTGACAGAGGGCTTGCAAAGCCTCCATCCTTAAATTTTATTAGAAAAATTTGCTACAAAACACCTCTATCTTTTTGGCAGCTCCTTAAACCATACATGCCCACAGCGAGCACCATCAGGCACAGCAGAGGCAGAGATGTGAGAGAAGAGCTGCAGCAAACCTTGTCAGGGCAGGGTCTCCTCTATGGGCCTGAGCTCCATTTTAGCTCTAATCCTCATCCCTGGTCCCTATGCCAGAGCTGCACTGCAGCTCTATCCCCACCTGCCCACATCTTTCATCAATCCTTGACACCCAGCTCGCCCTCAGAGCTGCCCCAGTACTAGAGCCCAGCCTGGCAGCCACAGCGCTGGGTCTGGCCCTGGTCACCATCACCAGCTCACCTTCTCCAGGAGTTGCAGGACGTGGCCCATAGGGTACAGTTTATGCCCTGCCCTATTCCCCTGCACCCTTGGCTGCCCAGCCCTTCCAGAGCAGTCTGCTCCTGCTTCCAGGCTGCATTTTCTCTCACTATTTCATGCAATCGTCACAAGAAACAAACAAAAAAAAAAAATCCCATCCATACCTTCATATTCCAGGCTATTCACTGCATTACAGCAAAGCATAACTTGCTTATCTTTGTAACTATGCAGACAAGCCACACACAGAAGTGGAGGTACAAACTTACCGTTTCACCCTTTTTATGTTACCATGAAACAACTCTTTCATTCTTTCTTCTACTTTGTTTAGAAGCTGCAAAAAATAGCAAATGAGAGGTAAAATTTTTCGATCAGCACTTAATGCAAAATGTCTGTTAAATTAGTCTACCTGGAAGGTAATAAAACATAGCATCTGCTATGAAAAGGCTTTGAAATGTTACACTAGGAGCCCATGAGTAACTAGCTGGCCTCCTCAGCCTGGTTACTAGCAAGAATGTGCACATTTCAGCAGCTGTCATCACTGCATTTAGCTGTTCTCCAGGACAACACAGCCAAAGAAGGAACATGAGAACCCTTTACAGTTACATTCCTGCTACAGCAGTGGCCTCTTCTCCTGCAATATCCAATGTCTAAAGCCTTCATACCAGAGAAGACAGTTTTTTCTCCATGGGGAAAAAGACTTGAGTATGGAGGCTCCCAATCTCTCAGAACAGAGAATGAAAAGAAGTCTCACACTAATACACTGGGTTGCAGACTGAGCATCTCATGCCCTCCCTCACTGCCCTGGGTAGCTGAAGAGACCCAAGCCCTGACCAAGGCTGCTGTATCTTTACAACTTTTACAAAGAACACAAGGCCCAGTACTTGCAGAAGACTGTGTGCATTCGTGCATTCACATGAGTATGCAACTTCAACAGATGTTACTGTTCCTCAACTGTGAGCATCCAGGGTTGAACTGACTTTAATATTTTTAATCTTTTACCAAGATAGACTTTGACAGACCTGAAAAAAAGAGGGGCTCTCCATGCAGTTAGGTAATCCTAGTAAGCAGGACTCATACCTTATCAACTTCCTCTCCTCCTTTCATGTGATCATTGTAGCTCTGCAGATCCACCAACACTAATCCATGAGGGTGAATTCTCAAATTGGCAAAACTACAACAAAGACAGTGATGACAAATTTATTATCAAAAATCAAAGTAAGGAAAGAACATCTGAAACAAGTTACATTAAAATTCAGAATGCATGTATTTTTTCCCCCAGCATCCGTAACTGTTGACAATGCCAGTTCAAGTCTTCCTCTGCAAGTCCCAAAGAGCAAACAAAGTTGCAGGAACTTGCCTATCACTACACAACTAATAAAACCAGTAAGAAGCAAGGCAGTGAAACAGGGTGTTTAAGCCACAATAACTATGGTACAATGAGAATATGCTGCTTGCTAGTCTATAAGGCCTGCTGGAACAGGTGTGTTGGTCTGGTTTGGGCTTTTTAACTGAAAACAAGCCTTAAGAAAACAACTGGACACTTTCCTTCCCCTGTATTTTCCTTTTCACTTCTGGCAGTGTGTTTCTGTTTTGTTTTGTGGGCAGGGTGATTGGGGTTGGTTGGTTGGGGTTTTGTTTGGTTGGTTTTTTTTAACTTTTTATTGTAACTCTTCAGAGACACTGATCACATTCAAAGGTGAGTAAAAATCTGTAAGTGAGAAATAATAAGCATCATGGAGCAAACCACAGCTTTGACTGGCAAAGAAATTGCAGCAGCAAACTCTCATTGATGAATACAGATGCAAAGTCAACTAAACGCCTACTGTATATCTACTACAGGAACATTTAGAGACCAAAGAGCAAGGCATCACCATGCTAAGTAAATTAGGTGAACACAGTGAATCTTCAAGAACTTGCAACAAAAAAAACCAAGAGCTAAGGGCAGTGGGGAAGGACACAAGGAAACAGTGTAGCAGAGAATATCCTTCCCATTCTAGGGAGAAGACAAAAAAACAAAGGCTACAAGGGGATAGGAAGGAGGAGAAAAAGGAAGTGGAGAAGAAAGATACACTAGAAAAAAAGAGCAGAAGGGATGAGAACAGGAATGGCTGAACAAAGAAAGAAGGGTGTTTAGGGATAGAAACACACTAGTACAACACAGAAACCTCAGATAAAGCTGTATCATTCTCTGAACGTTCCATTCTTTGCCTGTCTGCTCTTATCACCCCACTCAGCCCCAAAGGAAAACACAAACCAACTCTTGTTGTGACAAAAAGTTTAGATGACCTTTCATCTCCCCACCAGTCCCATCTTCTTTGTCTCTTCCAGAGCTCCTTTTGCAAACTGTCAGCCTCAATATGAACACCACCTCTCCCATGGTGCTGGGAAGTCCAGCCCTTAGCTGCAGTCAGAGATAAAACCCTGAATATGCTGTGGTATCTGAAGATAACTTCTGGTAACTGTAAAACAATCAAATTATGAAACTGACTGAAGCAATTCATGAATAAAAACAGCCTTGCTGGCCTTGGAACAGCAGTGATCTGCAGCTCATGTGTTACTACTGTCACCCAGTTCTCTTCAGAGGATGGGTCTGGGCAGTCTGAGTCTTTCCTCAAGACTGCACACAGGTCTTGCCTCCAGGAAGAAAAGGCATTTCGATTTAACACACACATGCACACCCTGAGCCCACAGACTGTCACCACCTTGGAGCAACCCTTCCTCCATCCCACAGCTTCCCCACTAGGTGTCCTTCGACACAGGTTTTTGTTTAAGGAACAAAATCCTACCAGGATTCTGTTTACATGATCGTTTGGTTTTTCTAAAGGACAAAAGAGCAGAACTCAGAAGATGGAAGTACTGGTCGCTCCAGCAGGTTTTGGACACGACCATTCACTGTGAAAAGGGTCAAGTCCACAGGCCCTCAGCTGTGGCACTACAGACAGAAATATGTATATGCAGTTCATAAGACAGCTCTATAATTTGATTCCCTGAAAACTGGCATGCTGTCAGAAATATTTTCACTGTTAGAAAAACTTTTTATCAGTTTATTTCCATATTCTGGGAGTTGTTGGCACAAATAAGCAAGATTGTCTGTCCCGTGACTCAAGTTCTCTTTTAGATTAATTTCCTACAAGAATCACGTAGCTGTCATAAGATTTGACAGCTGACATCTTCACTTCCCCTGTGAATCCATGAGAGCCTCAGTAGGGGATGTTCCTGCCTCTGCTTTGGGGTGGGAGGCACGGAGAGGCAGAGGAGAGTTCCTCTGAAAGTACAGCCACACAACTCCAGATTTATAAGTGATATGACAGTATTAGAATACAGACACAACAGCACTGCAGAACCATCGTTCTTTTCATCCAGTTGTCACCTCTACCAGAATAGCAGGGTCCTGACACCTGGGGCAATGGGAAAGAGATGAAAGGCAGGCAGCAGGCTGTGTAATAGGACAAAAATTCAAGTTCCGAGTTTCTGGCTGATAGCCTCAGCTAGTTTATGGTAAAAATTACTTGAATGAAATTCAAAATTCTCAAAAATAATACAGGTCCAGGTTGGTTATATCTTGGCTGTAAGCCATCTGGATGAAAACAGACCCCTAAAATAAGCTAAAATGCCTGTAAAGATTTAAACATGCAGTCAACAGTACAAGTGTACTCAAAAAAGTGAGCAGTCCAGTATTAAGCAGTACTAAGGCAGTAGTGGTAGGCCACAGCTGAACTCACAAAAGAGTTACTAGCTTCAGTCAGCAGACAGCAAAGGCTGTGCTGGCTTTTGTCACTTTACATTTGTCTGCTTGGCAGAACATATATGAATGCAGGTTTTTATCAGCAGCAGCTTTTTTAATATGTGAAAGACGGTTCTTTAAACCAATGAGAATAGTTCCCATCTTCTACCTATGAAAACATAGGAAAGATTACTTTAGAATCCAATTGAGGGGAAAAATAAAGCTTGCTTCAAAAGTACCCCCTCCTGTCTCATCTTTCTGAAAAATGTAATTCCTGTTTTAAAAAAATAAACGACCTGCCACACTTTTGGTGTCTGCTTGCACGTAATTTCATAAAAGTAGTGAGGGGGGAGAAAAAAAAGCTCAGTGAGGAGGTATCCTCTTCCTTTCCATCTGGCAAGGAAATCTGCATCTGAAAAGCAGCCTCCACTGTAACAAGGCTCCACTTGCTGCACCTGTCACATCATCCAAGGCAGTACTCAAGCTTTTTGTGCCTGTATGCAAACAAGTGTCAGCTACAGAAACAATTCTATTGAGTGCTGCATCTTACCACCTGAACACCAGGAAACATCAGATGTCAACAAATAATTCCAAACTGCACATATAAAAAAGTAACTGCTGGAAATAGAACTAGGAAGCAGAGATCAAAACATTCTAATTCAAAATGTATCATCCTACCTTAGTTACTTGTCCTGTGGAGCAAGAAACATTGCAATCCCACATATCCAAGAAAGAATTTCCCAACACCACCACACCCAGAGAATAAAGCTAGACAGACAGACACCTACAAACTCCTCTTTACCCATCAAAGTTCTTATCTGCTGACTAACTTTCAGTCACTGTAATATAGAATAGTTCAAGTATTTCAAAACCAGCTTGCCACTAAAAGCATCACCTCTCAAACTACTCAATGAGGGAGGAAATAAAAATCTGCTTGTACTAGGAAAATGTAAAATTTTAAGAAACGGCATGACATTGTTTCACTAAAACACTTTTAAAAAGTGTTCTTCACCTTAATTACAAAGTACTTGAGGGACCTTAAAGAGCTAGACAATCACATTTCTTCATTATACCATTAGTCCAGTTCTGTTTTTACAGAATAAGAAAATCAAACCCATGAAAGCTACCATGGTACCTGGTGCTGATTCCTACCAACTGTTTCCTATTTTTGCACTCTGAGTCACTCCATAGGCGCAACTACAACATTTTAGCCTGAAACAAAGAGCTGAGGAATGTTCATTCTGCTCCTTTAAAACATGCTGACTAGCATACAGAGTGGTGAGCAAAAGACTAACAAAGAAAAGAAAAAAGTAAACACACTCCACTCTCCCTTCACAGTGTTAACATATTCATCAGCATCTCTGTGACATACAAACCAAATTCAACTGGATAAAGCTTGCACTGTTGTAAACAGTGAAGTCAAACGCCAGTAGGATTAGACTTCTCTAAACAAGAACTCAGATATCGACGTTAAAAATGGGTACGTGTATGGGGAGGTCAAAGCTTTTCTAAAAGACACTCTTCTATTGTAGAAATGATGACTCAAGTTTCAGGTTTTGGGCGTTTTTGAAGAACTTCCAGGTGGAACATGACAGAAGAGGGAGCACAGATGCACAAGGAAAAAAACCCTCATAGCTCTATGCAGTATAATAAAAGACTACTTCCTCACAAGCAGTAATGACATTAAAACAAAGTATTAGTTGAGAAGATATCAATTTCCAAAGACTAGCTTCACTGATTTTTCTCCTTAACTTAGATGTAAGAACTCTTCTCAATCTGTTAAAATATACTGGGCACTATGACTCTATACAAAGTACCACATACATTAAATAAGATAAAAACTTTGCATGTTTTAAACCTAACTTTTAACTGTTTAGTCCAAGATAGTGACGCTTCAGTAAAAGCATGCTGCTTAATGTGACCCTACAAACCATTCTGGAAGCAATCTAAAAACATACAGCTCAGAAAAATGAGACTGCTGGGGCCCCAAAACTCAAGAGACAGAGCTCCACTCTGGCACATGCTACTGTTCCCCAAGCAGTGTTTGGGCAAGGGGGCTGGCAAAGCAGAGAGTAATGCATCCATCCTCATCACTTCAGAGAAGAACTTGAGTGGCTCAAGTGAGCCATTTCCTGCCCCACTCTAGAGCTTTGTGTTGACAACCTCATCAGTAAATGTCTTCAGCTGAACCTCCCTCAATTAGGTTCTTTGTCAGAACAAATCACAAAGTAAATGGACCAGGTAGAGTTGCCACATATGACTTTTGCTTGCTTAGCTTTGGACAAAGGAGAACGGGGATCTGTTGCTTTGGTAATGACAACAGGAAAGCATGTCTTAATCCCCAAATCAGCTCCAATTCGTTCAACCAGGGCAGCCCTCCACGGGGCTGTTCACATGGTATCTTTGTCAGAGTTTTGTAAACAGCAGTGCCCACAATTCCACAGTCTGCAGGGCAAGGCACCTTTATCTCAGCAAACTTTGGAGTGTAGACATTGTTTAGCAACATATTACCATCTCGTCTCAAATATTTTTCCCAGGGATTAGTACCCGGCTTGTTACATCAACTGCACATCTTTGTCTTGCAATGGCTCAGTCACCTTTGGCTGGCTAAAAACATGTTTGTGTGCACATGCTCACAAAACCCTCGCTCACATACAGCCCCCACTCCATCTCTCATTTTAGGAAACCTGTGACAAGCTGCAGCCAGCTATCCTTACAAGATCAACTCATGACATACCTACCCCTCCATCATAATTCTTTTTTCCATGTTTTACTACAAGCTGCTGCTGGAAATGAAGTACACTGTTTTGCAAGGAAAGAAAAGGAAAAATCTGCATGCCCTGGCTACTTTCTTCCTAGTTGTGTCCGGTAATATTTTTATGCTAATTAAAAATGTATGATATTTTAGGGCACTAAGAAAGTGCAGACAAACTTGCTGGTATTAAAATAAAGCCTATTTAGTTAGTATGAAATCCTCCATACGCTCATCAGTTCATTCTTACAACGTGTGAAATGTGCTTGTTTTGAAAGGTTTTTTAACTGTCCAGTCTGTTGGGTTTTATGGGTTTACAACCTCATTTGTTTAACTGAAACCACATCAAATAGAAACAAAAACTACACTAACACAAATATACTGTTTAAGGCTACCTTTAAAAAATGTATTCAAGCTTTTTCTATAACCAGAGGAAACAAAACTGCTGAAGTCCTAAAACTCACAGACAACAAAAGCAATCAAGTCAGATATTTTAAAACTTAATTTTTATAAGAACCTTTCTCAGAGATGCTTCCAGGTGCCACTTCACTTATCTCCTGGAAAAGTTATGCAACAAAAGATTGTTTTCCAGGAAGTTCCTGGGACACACCAAAAGACAGGCAATTTAACTCTGAAACTGCTCCTTTAGAAGAGGCTGTTGTCTTAAGGGGAATGATCAGATGAATTTACAAAGAGAAAACCCAGTTTGAGAATTCACATCTCATGTCCCTCTAAAACTCAAGGAAATGCAAGAAAGCAACATGAGGCCATGTAATCAAATAAAGCCAACCTTTTAATCTTCTAACTTCTTTTTACTTTTAGGTATACTATCTTTTAATTCTTCAGAGTCTGTAGAACTTTGATATTATCTTTTTAGGAGAATTACATGAAAGCTTAACTCAATAGAGAGGAAGGATAGAATCAGAGTAGTAAATTACCAACTTTGCTATCTTTTCACCAACCTCAGAGACAAAAGGTTACCAGAACTGCAATCTTGATCATATTATTCAGGAAGAATATAAAAGCACATGTAACTAAAAACAGAATAAGCAAGGCTGTACAAAAACAAGATACAAGTAACAGGTTTTTCTAGGCACATCAAGTTAAAAAAACCAAATAATTTTGAGCAGGAAAAAGCCAGTGCCACATTTGAAAAGCTAACTGAAATATACTAAAAACTTCATAGAGCACAATTGGGAATGATAAACATCAAACTACTCATATCCACTTACTTGTTACCCTAGTTTGGGTCCCAAAAATCCCCCACAAAAAAATCCCAATCAAACAAACAAACCACCAAACAAAACAAATCCAACCAGCAAAAAACAAGCAGCCCCAAAGCAGCAACTGCCAAAACGATGTTAAGAACAGGTAACTGAATAACTATAAAGAAATGAAGTGCAATAAAATCATGGTAGTTACTTATAAATAGACCAGATTAACGTATAACAATTAACCCTCATACTGTGAAGCAGCATCAGGAAAGAAAGTGAATGTAGTTTTGTTTATCAGTTTGTCCCAGCAGACTCAGCTTTTGTGTCACTAATGACACCAACCACCCTTATCATGCTGTGAATTACTTCAGAAGCTGCTTGAGAAACTGAAGCCTGTAACGGCGTGTAAACACAGACAGACACAAAGCTGTCATTGTTCACATGCTAAGGTTAGACTCCAAGATGTTTAGACATATTTAATGGTCAGAAAAATTACAAATACATTGAACTGCCTTGAGCTGTCCTGCATCTGAAGGACTAGTGCTGAGACCAAGGCACCATTCTATGGTACAGACCAGACTGACCAGTTCAACCTTCTGATACCCACACTGCAAGATGACATAGTCCACATTAGAAACAATATTCTGCTTTATCATAGCTACTTCATACACAAGGCTGATAAAAATACAGCTTGCCCTGTCAACACTACAGGAGGTCAAATAGAGGGAGAAATAAGTATTTTAAGGAAGACAGTGGAGACAATCAAAAAAATCCACTCACCTGCCATTTTTTTTGATGTAGGTTACTAAATAACCATGGTCTTCCCAGTTATGAACTGTTTCTGTCATTCCCTGCTCCTGAAAAATGGGCTGTAGAGCTTTAAGAACGGCATTACAATCAGCTGCAAGATTAAGAGAGAAAAAATAATCAGTGAGGATTTTCCACTCAAGTTACTTCTGCCTTTTTTTAGAGGCTGAAAAGTTTTTCCTGGCTGCCTGGATTAATTTTGGTTTAAGTACCATTTGAACACTCTTTCATGTATCTTCTCTTCTGCCCATCCTCATCTCCCCAGAGATACTTCTCAGTGCATGGGTATCCAAACAACTTTCTTTTAAATCAGTTTTCACACCTGAACAAAAATGGTTACCTACTATGGATGTAATGACAGTATTTTTATTATGGCTACTGTTGGTCATCTACTGTATCACAATTCACACAAGTCTTTACTCACATAATTACTTTTAAAATCACTTAACATGCAAACAGCAATCCCAAAGAAAACCACAGCACTGACAAGAAACTTCAAAAAAATGTTAAGTTGTAGTACTGGTAACTACAAATTTAGGAGGAAACAATCCGAAAAGGGCATCTCTCTCTCCTGCCTGCCAGGCAAGCAGGTCCTGGCAGCCTATCCTCTAACTAACCTATCCACTCTACCCCTACACAAAACATCCTTTTTTCTAACATTCGAGTCAGAGCAAGTCCCCAGTTGAAATCTTCATGATGTTATGGAAAAGATCTCTCAGAAAAGCACAAAAAAACTCACTTGGAAACAACTGACATTACTCTGGCACAATTACCTTTAAAAGCAAGCTGATAATTTGTCCATAAAGGTATTTCTTCAGTCAGAATATACTAAGTTCAGAAGCCTCCAGTTTGCTGTAAGCTTTTGTGGGGGTTTTTGTTGCCCACAACATAGCTTTAATGAACAATTTTAGTTTCTTCAAGTAAGTGTCTCAAAAACAAGTTGCAAAAACAAAGCCAATTCCCCAGCAGCCAAGGATATTTAATAAAAGTTGGAAGGCTTTGCTTATTGCTCATACTATCTGATCTTGATGCATGTTCTGAGACAGAAGGTGAAAAATAAATTTAAATCTCACTCATTAACTCTATGTTGCAAACTAAAGGAAAATAGAACCAACAAAACTAAATTCTGTTAGACCACAGTGAATTATTTAACTGCTGGCTCCTTCTTAGTCAGGAACACCACTTATAAAACACCACAGTCCACTATCACCATAAAACTTCTTCCTTCCTCTACCTTCCTGTAAAAACCTGCATCATCTGTACCAGTAAGATTTTAGGCTTCCTATCCAGTGCCAGGTTCTACCAGGGCACAGGCAATAATTAAGGCTCAGAGTACACAGCTTGTCCGTCCAATAACCACGGTTACAGTAGTAGTAAGTGGGCCAGCAATAAAATCAACATGTTTTTCAGACATCAAAAGAATAGATAAATGGGGCCATAACTATGAGCCACAGTTCCTAAACTGATTCTCATCTCTGCAGCCTTGCACTGGGAAGGGAACTTCACAATGCCCAGCTTCTGGCAGGCATCAGTTCTTTCTGGAGAAGGTAAGAGCAGCTGCTCCAATACCAGTACATTCACAAAGAATTTTTGTCACTTCAGACATGTGGTCCCCACTTCTTCAGTAGCATTTGCCTCCTTGCCTAACTCCTTTACCTTCTCCATCTTTTTCAAAATAAATGCTCATTTCCATCCTTTACTTCTTAAGTCACCACCACAAAAGCATTAAAGAACTCTGTTTACTAATACATGGCATACCCTCCCAGGGCCAAAAGTAAAATGACACGAAGCCCAAGTTGAACTAGTGTTCAACCAAACCCCAAACCACTTCACTTCTGCAGCTCCTGCAAGATAGCAGTAAGATGGTGAAGAGACTGAAAGAACTGAAGCACTCCTACCACATTTAGCCCATTTTCAACAGCTTTAAGGAATCCTGCTAAGTGCATCTCGGCAGACACTGCAGGACAAATCATCACTGATACTTTCGTTCTCCATGAACATACCAACTCCTCACATACAGCTCATCACTCAGCAGCAGAATTCTTTCCTAAGAACCCAGGCATAAGCTTGATTAAGCTCTTCCTATTATGCTATTAACGTTAAGAAATTAAAACAACAACATGCTCTTTCATCAGGTATCCTTTTAGTTATACCACACAAGATTTGCCTTGGAGGGCTAATTAATTCTCCAAAGCTGGAGACTGCTTTATAAAATGTTTGAGGCGTAAGTGGTTGCTTGAAGGCATAAGGAAGTTTCAGCCATCTCAGGATCTCTCACCCAAATCCACTTGTCACCACCTCACTCCAAGCTCAGATATGCTCTTATCAAGCATTGATAAGCAAAAAGGACAACAGTGATTAAAACAATAGGATCACCTTTGAATCTACATCTAAATGTTTATTCAAGTAGTCATTACTTTTTTTTTTGTTATTCAGCAACAAAGGAAACAAACTCTGGATACCAAGTATAAAATACTGGTTTAGGCGTTTGATAATCATTTGCCAGAAGGAATAAAAAATGCCCAGAGTTTCAACTTTAGAATAAAACCCACTGTGTACAGGATTTGAAACACAAGTATTTTCAGGAGAGTTAATGACCATTTTAGCCCGGAAGTTTTTGAACCCCAGCACATCCGAATAAAAGATTTGCAGCAGTTGCAGATGTTCCTCTGAAGCTGCGCAGCAAAGCAGTCAGTACCTGTCAGTAATCTGCGAACATGAGAGCAAAGTCCAGAGTCACCATAAGCACCAAATCTGCACCCATGCAGAACACTCGCTAGTTCCACCCTGATCCTTGAGCTCAGTGCTGGAGTGATCTGCTAGTGAGCCAGACTATCTCTAAAAATATTCTGGCTTAAGACTTCTTCATGCCCTATGATTAACAAAATTTTTGTATGCTACAGGAACAGATTAATTCTCATTTGAAAATAGTCTTTCCTTTCCAACTTCAAATTTTTCTTACCCTGATTTTAAATCATTTCTTCTAACAAGCAAGAATACAACCTAACCAAAACAACAGAACACGTCAAAGCATTTATATATGATTCTGCATCTGATGCATTTTTCCCTTGGTAGCTAAATATTCAATAGAGAAAGGTAAAGAAAACAAATCAAATAAAGTGCTTCATTAAGAATACATTAAAGAGTTAGCATACATTAGGAATCAAGATGCAGAATATGCTAATAGTGAATAGCAACCTGAACTCCTGGCATATTGTTTCAGTTTAGAGCTGTTTAAGTTGTTTCAATGTAATAAATCCATCTGTTTTGCAAGTCTGATATCCTTGCACACAAGCACTCTACCTACCAACTCCAATTCTTCAAAAATCTTACAAGAAAAGGAAATACAGAGACAGGGTGGGAGGGCACCACAGACAAGTGATGAAGGGAACACACTTGATAGAAGAGATTAATTTCTAGGCAGTTGAGGTCCAGGGGCAGTTCAAGAAGAGCAGCAGGAGGGGGTGCCTTCAACCTGCCACAGCTGCACACCTGACTGCTCTGGCACTGAGCCCACCACAGTCAAACTGGAAACCCTCCAACACCACCTCTTACTGGAAACAGTGTTCTCAGGTTCATAGGGGTACAGGGAATCTCTCATTCACAGACTAATCCAAGGCATTTTTCCAATGCCAATATTGTATCTGAATCTTAACCATGAAAATACTGCAGAATTAAGAGGTGCGCAACAGAAATGTTTAGTGAGCAAATTGTTCTTAAATTTTAAAATCCAGAGCCAAGGAGAAGCTTCAGGCTCCCATGTATTAGATTTCCTTTAGCACTTGAGAAAACAGAAATAAAAAAGCCAAAAAAGCTAAAATTCACAAGTTTACGGAAAGTCGACAGCCACCTCCTCCTCCTGCGGTCCCCCTCTCAGTTGTACCTGAGAGGATAGAGCAGTACATAATAATTTGCAGATAACTTGTTATCTCTTAGTCATCAACTCCCTGCATGGCAATCTTTTTCTTAGAACTAGAAAACTTAAGAATTGTACTTCTTTTGTCCTAGCTGAAAGGATCTGCCTGCATGGAAAATGAGCGAGCAGAGCACACTGGTGTTTGACACAGACTATCTAGGGAAGTTTTCACAGCAATACTGCAGGCTCAACTAAAGCCAGAATGCCAACAGTTGTCTAAGTTGAGTCTTGTCCTCGAACAACAAAATAACCCCATGCATCACAAGAACGAAAGTACCCCCTTCAAGTGTACTCCAAGACTCCTGCTTTCATTACTGCCCAGAATGAGGCAAGTAGCTTTTTCCTGACATGTTAACAGATGCAAATGATTAAAAACTGGCTTTAGCAACATACACCTTCTGGGTATTAGGTTTCAAAGTCTCCCATCAGAACACACACGAACGGGAAAAATCCTTTGTTTTGTCCTTGCCAGCTCTGCAAAACAAGAAAACAGCAGGAAGCAGAAAATTATACTAAAATTACTCCTTTCAATCAATTTGCACCCATGAGGACCATCCTCATTATGTTGACTTAGACACAGAAGTCAACAAATCACGTGTGGCATGAAGCTTAAGGGGGCAGCAGGCGGAAATAGTCATCTACTATTCATTCATCCATGAGAAAACAGATCATCAAGTTTCCTAGTGCACTCACTCTATTGCATTATATATTACACAAAGTTAAGAGCAGAAGGCTGCTTTTTCCAAAGTTTCCACAGAACACCTCCCACATGCCTACTTTTAAGGATTTCCAGCTACATAGTGAACACAGGCAAATCGAGCTATACTGTGTCACAGCAGCAAGTGCATGAACTTAGTGGCACATCCATGTGATCATCACAGCCAATAGGAGACACTGTGCATCCAAGTGTCCTTTAGGAAATTGTGGGTAAAACAACCATGAATCAGAATGAACTCTCAAAGCATTAAAGATACCCAGCTACAAACAGGAGAATTCAGAGGATTCTCTCTCTTGCCTGCAGGAGGGTCACTCCTTCACCCTTCCTCTACACTCTCCTTGTTGTATTAAGGCTATCAAAAAACTAATTTAATGTACACAAAACCAAAACTGGTCTTGTGTACTGAATAACCCATGTTATTTTGTGAATCTAAAGTTCCTGAAGTTTTCTGTAAACTCAGACTCAAAAATGCATCCCAGAGGCAGAGACATTTAGGTCTTGTTGTTGCACCTTAGGAACACACAAGATTCTAGCTACTGGCTTACAATACTAAAAACATCTATTATCCAATTGCAGAATAATGGTACGACCACAACACCAAGCACCACCAGTAAGCACACAAACAGAGTAAGACTAATCCAAAACAGTGCTACCCACAACAGCCATGACCAACCATAAAGTCAGCTTTGTAAGGTGCCTTATCATTTGTAATCCATTGCATGAAAAAAGTAGGTTTGGCTCCAAATCCTAGTAGAAGTGATGTAGCAGAATGCTTTCATTGGTAGCAATATTTCATTTCCATCTAGTCTTTTAGGCAAAAACATCTTTTTCAAAAGGTTAAATAGTGCACTTCTGCTACAACGATAGATAACACAGTTACAATAAGTATTTCAGTACTTTCAATCACAAAACACCACAACAAGGAGTTTAATTAAATCTGGGAGAACAGAACATTAGGTTTACTAGACTATACCACAGCATTCCCAATCTTTATCTGTATCCCATGAATCTTCAGTCAATTTAAATGAAGACTGCTAACAAGGTTAGATAGTTTTATTTCTCATCATGTTGGATCTCTGATGAAAATACCTTCTTAGACAAGAATCCTTGTATCAAGAAGCATTTATTACGCTAACATCACCTCTGCTGCTCAAACTTGCAGCTGAAGCTGCACATCTTTACCAGAAAGGAGAGAAAGCATAAATAACTTTTTTGTCACTCTCTCTGAGCAAATGCCACATGCCTGGCAGCCATGGTCATTCAACATCTATTCTATGGTTTGGTGTAAAATAACCATGCTGTTCAGTGCTTCTGAAACACAGCACAGGCAAGCAATCTAGGTAGAGGCTATAGCAAAGAACAGACCA
>VWPU01014611.1:0-80322 GCA_013398955.1 Callaeas wilsoni | reverse complement strand
CGCCCGGCGGCGAGCCCGGCCCGTGCGGGAGGTGCTGTTCTTCCCCTCGCGGCCCTGCTGCATCGAGGCGCTGCTGGCCGAGGCGGCCGAGCCCGGGGCGCCCGCGCGGCCCTGCCCGTGCCCGCTGCCGAGCGGCGACACCGCCCTGAGCCGCCTCGTGCGCCGCCTGCTCTCCGCCCGCCGCTCGCTCGACCTCTGCCTCTTCGCCTTCTCCTGCCCGCAGCTCGCCCGCGCCGTGCAGCTCCTGCACCGCCGCGGGGTCCGCGTCCGCCTCGTCACGGACGCGCAGTACATGGGGCTGCACGGCTCCCAGGTCGGCCGCCTGCGGCACGCGGGTGAGCGCGGCGAGGCCGCCGGGCGTCGATTCCGGGACGGGGATGGAGCCCGGCACCGGGGGTGGCCGCGGCCCCTCGCGGGGCTCGGTGACCCCTGAGCGGGTGTCCGTGTCTCTGCAGGGATCCAGGTGCGCCACGACCAGCACAGCGGGTACATGCACCACAAGTTCGCCATCGTGGACCGGAGGATGCTCATCACAGGCTCCCTCAACTGGACCTCGCAGGCCATCCAGAGCAACCGGGAGAATGTGCTGGTTGTGGAGGACGCCGAGTATGTGAAGGCTTTTCAGGATGAGTTTGAAAGGATTTGGGAAGAGTACAATCCCACCAGTTACACGTTTTTTCCCCAAAGGCAATAAATGACTGAACTGCCTCACAGGGCTAGTGGAGCATGGTAACACCCATAGATTTATTTACTGTTATGTAGAGACATCATTGTTTTGCCCATCTGGGTGTAACTTTGGTAAATGTCTCCAGAGAAGTGAAGCGTTCTCTGTCCTAAAATGCCACAGATGTCTTGCTGTGGGTCGTTCCTGTGCTAGAGGGAGTGACCCAACTCTTGGGTTGTGAGGGTGACAGTGACCTGCATTCACAGCCGTTAAAACTGTGGGCAGGCTCGTTGCTGTGTCCTGCTGCAGACCAAGTGTGTTCATACAGTGCTGGGCATGTGTTTCCGTGGTAGAAGGAAATCCAACTTGAGATCTGGAATGGAATTGCAGCCAATTCCAAATGGAATTGTAGTCCAAGGGCTCCTCTACACCAGTAACTAAAGGAGAGGTCAGGGTGCTACAGCAGAGTTAAGAGTTTCTGTAGATTAAGTGCCTCAGTTACATTTCTTGTTGGCATTAATCATTGAAAGTTCGTAAAAGGAAATTTGTGGGAAATAGCAAAAATTTTTAAGTTTTGATTGTGTACATGTTTCTTTTGGGTAAAGGTTAGCAGACCTCCGGTGTAAAAGCACGAGCACAGAGGGTAAGGACAGCTTCTCTTCCAGCAAGGAAGTGTAGGGAAGTCTGGAAAGAAGTGAGAGAAATGGTTCTTTGGGATCAGTGTTTGTCTGGAGAGCAGACTTGGCTGGAGTTGGGTCACCCACTTCAGGAGAGGTCTGGAAACCCTGATTCTTTCAGGTGTTGGGACACCGTGTCATGGTCTGTGCCTTTGGCTGGCAGCACCAGGCTGGGGACAGCGAGGAGAGGGAGGTGACATCTCTGTCCCCGCAGCTCAGGGTGGAACAAAGACGATGTAAACCTAAGGATTTCAAACTCTAAACAGTGTCTGTGCAAGAATTGTTTTATACTGAATAGAAAGTGCCTTAATATCGCTCAAAATGAAAAGAGGTTTTGATATTCTCTTACCAGTTTTGTTACCAGTAGTGCTGTGATTGGCACTGTTAAATAAACCGTTTTCACAGAAAACATCAACATCCTCATCTGACTTTTGCATTCCAATTCCTGTAGATCCTTATTAGGATATTTATGATACATGGACATCCCCAGATTTTAGATTTGTTCTGTTCTGAAAAAGTTTGCATGGGGGAAAGAAAATGTTACCTCTATGGAAGCATCTGGGGAAGGTCATTCTCCAGTAAATCCCATTCAGCAGCACTAGATTTAAACAACTTAAAATAGATAATTGCTGTCAAAATGCTGCCTGCTGCATTTCCTTTGTGAAGTGTGACCATAAAAGCAAATATCTCCCTTTTTGTCATGCTCTGACCTCTGCCGTGTTCTTCCTTCTTTTTAAAAATAAGCCTGTCACACACAGCATGCAAAGGGTGGTGCAAAAATAGTTTATTACCATATAGTTAATGTAAAGTTAGGTAATTATATTTACAAAGTAAAAATGATCAGCTACATCCAGGGAGGCCTAGGATGTCACACAAGGTTTGTAAGGAATAAATACAGTGAGAAAAAGTGACATTTCTATTACAGCGAGCAGTTGGTCAGGAACGGTGGCTCTTAAAAAAGCACTGGAATAAACTGGGAGTGGAAGGGAGAAGGGAAGGAGACAGGAACTCACACACACGGAGAAACAGGAGCCTCCCACGCCCTTCCCCTTTGCAGGGGAAAAAAATGATGTGTGAGAGACCTGAGGCTGCGGCATCCCGGCGCTGCCAGCCCTGCTCCGATGCTGCTCGGCCGGAGCTGAGGACTGGCTGCTGTCACACCACCACAGAAACGACTCTGGGAAATGACTCCTTCACCCTCGGTGCTCACAGTCCCCCGGGGTTGTTCCCAGACACACGGGGCAGTGCCCAGATCTGACCCAGAACGAGTCCCCATCGCGGTCACTCGGGTGAGGCTCCAAGGCCAAGCTGTTCCGAGGGCACTGCAGGCAGACCGAGCATTAATACCTCAACAGCCACATCAGACACCACCCACAGCCTCGCAGGGCTTCCTTCCCTCTCCCCAAACCTCCGTCCTTCCAAATGATCCTTTGAGCTCTCAAGTCATCCAGAACTCCAGGAGGCTGGACACGGGCCAAGGCAGAGCATTGCTGCTTCCTACTTACCATAGCCTCTAGCGTGTTACACGCTTTGCTTTCTCCAGGTGAGAACAAACAGTGAGTGTTCTTGTCCTGCACACGGGGTGAAGAAAGCACCAAGAAAATAATGCTAATTGCACCCATTATTTACAAGTTCAGGGCCAGCTGGGTTAGTTCAGCTGGCACCAACTTGCCATGTTTCTCTGGTAAATCCCACGCCCTCTCTTTCCTCAGCAGCCTCACATTGAGGTGGTTTTTCCCAGCCTGGTGCTCCCTGTTCCTGCAGCAGCGCCTTGGATCTTCTCGCTGTAGTTACACTGCGTTTGAGGTTGCACAGAGAGTTACAGCTCGTGGCCACGCTGCTGTGGGATGTGCACTGGGGGCCGTGGATCCCTTGGGAAGCCCAAGAGCATCCCAAAGGAACATCCTTGCTGTCCAAGGAACATCGGTGTTGGTGCCTCCCAAATCCGGGGGCTCGCTGTGCCCACTGCCACAGCTCCAGGCGGCCGTGCAAGGAGAGCTGCGGCTCACCAGGGAGTGGTTGCTGCTCTCTGTAACAACAGGTCACAGTTTGCACACCCACAGCGTTGATGCCACTATCAAACACAAGATTATTGAGTCCTCTGACTGGAAAAAAATACCCCAAAGTTTATAGCAAAGTAGGTTACAGTGGTCAAACAGACTGTACACAATCTTTGGACAGGTACCTTCAAAGCTAAAGGCATAGATCAGCAGAAAAGGTTTGAAAAGATATTTATAACAGTCCTCAAACCCCCAAAAAAAGCAGTTTATCAGGGCAGATGGGGTGGGTTGGACACATTACACTCGTTGCTCCTCTCCCCACCCACACATGGGGCTTCTGTGCTACAAGACTTAAAAATCAAACCCACAACTCAGTCACAAAAGAGAACCCTCTGCAAACTGAAAAAGAATAAATATTTACACTGCATGCTTGGAACACTATACAGGTTTTAAATTACTTTTGTTTTTAAAAAAGAGAAGAATAAGAAAGCTTTTCTTTTTACCTAAAAAAAAGGGAAAAAATTACAGAGCAAAGGCAAACCACAGCGAGTGTGCGTGTGCTTGAGTGTCCACAACAAACGGAGCATCCAAACCAGGACAAAAATGCAAAGGTCTTGTGGAAGTGCCATCAAATAGAGTTGGTACAAAAGTGACATATTTTGCAATGAGAGCACTTTTACTGCAGTCCAGTTCCCTGGTACTGAAAAAAAAGGGAAT
Source organism: Callaeas wilsoni (assembly GCA_013398955.1). Taxonomy (NCBI): domain Eukaryota; kingdom Metazoa; phylum Chordata; class Aves; order Passeriformes; family Callaeidae; genus Callaeas; species Callaeas wilsoni. The sequence continues at coordinate 76,264 of VWPU01014611.1, read as the reverse complement.
TTTCTGGTTTGCAAGTCAGCACCAATTCTAAGCAATTCTATTTTCGAAGCAAACGAACACAATTTGCTTCTTTTTTTAATACGTGGGCAAAGAAAAGGTGACATTTAAAGAAGGATTCAGTCTGGCTCAGGGGAGATGGTGCAAATGGGAGGAAAATTTTACTCAGAAAAAATAAGATGACTTGGAGCCGACGAGAAGACACCTGTGCCTTCGCTGCACTTGACTTTTCCTAAACCTCCCTTTTTGGTGCTATCAGTAGTGTGGAGTGATGCAGAATGCAGCAGCTTGCCCACACACTTTCTAATTTAAATAGCTACTGATTAATCCCAAAAGGTGGACGAAGCCTGGAGCAGGAAGAAGCAGGAGGATAACTACGGAGCATTGCTATGAGTAAAAGGACTTCTCCCTTTATTTTCAAGCACTGCGCTCTGCGGGAATATTTCAGTTTGGGGCTGTTTATTGGTGCTGCAGGTTCTTCTTTACTGCAAAGGCAAGCAAAGTGCTGCCCCTTGCCTCGGAGAGATGCTCAGACTCACCACAGTGAGCCCAGAACCCTCAGTAGGGGTTCAGAACATTTGGCTGCATAAGGCACCTTCCCTCCTCCTCTTCCTCTCGGTGAGCCCCAGAATTCACAGCTCCCACCCTAAAGACACCCCAAGCATCCTCCCCAAGCACTGCCCCGGAGGGTGCAGCTGATCCTGACGATGTCAAGGCCACTGCTCAGCCCTGTCTGTACAGCAGACCAAGATTCTCCATTTATTTTTCCAGAGGAGCCCAGCTCTCCCATGGAAAATGTCTGCTCCTCTGCTCCTGCAAGCTAGAGCATACGAGCAGGATTTGCTGGGGAATCTAAGAAAGGTCAGGGTCCACATGGCAAGAAGGAGACCAGAACGTTCTGCTAAAAAGGACAAAGTCCCATCACAAGTCTAAAGAGAAGAGGAGGAGGAAGAGGGTGTTCTCCTAGAGGCAGTGACATCTTGCAAGGGAAGAGCAATGACAATGACAAGGCCCACGTGCCATCCCAAATCCACGCTGCCTCCCTCGGCCTCTGCCAGGAGCTCAGAGCTCACCAGGGACCTGGAGCAGCCAGGGATGAAGTGGCTGGAGAGGCGGTCCAGGTGGGTGATGGTGGGAAGGTTCCCGGGTTCTCCAGTGCCCAGATCATGGAAGGGCTGTGGTGAACCCGGACTCAGTGACTGGCTGCACATCCACACCTCTGAGGGCACGCGCTGCTGACGAGGGAAAGGCTTCGTATCCGACAGGTCGAGCATCCTTCCTACCCTGCTCCCATCTCCAGGACCTCCACGCACACCCAGGCACACAGAGCATCCCAGCAGGACAGGTGCTGGCATCCTGGCTGGGGACAAGCAGGGCTGCTCTGGGCAGGACAGGCTGCCAGGTGCTGCCGTGAGGTGCCAAGCGGGACACTTGGCCCCGGCAAGGCCACACGAGCTGGACAAGAGCCTGATTCACACCGTGGTTCAGTGACACCGTGTCCTGCTGAGGGTCTGGTGGCTGAACAGAGATGCTGCTCCCAGGAGGATGAAGGTAACTCTGGCAGCCGCCGTGGTCCAGCCTGGCAGGAGTGGGGCTGGCTTCACCAGCCCCGTGGGGCTCTGAGAGCTGTGCCTGTACCATCCACCAGACCCAAAACCAGCAGGAAAGCACCAGGAGCTGCCGGCCTTGACCTTGGCCGAGCGCCCCAAGGATAAGAGCAAGCCCTGCTCCGGGTGAAGGCCAGGATATCTTCCACATCTCAGCCTGAAGTGGTCACTCTGCATCTAACCAGGCTGGGAAGCCAACGTGCCGGAGTCTCCTTGTGTCCTGGTGACTGGAGAGGCAGCACCTGGGATCCTTCCAGGTGGCATCTTGAGATTTATTCTGGGATGAAGCCCCCACACCTGCAAAACAGCACAGGCTTCTGCCAGGAAGCCTCTGCTCAGCTGGCTGTGACCATCTAAGTGCTACCAGCTCCTCATCCCTTAGTTTGTATCCATTTATCAGCCTTATGGTGCTTAATTGTAGGTTTTAAATACAAAAGCTATTAGGACTGAGAAGGTCTGAAGCACATACTGGTTTTGAGATTTTTATTTCAGGAAAAGATTAAAGAATTAAAATAGGAGCTGCCCTGCTGACAAGAAGAGTTGAATTCAAGAAGCTGGTAAAAAAGGAGCATTATATGCATTGAGCACTGTGCATTTCAGTCAATATTGGCTCTACTTTCTACTCTACTTTCCTTTGACTAGGAAAAGGGAGTTTCACATGCGCACAGACCCTGGGATACACGAGATTCAATGAGAGGAAGGGAGTAACAGCAAAAAAAAAAAAAAAAAGAGAGTGCTGGGCTTGATCTAACAGAGGCAAGAAAGTGATCTTACAGCTCGGCCCCTGGAACACCAACTCCGACCACCAGCGAGACGGGAGCGAGGACGCGCCGACGGGGCCGACTCGATGGTGCACTTCAGTAGCTGCAGCTCCCCATCCATCACCACCTGGGCAGCCACCGAAGCTCGCCGGGCTTCAGTGGCACCTACATTCAGGATACGGCACAGTCACGGGGCAGGAGAATCACTTCTTGCATCCTTCTCCAGCGAGATGTCAGCGTTGTACCTCCAGGCTGCGGACGCTGGCACGGACTCGTGCTCCCCGACAGCTTCCCCCGGGCTTTCCCCCCTTGTAGGTGCAAGTAATGCAGTCGAGATCAATGGTTAGATCAGGCTCCTGGCGTGCTCTGAGCACTGGGTCTCTGGACAGCAGTAAGAGCTCGGCCTGGCTGACACCACCCAGGCCCTGCTCGCTCTTCCCGACAGCTATAGCTTATTAACAGGCTACTGAGCCTTAATACTGACACTTAGTGTAATGGTTTACAGTAAAGAAAGGATTCTCCTACAAAGCGCCGAAGAGAGAGGGGGAAAAAAACCCCACTCCAATCCCTTCCTCTCCCTCTCAGAGTCTCTGGAGCATCTCACAAGCAGGGAAAGGAGCCGGGGAGGCGAGGAGGGGTCACTGCCACGGCGGCGCCGGGTCCCGTCGGGGCGTCAGGACGAACGACAGCGAGGACATCGTAAGGAACAAGAGACAAACGGTGCTGGTGCTGTGCTGCCTCAAGCTGGGAGGTGCGCGTGGTCAAGCGGAGCGGGGAGAACTAGTCTTTCTTCAAGTCCCTGGATTCAAAAAGCTTCAGGCGTTCTTGCACAGTCAGGCCTTCCTTCAGACTCTGGGAGAGACAAAAGACAGAGAGCGTTGGGGCAGGGGCAGGCGTCCGGCGCGCGGAGAGGGAGCGATGCTCAGGCAAAGGAGACGTGGCAGCGAGGAATGGGCTCCTTGGCGGAGGATTAGTGGGACATGCTGAGAGAGAACACACGGTTATGGGGGGTGGTTACTGGCGGGCGGTGCCTTGAGACAGGGTGAGATTGCAATGAACCAGGCGACGAACCAGAAGCGAATGAGAGGCACACCATGCTGCAAGCGGGATTAGCTGACTTGGGAATGACTCCCACAGCTCTCAGGGCACTGCTGGATGGGGCAGTTCCAGCGGAGGGGGTGCCGGGCAGACCAGCTCACATCTGCTACGCTGAAGGCCCGGGATGCTGAGCAGGACCTGCAGGCTGGTCCTTCCCTGCCTCCCGCACCACTGCGGCCCCCATGGGGACAGTCCTGGCTCCACTCCGTGCAGGATTTACTCAACAAACCCTGGAAGCTGCCGTGTGCTGCCAGGGACCAACCCACCCCTTCTCTCACCCCACCCTGGGACTCTCCCAAACCAAAGCTGCCTCGACTGCCCAGGGTTAGACAGAGGACTCCTAAATGCTGTTCAGGTCTGGCAGGCTCTGATGGCTGATCCAGTTCAGATGCAGCATCCAGATTTCAAGACACAACTCTCAGCTGGCCAGCAGCCCCCTGGCATTTGGAATTGTGAAATCCATCACCTACATATGGGGACTCAGCAGCACAGCACTGAGAGGGGCAAAAACCCAGAAACAAATTGCTTGACTCCTGTAGGACAGCTTTAAACTGAAACCAGCCTGAGGGGACACACCAGCCTAATGCCAGCCTCCCTCCTTCCTGCAGCCCCAAACCTGTGGCACGAGAGATTCAGGGGAGCAAGGCATCGGGCGGTGAGCTGTCGCTGTGGATGAGGAGGCACAGCCACCTCCCACCCCTAAAAACAGCCCCCATAGCCAGGGCTCTGCCCCTCTGTGCCCCACTGCCTGTCCCCACCTCGCAGCTCTGCCTGCCAGCCTGGTCCTTGGAACTTGCAAGGAATTTATGCTGCAGCTGGAACATTATTTGCTTTACAAACCAAGACTTGGCACCTTCAAAGGCAGAGACTGGAGGGATGGAAATCAGCTCCTAGGAGGAAAGTCTGAGGGAACTGGGATTGTTCGGCCTGGAGAAGAGAAGGCTCCAGGGAGACCTGAGAACCCCTGCAAGAGCCTAAAGAGGCTCCAAGAGAGCTGGAGAGGGACTCTGGATGATGGCCTGGAGTGACAGGACAAGAGGGAATGGCTTCCCACTGCCAGAGGGCAGGGTTAGATGGGATAGTGGGCAGGAATTCCTCCCTGAGAGGGTGGTGAGGCCGTGGCACAAGGTGCCCAGAGAAGCTGTGGCTACCCCTGGATCCCTGGAAGTGTCCAAGGCGAGGCTGGATGGGGCTTGGAGCAACCTGGGATAATGGAAGGTGTCCCTGGCCATGGCAGGGGGTTGGAACAGGATGATTTTTCATCCCTTCCAACCTAAACCACTCCGTGATTCCATGATCCTACTATCAGGCAGCCACCTCCCCTCTTCCTTTCCCTTCCCTGGCCGTGGTGCCAGAGGACTGTTCTATCACAGCAGCAGGTTGGACTTTTGGGCTGAGTTTTCCTTCCCATGTGTTTATCAAGGCAGGACTCCATGATAAACTTGCCCCAAGGCTGTGCAGATTCCCATGGTTACTGTATTTCTGGAAATGTTTTTCCTCCCACAGGCCCACAAACACAGAAGGGCTTTGCCAGGCAGCACGGAAATGAAAGCACTAAATTGGACTGAATTTCCAAACGCCGTGTGCTCTCTTTCCAACAGGCAGCAGAGTCTCCTGGGATGCAAGTCTCTGAGCACACACTTCCTAAAGGAAGTTTACTTTGGGCCTCTTTAAATGGGAGCAGCTCGTGCATTCCAGTTCTCGCATCTGATTTCTCAGTAGATGGAAAGAGACACCAGGAATCATCAGACTGTTCTGCCTGATGGCACAAATTCCAGCAAATTCAGCCCCCGGGCAGTCCCACAACCCATTTCAGTTGCTGATGAGGAGAGCCTGATGAAGTGAGACTAATGTAGGATGATATCTGTGATAAAGAGATCTTCCTGGGGCTCTCCAGCCACTGTGCTGGGAGCTCCCCTCTCCTGACCTGCTTCTGCAGGTGCTCCCACCTCAGTCTTTGCCATGGGCCAGGAAATTCACTATTGCCCCAGTTAATGGAGATGTCTGGCTCATTAGAGTCAACCTCATTTCTCATCAGCTCCCTCCTTTTGCTGGATGAGCTTGGAAACCTTGGAGGCTCAGGGATGGAGAGCAAGAGGAGAAGGTTACTGGGCAAGGAAGACTCTTGCTCAGGCATGGATCAACCTGAAAAAGCAGCAATTGTGGGTAAAGGAAATTAGGGCAGTCCAGGACATTCCCTCTGCAGCTGAGGTGGCTGAGACCATTTTCCATGCTCCAGACTGTTATGGGAAGTACACTTAAAAGGCATCCCTGACTATTCCTGCCCCTGGCTAACTGCAAAACAGGTGTTTTCCTAAGAGACCTGGGTGGTGCTGGAGTTTAGTCTGAGGCATGCAGAGTCATTCAGGCATGCACACTCAGTGTCCCACGCTCCCAACACAGCAAACAGGAAAACGTGCCCCACCATGTCCAAATCCTCTCTGTGATGACGAGCTGTGTTGGTGAGGGTGGGAAGAGCAGGAAGACGAAAAGCCACATTCCCCAGGGAAGAGGCAGAGACACTGCGTTTCACACGGATCGTGGGTGCACTGACTTCTCCCCTGCCCTTCCCCCAGGAAAAGAATTAGCGGTGAATAAACCCGTCAGTCAGTCATTAAGAGAAGGAGGGCTCTGGTTTGGCAGGGAGGTGTGAGCAGTGCATGCAGAGGTTGGGCTGCTCCCGTGGCAGCTGGGCGGGTGCCGGTGTGTTTACCTACGTGGCAGGGAACCTGGACTCGGGTTCATTTCAGTTATCCCATGAGACCTGCTCAATAACGGACTGTTGAAGGAAAAAGCAAAATAAAACAAAAAAACAAAAACAAAAGAAGCTCATAAATCCCAAATGAATTGGCGCTGGCACAGCCCCAGCCCCCCGTCCCACAGTGACGCCCTGGCACAGCCCCTGCTTCCTCTCCTCTGCTTCCCCACGAAGCAACACACATGGGGACCACACAGAAAGTGATCTGAGTTGAAGTGGTGAAGGGAAACCCAACATCAGAGTGGCCCAGCAGGTCCAGGCTGCCCTGAAATGTGCAGAAGTCTCTCTGTGCTCACTGGGTGCAGCACAGATGCCCCGAGCTGAGGAGCTGCTGCTCGCAGAGCTCCGAGTGTTCCCCCACATGGGCACCGAGCTCCAAGTATTCTGCCTGCCCTGCAAGGGCCCAACCACTTCAAACATCAGCATGAGACACCAGGTGAAAGGCGAAGCAGGTTTGTTCATGCTGAGCTTCCTCTCAACTGCTCCGTGTTTAATGCTGACCCCTGATCAGCATTATTTGCCCTTCCTTATCCCTGCGGTCCCACATGATGTAACTGGCTGCCAAGGAGAGCTTGGCACAGCATCACTGGGCTTTGGGATCAACAGCAAGCACAGAAGGACCACAGAAGCGCAGGGCCATCTGCACCACGTTAACACACAAGCAAAGCGTGTGTTAAATGTGCTCAGGACTCAGTCATTGCTGAGACACATAAAGACAAAAAATCTTGCAGTGATGAACACTAAAACTAGAATGATGTGCACATTTCCACTTAAATTTCAACTGGAAAGAGAGAGCAGATACTGGGATAGTCGTCCTGTGAAAGACCAAAGAACAGGGTGAACTTCAGCCTTTTTTCCAACCAGGGAGCAGCTTCGTGCCTCCATCTGAGCAGGGTCCAGAGTGTAGGAGTGGGCCCTGCCTGCCTGCACAGTCAGTCCTTTTGCAGTAAAAAACCATCCAGGCTAGCACTAGTGGCTAGGAAATTCTTAATTTTCTTCCCCTACCCATTTCTTCCCACTTGGGATCCCCACCGAAGAGAAATGCTGGGCATTCCTCGTTCCCATCCCACTGGGCAGGACATCTGAGCTCACCTTTGACCTGATATTCCTTAGTTGCCGGCTAACACTGGATCTGTCTTTCTTCAAGAAATCAGGGTTGCTTTTTGATTTCATAATATCTGGGAAGAAGCAAAAGAAGTGGGATTAGCCTGGTGCCCACTGCCTTCGTGCAAGGACAGGGCTGGGGCTCTGCCCTCCCAGCCCAGGAAAGTGCCCCGATGAGCCCGACTCTTAGCGCTGCCCTAAGGGCAGAGGGGGCTTTTGGGCATCCCTGCATCACAAGGTTTCCCTGATGCAAAACGCCAGAAGGCTTTCAAAACCCATCAGCTTTGGGTTGGAAGGCCAAGTCCTGCACTCAGACCCATTGCTGCACAAGGGTTTGTACTCCAGATTCCCGTGTTAGCTCAGGACACCCAGGACTGCTTAGAGCTGCTGGAGGAGGACTGACCATATCCCGATACAGTGGTGTTCACAGGGGATTTCTCTCCCTGAGCTTCTGTGGCTGCTTTCAGCTGCTCTTTCAACCTGCTGATATCACAGTCTGCCTTGGCCTTCACGATGCTCAGCTCCGTGTAGATGTCTTTGTACTTGTCACTGGCGTATTTCTTATCCTGGCAAGGGAACAAGAACAACCCGATGGAGCCAGACAGACAGCTGGAGCCGAGGGGTTTGTGGATGCACTGAAGAGGAGCTTGGCAAATGCCGACGGAAGAAGAGCCGGCAGCGGGAGAAAGGCTTGGCCAGGGCAACGCACACCCTGGGAGCCGCTTCCAACAGCGATACGGGACTGCGGAATGGAGACAGGCAGAGAGCGGAGAGGCAACGGCGAGCACGCACTGCTGCCCGTGCCTGCAGCCCCTCAGCTACAGGGTTCTTTGTGGCTTTTCATTTTAGCCAAGAGACAGAATTCAAGCAGAATTCCCAGAAATGGCCTTGGCTTGTCCAGAGCAAACCAGTTCCACTGCTGCGAGGCTGGGCAGATCTCTAACACTGATTGTTTGTGCCATTTAAATCTGATGTGACAGAAAATGGGGAAATCACGCTGAAAGGGATGTTTTCCCACACTGTCTCCTTTGTGGGGCAAGTTCTAAATTGATACATGGAGTGCTTCACTGATGACACCAAAATGGGTATTGAATTACATTGAGGGGAAAAATTAAATATGGTTTAAAATCTGGGTGTAAATGGGCTGAAATCTAAGCACAGACATGCAGGAGCACAGCACAGCAAGAGGATTTCCAGAACCACCCCTGGCATTACCCTCAGTGCTGTCTGCAGCTCATCTTTGAGGGAGCTGATCTCCTGCTTCAGGTATTGGATTTCGGATTCTTTGACCCGCAGCAGGACCTGTGGGAACAAAAAACAGCATCTTTGCAGACACAGTGTGACACCTGCTGTACCTGGTGACAATCAAGCCGAGGGCTGGAGACTCAGCCCCATGCCAGCACCACAAAGCCTCTGGTCCACCCATCCGCTTCTCACAAGAAAACTTCTCCTGGATCTCTTGGGAACTTGCCCAAGCCCGCAGCGCTGATGTGCTCCCTCCCTGCACAGCCCAGCTTCTGTCCCCACTGCTCTGCATGGATTGGATCCTGAGGACAAGCAGGGCCGCAGAAGGAAGAGTGAGTGTCTGGCTCGACACGGTGAGAAGGGAAGATTAGGACCCCTGAAGCTCCCGGCCTCATGCAGCCCACGATGACAGCGCTGAGCAGCCACGAGAGCCGGCTGGGGGACGGATGGCTGCGACACACTCCCGGGCTGTCACACAGCACTCGTGCCCACCAACGTGCCCCTCTGCAGAACTCACCTCCAGCTCGTAGGCGTCCTTGCCCTGCATGAGAGGCGACCCAGCAGCCTCTCCCCCGCCCTCCCCGGTCAGCAGGGTCCGCAATCGCGTGATCTCCGCAGCCAGGCGGTTATTCAGCTCCTGGGAAGAGGAGGAGAGCCGTTGTGGGAAGGGGGAGCACGGCTCGGCACGGAGCCCAGAGTCAGCCGGGCAGGGACCCTCACCTGGTTGTGGGCGTTGAGCTCCTGGTTCTCCCGCTGGCACTGGCGGAGGGCCTGCCTCTCAGCCTCCAGCGCCTGCGCCAGGTGGGCGTTCTCCAAACACTTCTGGGAATACTGCTCCGAAAGCACCTCCAGCTCCCGCTGCACTGACTGCAGCTCCTCCCTGCACAACACACACAGGGGAAGTGCCCTGTCCACCCACACACACCCACAATGCCCATTATTCCTTCAGCATCCCAGGACAACTCAATAGGGAGCTAAGCACTGAGGATAAGGACTGAATATTCCCTTTGGGAAAAAACTCAAGCCCAGAGCAAGTCAACTCTTCCCTCTCCTGGCAGAGCCATGCCGGGGCACCAAAGGGGACAGGAGGTTGTTCTCTCAGAGGTTAAGTGGCAGAAGTTTCTCAGATTTCCAAAAACTGAGCTGAGATCTATCAAAATCTACCTATGAGAAATCCCTGTGAGGTTGGTGAGGCCCTGGCACAGGGTGCCCAGAGAAGCTGTGGCTGCCCCATCTCTGAAAGTGTCCAAGGCCAGCCTGGACAGGGGTTGGAACAACCTGGTCTGGTGGAAGGTGTCCCTGCCCATGGCAGGGGGCTGGAATGAGATGAGCTTTAAGGCCCCTTCCAACCCAAACCATTCCAGGATTCTAAGTTTGCTCTGGGCACCTGGGACCAGGTGTATTTGCACACCTTCCCATCTCACACAGATATATCAAGGTTGATAAAGCTGACAGGCAGCTCTGCTCAGTTCCCACGAGAGGACAGCCTTGCCATGCAAAGCTCAGAGCTTCCTCCTCGCCTTTTGAACGACCCTGCCGCTGCAGCTGCGTGAAAGGCAGCACTGGCTGCACATCTGCTACTTCTGGGGACCATAAAGCAGCTATTTTGGGAAATGTGGGGACACTGATCCGGAGCCTGAAAGATTACGGGCAACCAGGAGGCTCTGATGGATGGAGTTGGGTCGGGATGAAGGGAAGAAGCCCCTGGAATAATCCCAAACTCATTGCCAGAATCAAATGGGAGAGAAGGGTCTCCCACACATGAGCTCTCTCCAAGATGGCAACAGACAGAGGACGGTGATGGTCTTACAAGTACTGCCTTCGGAGGGCCTCGATGTCGGCGTTGACGCTGCTGATCTGGGAGCGCTGGGACTTCTCCAGCTCCCGCTCCAGCTCCTCCCGGTGCGCGTTCTTCATGGCTTCGATGGCTGTGAGGGGCAGCACAGTGTTAGCACCCAGCACCCTCCACCCGTGGGTGGGTTTTTTGAGTCTTTTTTCATTTTTTAAAGGAACAAAACCAAAGTCATCCCTGCAAATCTCCCACTGATTCACAGCCCCTTCAGCCTATGCCCCAGCTGCAAAGGGGCTTCTGCAAATCTTGCTTTTTAACGGAGTCCAAATGATAGTCCACTTCACACATTGTTTCCTGGACTGTGGGACTCCTAACGCAGAGCCCCTGAACTCCAGTGTTTTAACACTCCCTGGGGCACCGAAGAATGAATTCAGTGTGGAATTGACAATAATTTAACCACAGGAATGACTAATGCCTTTCTGAGTTGGAATGGAAAACATATCAGACTGTGTAACAGCCAAAGACAGGGGCACCAAACCTGGAGAAGGACCAAGAGATGTGCACCAAACCTGGAGAAGGACCAGGAGATGGACCTTCATCCAAAACATCTTTCCCACAAGTCCATTTCCATCTACCTGTACAGCCCACCCAGCCCTCATCCCATCCCTGCTCTGCTCCTCAATGGAGCAAACCCCATGCCTGTGTCCCCATCCCCACGGAGCTGCCCCACCACACAGGACCCTCTGGTACCTGAGATGGTGGCAGCCGTTTCCTCTGCCAGCAGGCGATCCTTCTCCTCCCGCAGCTTCTCCAGCTCCCGCTGGTGCTGCCGCTGCAGGTCCTCGATCTTCTTCTGGTGCGTCTCCTCCATGGCTGCAAAGCCCCTCTCACATGTTGCCTGCAAAGGGAGGAGGGAAAGGGGTTGGCCCAGGAGCACAGGGCCGGTGCCACGGCGGTGGGGAGCCCACCAGGAGCCGCACGCCCGCGGGCAGCTCAGCTCCCCAGGTCCAGCAGGCATCTTCTCTTTCCCCAGCCACGGAGCAGGTCGGACCTTGCAAAGGTCAGGGCTTGTCCTGCAGTCGCTCAACCCCTGACAGCTCCACGGAAAGGGATGCACAGGGGCAGACCTGGTTTAGGGGCAGTCCCGGTTGGGGAATGCAAATATATGTCAAAAAAAAACAACCAACAAAACCTCCTGTGCCCTTTCTGCTCTTTTCAATGCCTGTTTTTTTCTCAACTTCTGGGTGGAAGGAAGATGACGTGACAGCAGCAGGACTTTAATTCCCAACTGAGTATTGCTACAAATGCTGCAGGGATAATTACTTGCTAATTGAATTACTAGGAAAGAACTCAGGCCAGGACACAGGAGCAGCGATTTGGGGAGTTGGGATTCACCAGGGGTGAGGTCCTGAATTCCTGCCTGGTCCTTCCACCCCTGGCACAACCCCCACTCCTGCCTTTGCAGCAGACAAATGCAAACATCTGTTCCCAGCTCAGCTGCCAGCCCAAGCACGTCGGGATCCTGGATGGACACACGGCTGCGGGACACGGACAGGACCAGCAAAGCCACAGGCAGGCCCAAGCCACGAGGGAAGAAGGGGCACACGCTGGGGACAAGGTGCTGAGCCCCATCAGGCAGCTTGGGACAAACCTGACGCCAAGCACTGCACAGGGATTTTCCCCTTAATGACACAGGCTGGCTTTATTCCCTGATTTCAACGGAGCTTTATTCCCTGATTTCAACGGAGCTCCCCTTGATTAACACCAGTGCTTTCCATGGAAAGTGAGAACTGTCACCTATGGACCTCTGGGACCCCATGGGAAATTTTAGGGGGACAAATTCACTCCCCCAGTGGCAAAAGTGCTCAGGACAGTCCAACACCACTGACCCTGACTAACATACACCCCTCAGCATCACTTTTTTGGCTAATGCTCTGCTACCTATGCCTAATCCTCATGCCCAATTTTCAGCTTTGGTGGTTTTTTCCCTCCCATTTAATTTTTAATCCCAAGGCATTCTTCACTTTCCCAGCCTTGTTTGTTTGTTTTTAAACTCCTAACTCAGTGCCAGAACCTGCCTGGACTTGGCTGTGGCACAGAGCAGCTCTGCAGGATTCTTCATTACACCCAGAATCATAGAATATACTGAGCTGGAAGGGATCCACAAGGATCATCAAGTCCAGCTCCTGAAATACCTCTAATTTTGGAAGAAAAAGGTGCACACTCCTCCATAGGTCTGGACGTATATTCACTATTTAATGTATTGTAAATGCATTGCCATAAATCCACATGTACAAACCAGTATCTCACAGAATCCCAGAGCAGTTTGGGTTGGAAGGGACCTTAAAGCCCATCCTGTTCCACCCTGTGCCATGGGCTGGGACACCTTGCACTATCCCTGGCTGCTCCAAGCCTTGNCTGTGGCACAGAGCAGCTCTGCAGGATTCTTCATTACACCCAGAATCATAGAATATACTGAGCTGGAAGGGATCCACAAGGATCATCAAGTCCAGCTCCTGAAATACCTCTAATTTTGGAAGAAAAAGGTGCACACTCCTCCATAGGTCTGGATGTAGATTCACTAGATTCACTATTTAATGTATTGTAAATGCATTGCCATAAATCCACATGTACAAACCAGTATCTCACAGAATCCCAGAACGGTTTGGGCTGGAAGGGACCTTAAAGCCCATCCTGTTCCACCCTGTGCCATGGGCTGGGACACCTTGCACTATCCCTGGCTGCTCCAAGCCTTGAACCTGGGCTTGGACACTTCCAGGGATGGGGCAGCCACAGCTTCTCTGGGCAACCTGTGCCAGGGCCTCACCACCCTCACAGGGAAGAATTCCTTCCTAATATTAAATCTAAATCTACCCTCCTTCATCTTAAGGTCATTTTTCCCCTTGTCCTGTCACTCCATGCCTTTGTCAAAAGTCCCTTCCAGCTCTCCTGGAGCCCCTCTAGGCACTGGAAAGGGCTCCAAGGTCTTCCTGAAGCCTTCTCTTCTCCAGGTTGAAGAGTTACTCCCATGCTACTGATGTTACATTCTCCATCAGGTTCTGAAGAGAAGAATGGAGCACATTTAAGCCTCTAATTTGGGCAGGTTTCCAATCATCTGGTTGGCTTTCTGACCACCACTGCTTAATTCCAATGGGATTCAGAAAAACTACTGCTCTCCCCAGGCTAAAACCAGCTTTTGGCTGGAGCTGAGCCACACTTCACCCCCAGCTCAAATGTGTGCTGGATCTTGTGGCTGGAAGCAAGCTCTCCCACATTTTTGCTGATTCTTAAGAGCAACTGCTCTGCGAAAGCCTCACCAGCACAGCCTCTGCGTCGCTGCCCTTTTGGCTTCCCTTTCAACCTTGCAGCCTCCCTTGGTGCTGCCAGAGTCCTGTACCACCCTAAACTCACTTCCAAACTGGGAATGCTCTCCTAGGAAAAGCAAACCACCAAACCCCCCCACCTCTTTTTTTTTTTCAGATGCTGGATGATCTCAAACCAGTTTTACAGCCAGTCTGACCGGTGGGGCAATTTCAACAGTGGCATTTCACTGCCAGTAGGTTTCTGTGCCCCTCACCTGGGTGTTCCGTAACTGTGCACTCTTTTTTGTGTACAGAATTACTGTGTCCAACACCAACATGGTCCTCGCAGCCTCCTGCAGAGGAGCTCTGCTTTGCTACAGAATTTGGCGTCTGTTTGCAGCTACTTTCCCTAGGAACATACATTTTGAGAGAATCAAGTTTCCATTTCATCCTGCATTTTTGAAGGCAGCAGAGACAGACTGGAGATTTGATCAGACTGGGAAAGACAGAGTTGAGGAATGCTTTTAAAGGGAGGTCACAAACAAAATGTACGTTCTGTGTACAAGAAGAAACGCTGAGGTCTTTGTGTTGAAGGAGAGCATGATGATATCGAGCTACTTTGAAACTCTCTCCCTCTCCATGCAGACCACCTCCAGAAACCCACCCTCCCAAGCCCTCAGCAATGCATTTAGAATACCCTAGCATGGAGAAAAAGGAAACACCATGCTTTACAGAGGCCTGGCTAATACTGGGGGGCTCGTTTCAGCATGCTGGCTCTTTTAGGGGATGTCCCTCGGTTCAGCAAGTGAACCCCGGGTCTGCACGCGCCCTCCCGCACGCTCAGCAGCAGAAAGCAGAAAGTGTTAAACATATCAAGACCTTTAGGTTTTCAAAGTCTTTCTGGTATTTTTCCCTCAACGTGGAAGCGTTCCCCTCCAGATGTTTGTTCTCCAGCTCGTCCCTCATGACGTTCATCTGGGCCTCCAGCTCCTGGATGCGTTCCCTCAGGCCGTGCATGGAGTCCGGGTCGCTGCCGGGGTCCTGCCCGGTGCCACCCGCCTCGCCGGCCGCCCAGGTGTCCCCAGCGCCCGGGGCCACCGCGGGGGACGCCTCCGGGTGCTGCCTCTGGTACTCGTCGAGGGTCTCTTGCAGGCGCTGCAGGTTCTGGCTGTAGTGCTCCTGCAGCGCCTGCAGCTCCTCGCCGTGGATGACCTGCAGCTCCTTGATCTTGGCCTGGAACTTTTCCTCCAGCGTTTGCATCTGCTCCAGGTGACACCGCTCCATGTTCTGCTTGTCGCGGACAATGGCATCCAGCTGGCTGAGCCCCTCCGTCCTCTCGGCCTTCAGGGCGTCCTCTGTCCTGTTGAGCTGCTCGATCACGTTTCGGATCTCCTCCTCGTACCGCCCCTGCAGCTCGCTCAAGCTCTTGCTGTGTTTATGCCCTTCCTCCTCCAAGAGCCTCCGCTGGTTGTCCAGCTGGGACACCTTTGCCTTGAGGTCGGCGTTCTCCCTCTCCAGCACGGCGATCACCTCGCTGTACTCGCCCTGCTGCTTCCTGAGCAGCTCCTCGTACTCGTCCCGCAGCAGAGACACCGTCTTCACGCGCTCCTGGCACAGCGCATCCATGCTCTGCAAGGACTCCTTGTAGGACTTCATCTCCCTCTCGTGCTCCAGCCGGACTTTGCAAGCGGCGTAACAAACCTGAGCCTGAACAATGGCATCGTGGACTAACAAAGACGAATACCGCTCCAGGTCTCCCATGCACGACTGGTAGGAAAGACTCTGGGATATCTTCAGGAGCTTCTGACAGTCTCTCATGGCCTCCTCGGGAGGCAGAGAGAGTAAGGCAACAGATATCTCCTTCAGAACATTGGATTTGTCCTTTAGTTGCTGGGCAAGATCTTCCTGAATGGAAACAAGAGCTTCACTACTACGGTCTGGTGCGCTGCCAGTCTCCTCCACCTTGGCTAATTCCTGGCACGGCACCATTTGGAGACGGCTCCCATCCCAGGAGATCTGGGTTCTTTCAGAAGCATCTTTTTGTATTTCAAGTGCTTCAGAAATCTGGTGCATAACCCTGTCAAACTCAGGAGTCCTGTATGCTTTGATGATCTCCTCCAACATGCATTTGTGCTGCTGGAGAGCTGTTTTGGTATTATGGAGCTCTTCTTCAATTGTTTTTAACCTCTGATGAAAAGATTCTCTCATTTTGTCTGCAACGAATCCAAGTTCTGCCTTGATCAATGTAGCATCTGCTACAGCACTGATAAAACATGGGGAAAAGCCCAAACTTGTTTCTGTTTTACCCTCAGCTTCTCCTTCTCTAGTGCTCAAGTGTGCTCTCAGCTCCTCCACCTGCCTCCAGAACTCCCCTTCCAGCAGCAGCTTTTTAGATAGGACACTGGCCAAATCGTTGGCTGTATGAGAAACGCTTGCTGGCTCCAGCAAAACCACCTCGGCCGTTCCCTGGATCTCTCTCAGAAGCTGGGCTATCTCAGAGCTTGCATTTTTCAAAGACTCCGCTATTTGGTTGATGAGAGAGGCCTCAAATGCCACCCTCTCAGAAAGCCACCTCAGCTGGCCGGCGTCAAACACTTCTGCTTGCTGCTCCTTGGAGACGTGCTCCTCTTCTCCCAGTTCCCCTCCTTCTGGAGCGGGGCTCTCCGTGGTGAGGCTTTCACTCTGCTGATACTCCGATGGGACTGGCGCCCCGCTCAAGGCTTGGATTGCGTTTGATAAGGTTGTTTCCATGCTGGACAGAGTAACAAGGAACAAATCACCCTCTTTTTCCTCGTCTGATTTGGGCAAAGATCTTAGCTGCTCTCTGCACTTCTCTAAGCAAGTCAGCGCTTGATCGTTTTTCATCTGGAAACCTCCCAGCTCGCTGACGTGACTTTCTATGAGCTTGAACTTTTCCTGCCTCTCGCTCTCCAGCTGTGAGATCAAAGCATTGACTTGGGACAGGCTGGCCTGAAGCTGTTCCCGCAGCTGGGACTCTGTGCTGGCCCACTGATGGTGGAGGGCAATGAGCGTCTCCTGGTTATGGCCGTGCTGGCTTTCAAGCTTCATCGTCACATCTTTGAGCTTCTCCTCTGTAATATACAGTTTGGTTTCCAGGGAATGGATGATGGAGAGGTAAGTCTCAGAATCACTCGTCCCCGATGAGGGGTAACCCAAAGTGGGCTCTGAGGACATGCTTTCTTCAGACAGAGATCTGTCCTGGCTCGTGTCTGAAGAGGTACTGCTTGTCCAGTTCTTCTCTGATCCATCTGGATGGATGTATTTTTGACACTGGATGCTCGAAAAACGGATCCTTTGCCTCTTGGCCCCCATGATTCCTACATCAGGCTTTGCTAAGGCTTTCTGAACCAGCTCCTGGTCCTGGAGCTCTACAACTTTAGATGGGGAGCCGAATTCCTCTGCTTGCCTCTGGCTGGTCTCGAGAACCTCATCCTCCTCCTCCTTCAGTGCATAAGTCAGAGCTGGGAGGACATCCTGAGTTGGCAGAGCCTGCCCCAGTTGAGATGGATGACTTTCGTCAGCCTCAAGACTGGGGCCAAGGTCTTCTGCCTCCTCAGCACATGGACCTGTGCCCACACTAGCTAATTTCTTTAAAGCCTCCTCCTTGGCCTTTAGCTTTACTTTAGTCTCCTCTAAACTGCTATCTAAAGCAACCATTTTAACCAAAGCCTCACTGAGATCTTGATCTTTCTTCTCCACAATTCTCAAGTGCATTTCCTTAACGTGTCTCAGCTCTTCTTCCTTCTCTTTCAGCACCTCCTGCACCCCCCGGAACTGATCTGACACCTCCTCAAACGACTGCTCCAGATTGTGGTAGTTGGTCTCTTCCATTTTCAACTTTGCTTGTAGCTTTGCAACTTCGTTATCCGACTCGGCCACCTGATTCATGAGCTCGTGGAACCGGCACTTGATCTGATCCCTCTCTCTTTCGAGCTCCTTGATGTGCTCAGCAAGTTTTTGGATGCTGGCCTCCTTCATGGCCAGCTGCTCCTCCAGCTGGTGGACGAGCTCGCTGCCTTCGAACTTGGCACTCAGCTTCTCCTTCTGCAGAATCTCCATTTGCTGCTCGCTGTTCTGCAGCTGGTTCTCGTACTCGTTGGCCTTGTCCTCCACCTCCTTCAGGCTCCGTATCAAAACCTGCTTCTCCCTCTCACAGCTCTCCAGCAAAGCCTCATAGTTCTTCTGCAGCTTCTCCTCCATGAGGACCCGCGCCTGTTCGCTGGCGTTCAGCTGCCCGCTGAGGTCCGCGATCCTGTCCTGGAGCCGCTGCACTTCCTTCTGGTGGTCCCGCTGCAGAGCCTGCTGCATCTCCAGGTCCCGCAGCTCCTGGGTCTTCTCCAGCAGCAGAGCCTCCGCGCTCTTCAGCTTCTGCTCGCTGGCCTTCAGCTGGGAGCTGAGCGCGGCCTCGCCGTGCTGCCACTCCTCTAGCTGCTCTTTGGCTTTCTCCTTCTCGCTCCTCAGGTCGCTCTTGAGCTTGGCCAGGGTCTGCTCCTTGATGGCGAGCTCGGCCGCCGCGTTACTGAGCCTCGCCTGCAGGCTCTGAATCTCGGCCTCGTGGTGCCGGATCACGTCCTTGGCCTCGGCGTAGCTGCGCTTCAGCGACTGAATCTGCTGATTGATCACCTCTTGACGCTGGCATTGGGCTTCCAGCTCGCTTTGGAGGTCTTGGTTGACTTTGTGGAGCCTCTGCCAGGCACCTGATGGCGAGGCGGCCACCTCGGTCTTAAAAAAATTGATTAAATACTAGATTAGTAACACTCTTGGCTCTCCCTTCTGAGTGTCACACCTCTGGCCAGGCAGGCCACGGAAAAGCTCCTCGCAGCGACTTGGCTGCTACCCACTGCTCCAATTGGGATGATTTGTTCTTGGCACAATTTGGTTTGTTTAACCAACTTTTTTTTTTTTTTTAATGAGCGACAACTGCTTTCCAGTAACAGAAAACACTGACCACGACATCCAAACAGCTGTACAGTAACAGGCTAAAAGGAAAAAAAAATAAACCCAAACTCAAACAGAACGCAAAAAACAATGAAAAAGAAACACCAGCAGTAAAACAGAGACAGACAGACAAAAGAAAAATGCAAAGGATGAGGAGGAGGAGGAGATGGAACAAGGTGGAGGAGAAAGGAACTGCTTTTTTTTAGCGAGTTTGTTCGTTTGGTTGTGAAACAAAAAGTGCACAGTTCAGGTAACACAGTCCTACCAACCAAAAGCAACAACAGAAAGTGAGGTGACAGCAAATGACATCACATCCCACCCAAACGCAGGGCGACGGGCCAGCCGTGGTGGCGATGTCATTTCTGTGCCTGCCAAACAGGACTGAGTGGCTGCTCATCGCATTAGAGAGATGCTGTTATGCTAAAGCTTAGGGCTAGGGAGGATCTAATTTCTCTACCTGCAAAATAAAATAAACCAACAAAGGACAAAATAAAAAGCCCGACAAGTGGAGGGAGGGAAAAGGTGTGATGAGAATGTAAAAATGAAAGAAACCAACCTTTGTGAGATTCAAACCAAAGCAATGGAGCATGCAAAGAGAAAACTCACAGAAAGCGTCATGCAAAAGGCGACAGAAATTATGTATCTTAAAAAAAAATAAATATACAGACAGGAAGAGGCGAGAGAAGCACAGCGTTAAGCCTAGGAATTTGGCCTGCCTTGCTGTACTCTGGTTGCTGATTAAGGAAAGCCCACAGATGTGACACTCAGTTACGTTAAGTTAAATTTCATGCTTTACACCAAAAACATGCAAGAACATCCGCCCGGGACAGGTTAGTACGTGCCCCCTCCCACCCGCCGCGGCTGGAGCTGGGGGATGTCTCCAGCCCATCTGCCAGGAGCAGGAGCTCCTGGTGTTCCTCCCAGTAGGGATCAAGGTTAGGGTGCCCCGTGCCGAGGAAGCTCAGAGCGAGAAGGGGTTACACGAGGCCGGAGAGGCTTCGGTGCAGGGCACATGCATTGGAGGGGGTGGCTCAGCGCTGCCTCACGGAACGGGCAGTGCTTGCGGGTCCGTGCGGGGCTGGTCAGGCTGCCAAGGAAGGGTTGGTGCCTACCAGGCAGCTCAGGAGGGATGGGCTTGGCAGCAGTCAGGCTTCTCCATCAGCCCTCCCCATAGACACTGCAGGAACCTCCCCAAAATCAGGCATGATGGAGGTGGGGGGGCACATGAAATTCAGAGGGTTTGTCCAAAAAAATGCTGTGGTGTTTGTCTGCAGTCTGGGGCTGCAGAATTCCCCCAGTGGCTCCACTCCCTCCACCCCAGCAGGGTTTGGTGGGGTTACTCCCTTCTACAATAGGACTTTAATCCCTCTGGCTCCCAGGAAACACAAGAGAAATCCCCAGAACAATTAGACTGGAGCAGGCAAAAGCCTCCAACCTTTCCAAAAACCCTCTCCAACTTCCAGGTCCAAGTTTGGGTCACTGCACACTGCAGCTCAGCCTCTCTGCAGGCTTCCCCTCTTGCCACCCCTCCTCGTATCGAGGCACTGTGGCCAACTTCAATCTGATGGTGGATTCAGCATCCAGCTTCTATCCCCATTCCCTGATTTTTCCAGGCTCCAGGCAAAGGGAGGTCAGACGCCTCTGCCCCAGGGAAGTGGGAGTTAGTTACTCTTCCAGCTCTGCCAAGTGAAAATGGAACTCCTCCAAGCAGGCACTGTCAGCTCGGAGACTCCAGAAATGAATTAATTACTCCTCCTGGGAGATCATGGGCAAGGAAGGCAAGATGTCCCCCTCCCTGGGCTGGCTCCACTGCCTGTGCAACTTCTTCAGGGAAAATTTTCCTGTGAGAAATAAGGATGCAAGGTTTGGCATTGACACTGGGTTTGCTGCCACGGGAGCGCAGCGTGCGGCCACACACGGCCACTTTGATCCACAGCCAGTTTGGTCAAGCAGATCTGAGCAGGTCAAAATGCTGCCCCTGCACAGAACAAGACTATGGACCCATGAGAGCAGCCAGAAGCTGCTCTGCAGGTCCCACGACTTCCTCCAGGCATGGACGTTCCCAGAGGAAGGGCTGGGAAAAACCCACTTTGTTTGGACGCGGGGAGGAAAGGTTTCCCCAAAGACCATCCTGTCCCTTTTGCCAGATCCTCCAAAACTCATTTCTAGGCTTTGCTGAGGAATCTTGTGACAGCAGACACCAGCAAAGTGATCCAAGGTAACAGGTCATCCCAGCGCAAATCCACTCTGGCTGGAGGGAATGTGCCTGGGAAATACATCTGAGTGTCCTGTGTTTGCTCGTGTAAACAGGCACACAAAATCCCCAGCCAGGAGCAACTGGTGGGCTATGGGATGCCTGGAAAGCCTTGTGTGCACCCCACTGCCTGAGGGGAGTATCTGGGGCACAGAAAGGGGAAAACAGCTGTTGCAATGGCAAACACAGTGTGGGATGGATCAGAGGTGGACTTTGCTGAGGTTCCACCTGTCTGGCTCTGTTTTGTTTTCCCTTGGGAATGCTAATAGGTAACGCTACCTTCTACTCCATCCCAGATCAGACGTTTCCATAAGCAGATGACTCTGGTAATGCTACAGAATTAGCCACGTTTGCAAAAAGGTCAAATCTCTTGGAGCTCAGTGGTGGTCACCCAGGACGTCCCCATGAACACCCCAGACTGAAGCCCACCAGGGATCCCCCCGAGCACAGGGAAGATGGATCTCCCTCTCCTCCCTGCTCTCCTACCTGCAACACGTAGCCCTCCCGGGCGCTCTGCTCCCGGCCCAGAGCCACTTTCAGCTGATCCTGCAGGTGCCGGTTCTGCTCCAGGAGCTCCAGGGCCTCCTTCTGCTTCTGCTCCAGCTGGAGGGACACGAACAGAGACAGAGTCCAGGGAGTGGGCAGGGGATCAGCCATAAGGAACAAGTGGCTCGGAGGGGACACGGAGCAGAATTAACGGAGCTTTTGATGGCACCGCTGCCCTGCTCTGCTCTGGGACCTGGATTTCATCTTGCCAGGAAAATCCCTCCCCTCTGAAAGAACTTATTTGTGCAATAGTGTAATTCATAAAGCTCACTGCGGCAAAGGATGAACAGCACCAGCTCGTGCCAGGCATGACCCTGGCAAATCCCAGCCCAGCTCAGCTCAGTGATATTCCTGGTCACTCCATGAGAAAAGGTTACCCCTTTCATTCCCACTAATACACCTTAATCCCAACTAACAACAACCTTTGTTATCCCAGGCACGGAACTCTTCCAAGTGAGCTGAGCCTCCTCCTTTCTTTTCCAAAATTCTTAAGACTATTTGATGTAGGCTCCACAAAAAGGGAACCTTTGTGGTGTGTGCTGCAACTCAAGGCAGTTTATAACTGCAGACGCAAATCTCTGTATCTGCAGAGGCACAGAGGATTAGGAGCTTGAATTTGTAGTCTGGTTGATACACCTCAATTGCACCCATTTCATCAGAGACAGGCTGGCTACAACCAACACAATCAGGCTGCGTTGGCTGGGAGGGGTAAGGAAGTACCAGGCCATAAGAACAACCCTTTCTGCAGCTGAAGGAAACATGAAAGCTGCTGGCAGGGCTGAACAGAAACAGATGCAGATCTGTGCCCTGCCTGCTCCCCAAGGAACCTACAGCATCCCTACTAGTTGCTATTATGAAGGAGGAATAAATACGGCTATTTTTAAGCCTATCTCAGGCTTCCTACAGTCACCCCAGCGGCCTGAAGGCCATTATGGCAGGCAGCCTGCACCCTACACACCCCTTTACCTCCTTCTCCAGCAGCGTGGTCAGGTGCTGCTTCGTCAGCCCCTCTTCCCGGTCCTCGGCGTGGGCGAGGTGCAGGGGCGTGATGGGGATCTGCTTCTCCTCCCGCAGCGGGGTGGTCTCCACCTGGTGCCAGCGCTGCTCGATCTCCACGTGGACGTTCTGCGGTTTGATGTCTGCTGGGACGGGCAGGATCCGGTCCACCTCCATCCTCAGCGCCTCCTCCGACCCTGCCCCGTCCACGGCATCGATCATCTCGAAGCGCTTGCGCCGCTCCTCCCGCCGCCGGGCCCGCTCCCGCTCCAGCTCTCCCGGGTCGGCGTCGGCGGCTCCGGCGTCCCTGGGGAAGGCGGCCGAGCCGCTACTGGAGGAGTCTGCAGCGTTCGCACGCTCCTGCACCAGGGCCTGCTGGATGGGGCGAAATTCAGCCCAGTCAAAGGTCTTGGACCGTCCCTCTCGTCGGCGTTCCCGGGCACGGCTTCGCTTCTGCTCCGTGTCCAGCTCGGCTTGTTCCGCATCCGGCTTCTCGCTCGGCTTTGGACCAGTCTCGAAGGAAGAGCTTGTTTTGCTTTTCTCTTCCGGCAGCGAGCTGCGGGGACAGAGAGGGTGAAGCAAAGTGTCAGTGGGTGCTGGAGACAGCCAGGCGCTCCCATGCATGCCTCGAAGAGCCGGGTGGAAAAGGGCTGCTGGAAGCCCAAGCCAATGCCACGTGGGTGCCCCCTGCCCCTCCGTCTCCCCTCGCCTCTTCGGCGCAGGAGCTGCTGCTGCCCTTCCCCAGGTTGTGCTGGTGTGCAAAGCCTTGGCGCAAGCTGCCCCAAATGCTCCTGGGACATCCTGGACCTAGAGAGCGGCTGATCCCAACCTTGTTCCTCCACAGCAGCCACACCAGGGCCAGTGACCATGACCAAGCAGCAACTTATGGCTGAGGCAGCGACCCCAAACTGTGCTGTCAGAGGTTCCAACAGCTTCTCCAGCCCCCTGGCTGTGGGGCTCCATGCACACCCCAGCTGGCAAGGCCATTGTCACGTGCTTGTGGGAAAGATGCCACCAATCCCACCAAAGCCAGGCTGGCTTCGGAGCTGTGGGGCAGAGAAGCACAGAGCAGCTCTGAGAGTCTTGGAAAACAAGGGGAAGGTTTTCCTTGAGCTTGGAAAAGTATTAATGGGTCGGTAACTTCTCCGTGCCACTACCTGCACTGAAGGCACAGACGTCCCCAAGGCACCCAGCCCCGCAGGCATCACAGGCAGCCCCCCAGCACTGGGCAGCCCCCTGATATGGGCAGGGGTGAGAGCAGAAGGACAGCGAGTTACTCAACACATCATGGAAATCACTGAAAACGCCAATTTCTCAAGCAAGGAATGATTTTTAGTGCTGAGTTAGAGGGTGGTGGGTTGAGGGGGGACATACTCATCAAGCAGGTGAAGTTAATATGGGAAGGCAATACCATTTCCAAACTACAGATAATCCATAATGCAGTATTAGCTTATTAAATACTGACATGCCAGCCCTGCAACATGCAGATCAAAATTAAACCAGAAAACAGCAGTATGCTAAGTCTGTGGAGGAAGCCTGTCCTGAGGGAGTAGTGGGCACTTGCTGAACCGTCTTTGCTACCCAAAGCTCCCAAGCTTCCTCCCGAGGCACAGTCCTGCTGCTCAGGCTGACTCCTGGCTCTCCCTGCTTCCAGGACCACCACAGCATCCCCAGCCTGAGGCAGGGACTCAGCAAGCTTTCTGCAAGAGCTGGAAAGCAGCTCACTGGGCCCTCCACTGCAGGCTCTGACCCATGGGACCACATGCATGGGGACCGCCGTGACTGGGAGCAGCAGAAGCAGCAGCAACAGCAGCATCATGGCTTCTCCCACCTCAGAAACACACCCCAGCCCCCAGCCAAGAACCTCATGGATGTGCATATGCCCAAAACAAAGGATGGAGCAGAAGAGATGGCTCTGCGTGGGCTAGTATCTTCCGATGCACTGTCATCCACCAGCAAACCACAGGCTCAGAAGAGCTGGGTTTCGAGAGACTCTGGCAGTTACAGGCTAAAACCAGCTCAGGGATAATTCCTTCTTCAGTGCTGTCACTTGCAGCTAATAAAATAAACCCAGAAGGCACGGTGATGAAATGTCACTGCTCCTCACCCATGATACTGCACGACTCCAAAGCCAGGCTCTCAATCTGGAGTCAGTTAGTGATTACAGCTGCATTTTAAAGTAAAGCGGGGATGAGATTGAGCCTTAAAATGGAGAGGAGTGTTAGGAAAGAGATGGGGGTTCTGGGGCCCCCCAGATGGTGTTGGGACACAGAAATTATGCTGCTCTAAGTCCCACGTGGAAGAATCTCGGCATTTCTAGAGGTGACATCTCTCACGAGCTCATTTCTCCTCTGCTGCTTTCCAAAGGGCACGGGATGTGTGTCAGGGAGCGGAGGGACGGCCGCTGGGAACGAAGTGAAGACACTCAGAAGGTTGACCCAAAGTTTCTCATTTCATCTCCTGCAAGTGCCCCATGGCTATTAATTCTGCTCAAACATTTCACATCTCCTCCACCACAGAGAAATTAATTCATATCACACAGGAAGGGCGGGGGGGTCTTTGCCTCCCAATGGTATTTATAGGTCAAAATAAAAAGGATTTTTTTTAATAGGGGTGGGTGTGGGAGTGGTGCAAGCTGCAAGCTGTGGGCAAGAAGCGCACAAAGGTTGCAGGGAACTGGGGAGCACTGGGGAACCCAACCTCACAAGGGCTGTGAGCTGAACACGGATCCAGTTCTGAAGCAGCCACTTTTGTTCATGGGGGTATTTTCTATCTGCCCCATCATTAGCAGACTGTAATTAGTGCCTCTGCAGATTGCAGGGCACTGCTGAGGGCAGGGAGCAGTGCAGCATCTGCTCCCCATGCCGAGTGCTGACACACGCAGCAATGTAAACTGCCATTAGGGCTCGAGAAACCGCGACAAGGTGCGTTTGCCTGGGTGCAGACACGGCAGCAGGTTAACGAGACACGGCCGAGGGCTGCGGGAGTGTGTGGGGTGGGACCATCCCCGGGGGTGGGTGAGCACCGCTGCCCTCCCGGCACACCGAGCACAACGCCCCGCCTGCCCCCGGGCACACCGTGCCAACGCCTGGCACCCCTCCGTGCCGAGCCTTGGGCAGTCCGTCCTTCGGCCTTCCAGCAGCCCCCTCCACCAGCCGCTCCCCGGGTGAGGAATGTCGTGACATCCCAAAGCCAGCTGGGACGGGCTGGGACACCCCACGCTGCTGCAAAGGGCTGCCAGGCAGGCACCAGTGAACACAGCCCTGCTCCACACACAGCGCAGGGCTCCTCAGCAACGTGACTAACCCACGCCAGCCTTCCGACACCAGCTCGGTGGGAAACGACAGAAGCACACACATCACTCCCTTTTCCCAGCTCAGGATTGATTCACGGTCTGTTTGTGCAGTGTAACGAGTTACTGCCCAACCGGGACCTGCGCCTGGACCCTCTCAGAGGGAAAGCCAAGTGAAACCACTTTGTGTGGGCTTGGAGCAGGTGCAGACAGTGAGCACACAGGGCTATCGTGCTGCAGTAACCTGTGAGCAACCATAAATACATCTGGCTCTTAAAAGGCAGAGAGGTCCCCTCAAATTTCCTTGGTCTTCATCTTCATATCTAGTCACATCGGAAGATACCAGTGTGGGGAAATCAAGGGTCAAGACCAGGTTGCTTCTTCCCGGCTCTCTGGCTTTTATTTAAAGGAGAAAAAAACAAAAAAAAGGAAGGGGGGAAGAAAAGAAAGAAAAATAAATGGAAACTGCAGGACTTCCCATCCAAGGTGCAGAAAAGGAGGAGCATGCAGTGAATCACGAGATATACAAACCACAGAACGTTAATACAGGAGAGAACACAGTTTTCCAACCTGGGCTTCAGCACGGATAGTTTCAAAGAGAAGTTTTTCCTGGGATTGCATGGAAATCAAACATACACAGGAGTGAGGAGAGAGGCGGCTTCCCCGAGACCCCCGCGAGATCCACCAGAGCTCGGGCAGGGCTGGGAAACAGTGGCTGAGGGCTAAGCAGGATGGGGAAGGAGAGGCTGGAGCATCTCCAGGTCAACAGCACTGGGTGAGAAGAGCCATTCCATCGACACAGGGACAAACCTGGCAAAAACCTGCTGGCTGCAGCTACAGTAAGGACAGGAGATGGAGTTAGTGGTGCGGCCGTGTCCACGCAGCCTGTAAGAGGTGGCCTGTACGAGTGTGGCCAGCACAGACAGCTGTGAGGAGGCCAAACCCCCTGTACACACAGCCAGAAGCGCCCACAGAAGGTACTCTGTGACGCACGGGGTCCCCTTCCTCTGGCACTGACGCACGAGGAGACACCAGCCTTACTAAAGCTTAAGGGAGACTAAAGCACGAGGAGCTGCAGCAGTTTTCTGAAGATCAAAAGAGGAGGGAAGACGATTTGCTGGCTGGAGTTTAGAATAGATCAGAGTCAAACAGCTTCTAAACTGAACCCTGGGCTCCTGCTGCTGTGACCCATAGAGGGGCTGGGCAGCTCGTGCTGAACAGTAGCCAGAGGAAAGGGCGAACCCAGCACAACTAAATCCAAGTGGTTTCACAATACCTGGTGGGAATCCAGAAGAGCCTTGATATAGGAACAGTATTTCATATTCCTATGCACAAATTAAAACCACATTTTCAACCCTCTTTGAAATCTGCACGCGCAAGAATAACTCGGCATATCAGCGTCCCCACAAAGTGTATCCAAATTAAGCTCAGAGAGACTGGGAAAGAGCTGCAGCTTCCAGGAACAGACAGGCTCAGAAAGAGGAAAGAGAAGGGATGAGGGACGAGTTACTCCTGCACAGCACACCACACAGCTGCAGGGGCTGCTACAGCCCCCCCTTACCTTGTGACATCGGGAGCAGTGGTGGGGCGAACGTGCTTCATGATGGTCTGGATCCAGTTGCGGCGGATGCCCGACGTCATGGCAGAGAGGGTGAACTCCCCTTCCTTTGTCTACAGAGAGAGAAGGAACAGCTCAGAGCAGGTGACTGCACCTACCAGCAACTTCCCAGCACCACCCTGCACCCATCCCCAAGCCCCCAGTGCTGGGGCACTGCTTGCTGGCCACAGAGGTCAAACCCAGCCCCTCTGTCCCTCAGCACACTCTCGGCGCAAATTAGCATTTCTCAGCAATCAGGCTGATTCTGCCCTAGGTGAGACCTTAAGGCTGTGACAAAATCTTCCCTTTCCCCCTTCCTTTTCTGACAACCAAAAAACTGGCTCTCAAACCCAAGGCCATGGCTCTCTGGAGCACTGTGGGGGTGCTGTGTGGCCTCTGTTGGGTGTTTGGGGAGATGTTCCCCTTTGTCAAGGACAAGCATCCCCATCAGCTGTCCTGCAGCTGGACTCTTCCTCCTCCCCACGTTTTCCTTACATGGATCTGGAAGCCATAGTTCCGCTGAACTGGGTACTCAGTGACATCATAGCACGTGGATAAATCGATTTCTCCATCCAGGTCAGCTGCCTGCAGAGGGAAGAGGTAAAATAAGCCACAAAACTTTGCAGCCCCAAAGTATGCTGGGCTCGCAGGGAGGCACAGCAGGTCCCTGAGAAGCACAAAGCCCTGAAGGGGCTCCAAGACTTTGGCATCTGGGAATGGGGGCACTGAGGGAGGCAGTGACCTGCCCTGGGTCCATTTGGGAGCACCAGGGGCTGCCCTGTAATGGGTCGGACACTGACAGAAGACACTTACCTCCTCTGCCACTGAATCCCGGTAGTATCTCAGGCTCTGGTCCGTCAGTACAAACCAGTGCTTCTTCCACTAGGAAACAACAAAGATGGAGCGGTTACAATCCTGCTCCTTCCCCACCACCGTATTCACGGCTGCTCGTCACAGGTCACCCGGCAGACACTCCACAGGAGGCAGCTTGATGCCTCTCCCTCCCAGCTCCACAGCTGGCCTCATGGAGGCCCTTCTGTGAGAAAGGAGAGACCAAACAGGCAGCAGTGCAAGGGACAGTGATGGTT
This sequence comes from Callaeas wilsoni, assembly GCA_013398955.1. Taxonomy (NCBI): domain Eukaryota; kingdom Metazoa; phylum Chordata; class Aves; order Passeriformes; family Callaeidae; genus Callaeas; species Callaeas wilsoni. The sequence goes on along the minus strand of VWPU01014611.1, from coordinate 47,868 downwards.
TGCTGCCACCCTGCAGAGTACGAGACCCTGCACGTGACGGTGACACCGCGAGAGCCACGGGGCAGCCGCAGCCTCCCCATCAGCTCCACCGCAAGACGCGGCTTTTAGGGACTGCACTTAAAAGTCTTTTTAGCATGAAAAAAAAAGCAGTAAAACATTCATGTTTTATCTGCAGTACCTAGAAATTGAGTTGGGAGTCTATTCCTGGCCTTTGCTCTATACAAATCTGCCTCCTGCACGCTTCCAGCACAGGCTCACCCAAGGCAGCTTTCAGTCAATAAAGCACTCGCTCCAGCTGCCAATTCCCCTTTGGCTGTCTATGGATGTGTCCTTGGACCCAGGGGTACCCACAGCAGAGCCTGGGCCACCCACAGCCACGGGCAAATTGCCCTCATTTTCCCTTGACAGCTGAGTAGGAGGGAAGGAAATCCAGGCAAAGGGTGGTTTGCAAACAGCCAGGGCCATCCACAGTGCCTCAGCACCACTAAGGCTCCAATACAGCAGAACATCCTGTGTCCCTTTGGGAACTGGCAGCAGAAAAGTGGTACCAGCTGCTTCCCTCAGTGCCATTTATTTATTTATTGGTCTTGCCATTTCCCTGGCAGTCAGGAGACTTTACCTGAGCCTCATTTCTGACACCAAAGAGGTCGCTAGGTTGCAAGGGAGACGAGACTAATAAATAGGGAACAGGAACATGAAACCAGTGCTGCCATCCAAGCTGCCCTGGCTCCCTAGAAACCCACGATATGATATCCACCTTTGAAACCTCTCCAAGACAGAGCACCAGCAATTCCCACTTCAAGACAGCCCAATACTGATCTACCCAGGACACTGGGGCTCCATCAGCACCGAGAGCTACTCCATGCGCAGCCAGCACAGCCAGGATATTGGGAGTGAGCTGCCAGAAACCAGGACTGACCACAGCACCAAACACTGACACGAAGGGCTGAGCTTTCTCCTGACTCACCTGCCCATCCTCATACTGCTTTGTCAACCAGCCCTTCTTGAAGTTCAGCAGGTCGGGCTGGAAGAAAGGAGAGAGGGATCAGGAGAGGGAAGACGTGTCTGCGCCCAGAAGGTAACTGCAGCAAGTTGATAAAACACAGCAGAGCAATAAAACAGACCAACAACAGCTGAATTCATAGAATCATAGAATAGTTTGGGCTGGAAGGGCCCTTTAAAGGTCATCTAGCTCAAACTGAATCATTACACTGCATGATGGCTAAATGTTTGTTCCCAGGGGAAAGCAGAGACCTGCTGCACGATTCTCAGGCTGTTCCCTTCTACAATTTCTCCTGCAATTTCCTACTGCTACACCAGCATTACAGAGAAAGGATAAACAAGGAATTAGCAAGACTTCAGGCAGTTTTACCCTCTATTATATATTATGAAAGAAAAACGATGTGCTATTGATGCAAGGCTGCAGGGTTCTAAACAGGCTGAGTTCCCCAGGCTGGAAATACAGGGAATCCGAGCCTGCACCACCCAAATGACACCTGCTTTTTCCTCCAATGTGGGTGCACGGGGATGCTGAATTCCTGAAAAAAGCAAGCAAGACAGCGTGGGATAACTGCTTCCAGCCCTTCCTCCCAGCCCTGCCTGTGTGCAGGGAAGGATGTGGTGGAAATGCTTTCACTCCTCTGAGACTGAGCTCCTCCAGCTGCTCCACGTGCTGCAGAGTGGAGGAGGAAAGGAGAGCAGTGTGTGAAATCCAGCTGCAGCATCTGAAATGGGCTACGACAAGGGCAGCAATGGAAATTGGGTCCGGAAGCCTATTCAATCAAACCTGTGGGGCAGCATATCCCACATTTGAGTGATCCCATGGCAGTGGGAACCCAGTCCTGCTCCACAAAAACACAGGGGAAAGTAAAGCATTTAATTATACAATGTTTTGGGTTGGAAGGAACAGTAGAATCATCCAGTTCCAGCCATGGGCAAGAACACCTTCCACTATCCCCAGCTGCTCCAAACCCCATCCAACCTGGCTTGGACACTTCCAGAGATGGGGCAGCCACAGCTTCTCTGGGCAACCTATGCCAGAGCCCCACCATCCTCCCAGGGAAGAATTTCTTCCTAATATCTAATCTAAACCTGCATGACTTTCTTCACTAGATAATGTGCATTGCCACTTCAAATGCACTTCTTGCACTTTTTATTCCCGCCAAGAATTTAAAAGTCACTCCTGTGGCTGTACAAGTCTACAGGAAAAGCTCCAGAAACACCAAGCTACTGCGTTTTTCTGATAAGTCCTTGAACAGAAGCTGTCCATCCACAAAAAATGCAACTTGTATTTACAGTAGCTCTGTAATCTATTTGAGAGATTAGCAAGTGTATTTATTTTGTCCCTACAGAAGGGTGGTGAGTGAGAGGAGAGCACTTTGTGTTTGTTCTGTACTGTTTGCCTCCAGGTCTGGTGAGCAATTCGAAATATGCAAAGGGAGGAAAGCTCAGGCGGGAAGGTTCAGCCCTTCCTTGCAGCCTTCATCCCACTCACACCCACTTTCAACTGCATAAACATCAAGGAAATGGCATTAGAAAACTGGGACATGTGTTTGCTCAGCCTGGTCTAGTGGCTAGTGTCCCTGCCCCTGGCAGGGGAGTTGTTACAAGATGATCTTTAAGGTCCCTTCCATCCCAAACCATTCTGGGATTCTGTGATCCTAGAAAATACCTCAGTCATGACACAGCAGCTGCTGGTCCGAGTCCAGAAACTGGACAGACCCTCTGCTGAGTTGGAAATGCCCTGCTGCAGCCTCTGCTGGAGGACACCATGGGGCAAAGAGGGGTCCTGGCCAGGTGAGGTGACCCCAGCACTTCTAGGGTGACCTACAGCATGAGTGAGTGTCTGACACATCACACAAAGCATCGAGGAAATGGGGTACTCCAGGGGAAAACAACCAGCCAAACAGGGTCTGCTTCCCAAGCTGCTGCTACACTTTAAGGAAAAGTGCTCCTTGCAAGACTCTGAGTTTTAATTTCTGCAACAGGCAAAAAGTGTGGTCCTTCTCCAGATGAGCCCCTGAGACTTTCAGGATTGGTCACACCCGATTTCAGGTCCCTGAACCTGCTCCAAGTCTGAGCGTATCCCATATCCTATGTGCTGGCTGGGAGGAAAACAGCAACAATCCACTTTTTGTGGGACCTGCTGGGAAGGGCCTCTCACATCCTCCCCCAAGGCAGGGGACATTGCCCTGGTGGCTCACCGTCATAGAGGACTCCGTGGACCTTCTGTCCAGAGACTTTGCCCGGCGGTGCGGGGACAGAGGTGACGCAGACACGTCCAGGATGGAGCCCACTGCTGCTCCTTCACAAGTGAAGTCCTGTGTGAACAGCATTAGCCCAGATCAGTGCAGGAACTAGGACAGAGTCCTGCTCTCTTGGCTCATGGCACAAAAATCTGCTTTATTTAAGGGGCATCTCAGGCTCAGAACAAGTGTCATTTCCTTGGTAATACATTTTTTTGTCCTTTCAGGCATTAATTTGTTCCCATTATATCCAAGCATATCTGGGACTCTCAACCTGTTTCTTTTGTTACTTCACCCTATCCTGATGTGTCCTGCCATGCCAGATCTGAAGTTTCCCTTTGTATTTTGGAGAAAGGAAAAGAGACAGCCTGATTTTCCACTCTGATCTACACCTGGGCCAAGGGAGCAGAACGGGAAAATTTGCACAGACTGAGCACACACAGAGGTTTGGCTCCTGCAAGAGCTGCCTATCCCAGATCCACATGCAGAGATAAACCCTGTAGCTAAACCCTCTATCCTGGGCTGCAGGATTCCAGGTGTCATCTTCCAGGAGACCTTGGCTGAGCATCTTACCCGTTTCCGTGGGAAAACCCTCTTCTCGCTCCTGCCCTGCCGCGTCTCGCTGGAAAGCGCAGCACCTCCCGACGCGTTCGTTTCCATGTGCTCCGCGTTCTCAATATCTAATGCCTCGAATTTCTCAATTACCTGGGATCTCCTGGAAAACAGAGACAAAAGGGAAACCAGAGAAGGTTTAAACACAAGAGCAGCAACTGCGCGGAGCTGTACAACCCCACAAATTTAAGGTCGCAGAATTGCTCGACCCAGAGTTCACGCACACCTGGCTTTTGGTCCCTGTTTCTCTGTGAGCTCCAGCGTGGCCAGATCCAGGCTAAAAACTCTCATCTGGCATCCTTTTACCCACAAAGTGGGGAAAAACCTCACATTATTCAATTCTGCACATAGCATCTTCTTCAGTAACTAAAAACCCCTCACGAAAACAGCAGCAACTTTCTATTTGGGAATTTTACAGCCCCTTGGGAAGCAGGGATTAATGGAGCAGCTTTGGCTTAAGCTTTGCCTCTACCCTCTAGCACTGGGGCTGTCAACGGCCCCCCAGGCCCCAGAGCACTGAAACATCAGACCAAGCTGGGGTGCAGAGGTAACAGGCGGCTCTGGGTCCCCCAGTGTGTTCACTGCAACAGGAACCCTCTGAAAACGCAGCCCCACATGGGGAACAGCCACATGGAGTGAGGGGTGCCCATAGGTGCCCCCGATGTGCCCCCTACGTGCCCACGGTTCTGGCTCACAGGATGCACCAGCTGAAGGGGCTGGGGAGATGAGGAGCACCCAGTGCCATGGCAGGGCACTCCCTCAAGAACCTGGGGCCTTTCCCTCCTCTTAACTGGGCTGAAAATCCAGTTTGGGCATCAGGGGGCACAACCTGGGCTCTCAGACACTACCGTGGTGGCCCACTGCACCGTGGCACTTGTGTCTCTGAGAATGGAGAACCACAAAGGAGCGTGGATGGAGCAGGAGCCAACCCTGGATCAAACCCAAATGGAATTCTCCTAAGGACGAGCAAACAGGTGGAACTACAAGTGCTGTTTCAGCATGAAAAGCTGCCCACTGACCCACAGGAGAGGAATTTCCAAAGAACCTGCTGGAGTCTAAGTGTGCATTCCTGGGAGTTTGGGCAAGTATCAGCCTCAGGTCTTTAATCACAACCTGAGAATATAAAGCAATAACCCACCACCAGCATATGCCAGCTGTGCTCCAAGCTGTGAGGCTTAAAGTTCCATTTCAAACCTCCCCAAAAAGCTCTGTCCAGGTGGTTTCTTGACACAAAATTTGGACCCACATGTGCCACATCTAAACTTGGGGCTGCTTGCTCTGTGTGAGCCTCTGATGTGCATGAAAATCACAATGGCAACCACATGAGGGAGAACAGGTTAACCAAAATAAACATTTTTAACACTTCCCACAAAGAGAAGCAGCAGGTTAAGGGTTCAAAAACCCTGAGATGTTCAGTTTTCAACCAATATTTGCACCAAATTCCATAAATGAGACAACCAGTCTGAGCACATCCCATCCCCTGCGGGGCTGGGGCCCCCCTCTGCTGCCAAGAGCCAGGCTGCCAGGACACAACCAAAGAGGAAGGGACAAAATTGGTGGGGAAGACTTTGTGAATTTAAAGATCTTTGATGCTTTTAGGCAACATCTGTTCAGGCCCTGCTGCCTCTCAGTTTGCAAAGCAGGAGTGGGCAGATCCCGGGCTCTTGCAGAGCTCCCAATTTCCCTGGGATGTTCTGCTCATGAGATGCCCCACACAGGCCAGGCTGTGGAGCATAAATCCAGGTTCTGTGTTCACTGACAGACAGAGAATTGTTTTGGAGTCACATTTTTTTAACCCTTTTTATACCGGCCCAGCCTTCTCTGAGTCTCAGTTCAGGAGGGAGGAAAAGGTCCATGAATTAACATTGTCTGTGCCCTATTAGGTGAAGGTCACAGGAAAAACAAATCAAGAGGGGAAAAAAAAAAAAGAACAAAAACCCAACCCAAAAAAAAACCATAAAAACAAAATCAAAAGCAGGTTGATTTCTCATGAAAGGGGCTGCACCACCAGGTTGTTCTACGGCTTGAGATTGAGATGAGATGGTAGCGAAGCAGGCGAGGTAAAGGTGGACACGTCACACAGCAACACAGCAGGAGAAGGTGGAGAGCAACAAGACCTGGAAGAAAACAAGGCTGGAAAATGAATGAACAGAAGAGGAAATTATATATCTGCATCTACATACAAAACAAAATCAAAATCATTCCAGTCATTTGTCATCGAAAAAGGGAGGAGAAAAATAAATCATTGCAACCAAATCACAGCCCCAAGGGTTAATATCATCCGGATTACAGGAAGGAATCTTTTATTTTTTCCCCATTAGATCAACATTTCAGAGAGGTTACTGCCAGGGATCCTGGAGGGATGGTGAGGGAAGGGCTCTCCTCCCCTCCACACGTGTTGGACAGAGCTGCTCCCTCCAGCAGCAGCTCTCTATGGACAAAACAAGGCTGGGACAGGTACAAAGAAGCTTTTTAAAAGCTGCAGTGCCATTTAGTGCTTTTCAACTACAAAAGCTCATCCCAAGGAATTCCTCGGCCATGCAGGCTGTTAATCTTTTCCAGGCCACTAAACCCGGGCTGCAGATCTCAGCTGTTAGTGGAGGGGGTGTGCAGTGGGAAGGAAAGCTCGAAAGACCAGCACGAGCTGTCATTATAGTGATTTTCTTTGATTGGAAGAAAGGGCTTTGTTTTTATTGGATTCATTCATTATTTAGCATCAAGAAAGATAGTGAGTGTCAGCAAAAGGAAGAGGAATTTCCCAAGAGGTCCACAAGAATGATGAGGATAGTTTTACAAGGAAAAAAAACTGGTTTTGGGAGAGCAGGCGCTCCTCTGTAGGGGGAGAAGCAGAATTCAGAGCAGAGCTTTACACCTCAAGAAACTCCAGAGAAGGAATTTGAGTGAGAAAAGTCTTTTTAAGCAATTTCAGGCAGTTCTGCTATTAATTGATGCTAGAAATACACCTCAGCCCCTGACCACACTCCTACAGCAGATCTGGCTGGCACCACAGTGAACTCTTCCCAGTGTGAGAAGAACATGAAGTCAGCTGGGAAAGCTGTGGTTTTACAGGCTGCACCCCTGGAATTGTGCACAAAAAGCCACGTTTGTCAAACAGAAATCCTGAGATGTGCAGGGATTTATCCCTGCAGCTGCAGAGTCCTTCTGGGACATGGGGACCGCTGTCTGAGGACATTGCTGCAGCTCTTTTCAGCTGTGATTTTGTGTGCAACACTTTGAGATTCATCCATGGGGCTTCCAAAGAGCTGCCCCTGCGCTTCTGCCCTAGGGATGGGTCTGAGAGGGGAGACTGGAGATGGCTCAACCTCTCTGGCCTCAATCCCTGTCCCCCAGCCCAGTGGGACATCCTGGTGCATGCCAGCAGAGGGAACTCGCACTCTGCTGCTCGCCAAAATCCTGGAGATTATCTCCTGTTTCCTGATTCCTGCTTCTGAGTGGCTGCGAGCTCAGACGTCTGCATGGGGCGTGGAGGCAGCGTCAGGTATAAATGGTCAACACAGAAAATTCCTGGATTTAAGTAATGTAATATTTCTTACGATAAGGAAACAGGATGAGAAGCCTCGACAAATGGCTTTATCTGGAGCTAAGCCCACAGATGTGGCACTCAGGATGCAACACTGGGTACCTAAAATAATTCTTTTCCATCCACGGCTCTGACACTCACACTGATTTACACAAAAAAAAGGGAGGAAGAGCTGGAAATACCAAGAGAATCTGAATGAGTTCACCTGGCTGCACCAAAGGGCAGATCTGCACGATGCCCAGCTGGTGCCTGTGGGGTTGGCATGGGAAAAGTGTTCCCAGACATGTTAGTGGGTTACTGAGAAGGATTATTACCAGTGGTGTTAAACCAGGGGGAAAAAGCCAACTCCACACCATGGAAGTGAGTTACTGTGTCTGCCCAACCTCAAACAGCACAGTCTGAGCTCGGAGGAGAAAAATGAGAGGGATATGGGGACTAAGTAAACTCAAGTTTAAAAAGCAGCCAAGCCAAGCTGAGTAGGGTGCTGGGGAACGTTAATTCTCTGGTGCAACACTGCACAGTGTCTCTGTGCCCTGTTGAGTCCACTGAGCTCCAACACGGCTGTCCCAGCTCCAGGACACAGCCTCTCCACCTGCACCGCCCAGTTCCCAGGTTACCGGAGGAGAACACTCACTAAGCCATCCCTGCTCATGGCACATTCCTCCAGCACTACGGGCTGTGATCCATGACCAAACCCTCTGGCAGGCGGGGACCCCTCCCCCTACTCTCTGCCATCACCCCCCTCCCAAAAGCTGGACCTGGCTCAGCCCTGTGGGCAGCAAGACCCCAGCGCCTGGTGCAGCTCCTGCTGCTCTCCCTGCACCCCTTCTGCTCTGATAAAAGCCCTGGACTGATACAGGGGAACTGCTGCCAATACTGATAAAGCAAAAAAAAACTGTTAACAGCCTGAGCTAGGCTGGGAAAAACAGACTTTCCCTGGGAAAAGGCATCCACCAGCAGGCAATGAGTGGGGCTGACATTAAAAAAGGACAGACTCTGGCAGCAATGTCCTCTCCCAGGCCCCATTATCTGTATAAATCTGCTCCCCAGCCCTGTGCAGGATGATCCCAGTGCTGCAGGATACCCCAGGGCTGGAGCGAGGGACTGTTGGCACTGGAGGAATGCACTGTCCTGTCACACTTGGGGACAGGCACTGGCCAGGGCATCCTGTGCAAGAAAATGCAGCAGGGACACGATGTCACTCCCAGGCAGCACCGGCTCAGTCTGAAAACAAGAGCCACCAGCCTTTTCTCAGCCCTGTCTCCAGCCAGGGTGGCCAAGGTGGTCCTTCTCCTCCATCCTGGGGAAAAGCCAATTCCCAAGGCAGAGAAAGCCAAACCCAAGCTCTCCTCACTTATTCCCAGTTCAGCACTCCCTGCACACACTCTGGGGGAGGCTTGGGATTCTCCTGCTGACTGGCGGCACCAGCACGAAGCTGTGCTGCACATCCCAGGCCTGCTCCCAGCGCTCGGAAGCCAGTCTGGAAAACAGTCCTTTAGGGGCTGGGAAGAAAGAGAGGAGAAGCTCCTGCTGAAACTGTGCGAGAGAGAACATGCCCGGAGGAGAGCCAGGGCAGGAAAATCAGACTGGCAGGCGGCCCTCTCGCCCGGGGCCCGTCTCCCACTTTGCTCCACTGCCCTCACTGCGCAAATGTGTCTCTCCCAGGGCGAGTGGAGCTCGTCCTCGGCCTCGCCCGGAGCGCGCCCGGCGCGCGCTGTGGACGCCCTCCCCGTCCTCCTCCACACTAAGCTGTTTTGCAGCCCACTGAGCCCTGCCTTGGCACTGCACCCGCCTCTCCCTCCTCTCCCAGATTAATGCTGTGACATTTTGAAACCTCTCTCAGCTCATTAGGCAGTTGCGTAAGGCACCTGGCACTAACGCCATGAGGAGAGCTAACCTAATTAATGGTGCCGGCTGCCAGCGTGTGCCGCGCCGGGAGGGGCCGGCAGGGTGGGCTTGATGGCAATGTGGGCATCCAACACCACCCACCACCAGGGTAGGTTTAGCTAGACAGGAGGAAGAAAGTCTTCCCTCTGAGGGTGGTGAGGCCCTGGCACAGGCTGCCCAAGGAAGCTGTGGCTGCCCCATCCCTGGAAGTGTCCAAGGCCAGGTTGGACAGGGCTTGGAGCAACCTGGGATAGCGGAAGGTGTCCCTGCCCATGGCAGAGGATGGAACTGGATGAATTTTAAGGTCCCTTCCAATCCAAATCATTCTATATCCCCAGAGCAGTCAGGCAGGGTGACACCTGCCCACTACCACTATTAAAGACATCCCACCACCTGGTCAGCACGGATGGGCACCCTTAAACCCAGGAGCACTGAAAAACAAAGAGGCTCCACCCAGCAAATTCCACCTGCACCATCCAGGCTGCGCTGGGGACGAAACCTCACTGCTGCTGGGAGCATGCAAGGAGATGAGCCACTCATCTCTTACCTTCTCTCATTCCCAAAGAGCCGGGCCACTTCTTCTCTCCCAGGGCTACGAGCCCGGGTTCTCCGCTCTAGCCGCTTCCTCTCCACCTGGAAGGCCTCACGATTACTGATCCTAATGGCCTTGGGAACGTCGGCCAGGGTGGTGTACTGCCGGCTGGCTTTAAAAGAAAGGGGACGCCCCGATTTTTCAGCTCCCCTTCCTACATCTCTGTTGCCGGAGTCCTTGTGCATGGGGCAACTGCTCTTCGAGTCCAAGGAGTTCAGAGAGAAGCTGTGAATCATTCGGTCGCCTGATCGGATACCTGGGGAAGGAAAGGGCTGGGCATGCTCCTGTGAGGGCGATTTGGGATAACTGTACCTGTTGTTCGGGGTGCTGGGGCTGGGCGGGCTTGGCGGGGGCGGCAGTTGCTGCTCTTCCAGCTTCGAGTCTTGTTTGGTCTTCTCCAAGGAGAAGTACCCGCTCTCGACGCGCGTCTTCCGCCCGCAGTCTATCCGGTCTCCGTTCATGGAGCTCTCCTCTAAGGGACAGAGAAGTCACCGTGCTTGGTTTCAAGTCCAAGTTCTGCTTTTAAGCAAGAAACACCCTGATTCCACCCAGGACAGGGGCAAGTATGAGAGCAAAGCTGGTCTAAGCACCAGCCTCATGATGTGCTACCTCCTGCACCCTTGGCATTTCCGCCCTGACCAGCCCTCATGCCCATGGAGATGTGGGATAGTCTCCAGGGAACTCGGGATGCTGATCCGATCCTTGGGTCAGGTTTGTACAGGTGAAAGAGCCGAACTTTCAAACCAAGAAATGGGCAGCTGCAGTCACTGCTCTGTATCCATTTCCATCCCTGTCCTTCCCAGCCCGGCAGTAAACACAGCTCCACGGGTGCAAGGCAATGGACACCTCACTGTGGAAAACATTCCCCATCTGAGTGGGAAGATAAGGGAAATGTCCCCAGCACTGCGACCTGCCCCCAGCCCCCTTGTTCCAGGGAGAACAATGGCACGACCACCACAGTGTCACACCAGTGCTGGCATCCCCATCCCTCACCTTCCTTGCTGTCCAGGACAGGATCCTTCATGGAGCTGGCAGCCGCAGCCTGGCCTTGCATGGCGCTCTGGGCTGGGCCAATGCCACTGCCCCCATCTGCTTGATCTTTGCCCCTCATTTCTTCCTGCCAGAGCGTGGACTTGGTGGCAGGGACCTTCTCAGCGCTGGGAATGTTGCTGCTGGTCACGGCCATCTTAGCAGGACCAGGCTCCTAAAAAAACCAGGAGACACAGGAAATTAGAGAGTTTACCCCAACTCCACACTGAGGGTCCCCAAGGGCTTGGCCCCGAGGTGTGAGCTCCACATAGCTTGGGTGCTGCCCATGACACGTCACAACGGCACAGGGATGGGACAGGGACATGTGTCAGTGCTTTACGCTCTTTTAAAACGTTCCCCATCACCTTCACTGCTTCTCTGCTAACAAGGAGCTTTGGAGCCCATCAGATGATGGATGATGCCACTTTGGTGGCCACAGCCTGGCCAGCCCAGGTTCAGAGTGTGACCCAGAAGAGGCAGCAGCTTTCCCAACTCCTTCCTTGGGTTTGTTCATCAGCAGATGTTTTGCTGTTGTTGTATAAAGCTTCTGCATTCACAGATTATTTTTCTTAAAGCCACCAATAAATCAGTGACAATTAACTCCCCTTCGGATTGTGGGAAGTCTTCCAGCTGCTCATTCCCTTTCCACAGAGCAGGGGGGAATACAGGAGTGCACAAACTGGCAACTGAAAGCTGGGAACAAGGGCTGCAAAGAGCATCCTCTCTATCCCCTCCTCCCACATCAGGTGGGTTCTAGCCCTGCACCTCCACTGGTACTTGCAGGGCTGTGCTGGAGCCACCAGGGATCTCCCAGGGAGTGGGTCCTGGCATGCACAGCCATGACAAGCAGCAAATGACCTCCATTTAAAAAAAAATCCCCCTGGGAAATTTCACACTAAAGGAATGCAGTGTTGGAGGTAAACGATCCAGAGTTCACGGGCATCCTGCTCAAGGGGACCCTGCTCAAACAGAGGACTGGGCCAATCTCCAATGTCCCCTCCACCCTCAACTGCTCTCCTTCATTGATCCAAGCCCAAAACTAATCACCAGCTCAGGATACATATCTTTATATATCTCTGACACACACCCCCATGAAATTATTTGTAGATATGTATTTAATTAGGCAGAGATGTGGGCCAAAAAGAAGTCTGTGAGGGAGCAGAGGCATTAACTCTCTGCTGCTCAGGGGTACGAACAACTCCAAAAGGCAGAAAGCACCAAAATCGGCAAAACCGGCCTCCGGTTGCATGAGGTGTGTCTGGGCACGCTCTGCTTACCCGAGCCTGCCACGCCCCTGTGCAAACCCAGGGCAGAGCCTCAAATCCCACATTTCAGCCCCAAACCCTGCCTCAAGTTCCCATGGGCAGAGCACAGCAAAAGCTGCCCTCTAAAACTGCTAAAGTGAAAACACCTAACACTCCCTTATCCAAAAATCTGCAGCAGGAGTGGTATTCCCTGCATTGCTCCCACCCTGGTGATTTTGCAGAGGGATGATGCAAAATGATGGGGGGAGCTGGAAATGACCTTGATGCTCCAAGAGCATCCAGCTGTACCACAGACAAGCAAAAACTGTGTGAGAGTGAGAAAAAGCAGGAATATTCAATTGTTTTCTAATATCACAAAGGTGTCCATCCCTCCCTAAGCAGCTCTAAGACATGATCTACTGCCTGATCAGTGTGTGGCCGTCTTTAGGAAGAGCGGAAGCTTTCTCCACCAGCACATGGAGAGCAAGCTGAACAGCAGCCAACTTCAGGAGAGGCCATTTCACAGAGGAGAATTTGGTGCTGATTTTCTCCTCAGCATCTTCTTTCCTTCCCTGGACCAGCTACCTGCATCAGCAGGATTTGGGAGACAGAGGAAAGATGCTGTTTCTTCCCCTGCAGGTTGCTCCTAAGTGCCTGACACAGCACAGCATCCATCCAGCAGCAGCTCCCACATCGAGGGTGGCTTTGCAAAGTGAATTTGAGCCTTTTTCCAGCACTATGGGGTTGGAAGCTATGGGATGGAGAGAGTGAAAAGAGGGTAGGAAGCGAGACAGGGTGGTCTGTCCCAAGACAAGAAGGCAATGTGCCACAAGGGTCCCTGCTCCCCATCCCCAAGCACCTGGGGAGCCCATCTGCCCACGGGGAGCCGGCATCCTTCCCACAGCCGCTTCCCTTATTTGGTGCTCAGGAGTTCAGATCCTGTACGGTTTCCAAGAAGTTGCCATGGTGATGAAATGTAACCCAGAATGATGTTTTTCTGGCTCTGTGCCTCTTCTTGTCTCCAACCCGTCCCCCTCCTGAACCCAGCCTGGGTTTAGTGGTGCACCCCGGCCAGGGTGAGCACTCCTGCCCTGCTGCATCCACTCCCTCGGGTGCCCCAAATGCAACAGTCCTCTTGGGAATTGAGGACTGACAACTTGTGACACGGAGAAAGGAGGCATCTTCCCTGGAGCATCACCAGAGCCAGCACTTGAGGGGTTGTTCAGGCTGTGAGGACCCCAGACCTTGGCAAGGGGTGGCTCAGACGTACAGCTCATTGAGCAAAGAAGGATCATCTCCCCCTCAACTTTTCCCACTGCCCAGAACATCTTTATCCAGCGGAGTGATGAAAACTTATTCAAACAAAAACTGCACAAAACCCATCCATGGCCCAGTTTGCACCAGGGCCATCCTTGGAACTTCATCAAAGAGGACCTGAAAGCCAAGGCTCAGGGGAGCCCTGGCCAAGGCTTAGGGGAGCCCTGACACTGGTTTTGGTCCCCTGGCACGGCAGCTCGGCCGGAGGAGCCCTCCCAGCTGGTCCCCCGTGGCGGTGGGACGCGCGCCCAGAGGTCAGGCGGCCTCAGGGACACGGCTGTTCTCAGCCCCGGCGAGGGACGAGGGTGGCCTTGGGGTCACGTTCCCCATCTGTGGGATTCTCCCCCATTCCGGCCACGTGGGAGCCCGGCAGGAATGAGTGAGTCACGGCCGGCCCCACTTTTTACCATTTATAGTCAAAGTGAGCACGAAGCCACTGCCTGGTCCCTGGAGAGCCCGGCTCCAGCCCCCGGAGCTCCCAGCCTGGCCCTGGCCTTTAGTATTTTCCTTTCATTCCCGTTATCTCTGGGGTCATCTCAAAGGGAGTAACTGGAGCCCGATGGAATTTCATCCTGTTTCTGACGAAATGGCCCACGAACAGCACCTCTCCCTGGTTCCCCGTGGGGACCATGTGGCTTTGTGGCCACTCCCAGGATTGTGTGCAGGGGTGGCACCACAAAACAGCACCCAGGGGCAAAACGTGGCCCCAAAGCAGCCGGCAAAGCAGGAGTGTGTGACCCTGGAAGTGATGACCAGGAATTAATTCACACCAATCTGCTGCCCTGGCTTGCCCCAGCTCTCACCCTCCACACAGGCAGCATCAGAGGGCTGGTGATCCCGATGGCATGGGGGGATCTCTCCAGGGAGCAGAGCAAGGCCATGGCCCTGAGAGGGAGGCAAGGGACTGGGTGACAGCGTGTGTGTGTCCCTGGGGTTACCTGGGGAGTTGGGGGCTCTACCTTCCTCTTCTTCTTCTGATTCTGCTTGTTTGTCCTGGGATAGACGATCAGCATCTCCAGCCACCTGTGGGCAGAGAAAGCAGAAGGTGAGGTCTGTGCCACAGGGACAGGAGTGTTGCTGACCTGGTCAGGGTCAGCTTGGTGAATAATAACCAGAAACCATCCCAACCAGCTCCTGGGGGAAAAATAAGGCAGGAGAAGAGGGATGACCCCAGAGTGTTTTGGCTCAAACCCTGCTCTCTGCAAAAGTGAGGCCACAGCCAAGGCTGACATGGGGCAGAGATTCAAGGATTCTGAAAGACAGCGGAGAGGGACAGAGCCTCTAGCAGGACTGTCCCCTTGAGTGATGCCAACACCCGCACACTGCAGACAAAGCGCTTTTGTCCAAGGAAGAGCAGCGTGGACTCGGCATTGAGAAGTCCTGTGTCCTGCCACCGCGGCCTGACAACCTGCCCCCGCGTCTCTGAGAACTCCACAGGGATCCCTGGACCACTGGGAAACATTCCTGCTTCAAATGTCCCTGCTCCCCTTTCCTTCTCCCCCCACTTTGCACGCCGCTGCTGTAAAGCGTTCGGAGATGACCACATCAAGTGGGGTTTGGTTAAGCAATAAATGCCAGAAGCACAGAATTAACGTAAAACAAATTCTCCCCCAGCCAGGGAAATCTTCCTGTCGTGCTGCAATTGCAAACGAAATGAGCGTGGCTCGGCCCCAGAGTGGGACTGCTCGGGGATGATTAATGCCTGCAGTCAGGAGCAAACGCGCTGCTTCAAAACCCATCCCTGGGCCGACGAGCAATAAATCAGCCCCACCTCGCTCCGCAATGCCTCTCCCTCCCGCGGCAGGCAGGGCCGGCAACAAAGGCTGAGCTGGGAAACACAGCGTGGGGAGAGGGTGGAGAGAGCAGGGCACGGGGGCTGGCCGTGGTTTGGGGCACAGTCACTGCTCCTGCCAGGGAGGAGAGGAGCTGGCTCCCCTGTGCCGCGATTCCCACACGGCTCCGCAGCCCCTGCGACGTGGCACCGTGAGTGGGGCTGGGTGGGACAGGTTTGCCAACCCAAGGTTCACCTGTGCTCACTTGTCTCAGCAGGGCAGGGAAATTCCAACGCATGAAAACGCTTATCTGGTCAAAACCCCAAGCTCTTGGTAGAAAAATGTCTATTTCAACAAGTATTTACAAAACGAGGGGAGTCACAATTGAAGATAAGGCTTGGAAATAGAAATCTCAGCAGAAAGTGCTGACTCTGCTGCTGCCAGGGCTGGGGGAGGCAGGAGATGCCACAGGAACAGTGGGAAAGAGCAAGTGTTCATCTCTTCAACTTCCTGCTCGAGTTTCAAATATCAACAAATTTTGGGAGGGAGGCACTGAGCTCCAGGCACTCCATATGGGAAAGGTTTTCAGGTGAGCAGCAGCACGGCCACACTCCATCACCGTGTGCTAGCAGCTCGGCAACGAAATGAGCGTGCACCTTCACCAGCACCAGCTTCAACCCCAGCTGGCATGTGAGTGATGGAAGAGGATGTTTCTAGGTCACCATTCAACACCTGGAGTTGGGAAATTTACCCCGATTTGCTCGTTTTAGCCATCTAATCTTCAGTGTCACTGAGCCACTCCATTTCCGTAATATTTTAATCACTCTTGGAGCTCAGATGCTCCCCTGGGACCAGGGAGGTGGGGAGTGTCCACCCCGGGATTCCATGTCTGCCCAGGGATGGAGGAGAACAAGAGAGTGTATGGCACTTGGGGTCAGACATGGCAGCCCCAGAATTATGGGACCTGCCACTGGTGTGGGGGCAGGACCTGTGCCAGTGGGCTGGGTGCTTGATGGGATCCCTAAAAACACCATGGGGTCACCGCAGCACCCATCAGGATCCCCAGCAGCCAGGATCAGCCTGGGTATGCACAGCCATAGAACCCAGCCTTGGGCAAGGTGCTACCCACCCTCCTCTTCCTAACGGGAGAGCCTGGGAGTGGCTCAGCCCCAGACCTGCACTCACCCACTGATGATCTCCTTGTTCTCGGCCCGGATGAAATGCTCCTTCTCCGGCGTCAGGATGCACAAGGAGAATTTCTGCCCTGTCCGGCTCTCCCCATCCACCACATCCGTGCACTGGTTCATGTTGATGGTGCCCTGCGGGAGGGTGGTCGGCTGCGAGGGAAAGGAGAAAGGAGCAACTTTAGGGAGGGAAGAGCAGAGGAGTGCAGGGCTGAGCCCTGAAACCTCTCCTGGAGGACACCAGGATCCTACACACCAAGATGCTTTGCCCACAAGTACCCAGATCCATCCGTGGGCTGTGCCCAGTGCACAGCAAAGCTCTGTGCCACACATCTGGGGACACAGACCAACAGGTTCAACTCCTGCCAGACCAGTCTGGTCCACTGCTGCCACTAAGGTGCTTCTCCTACGCCAAATATCCAGGGAAGGATGGCTGCCCTGCTGTGGCACTGGGTCACCAAGGAAAGGCACCGAGTGGCCAGCTTTGGGTCTGCAGCTGCAAACCATCCGGGCTTGTGGGGTGGCACCTAGGGACAGGGGTGGCAAAGCAGCAAGGTCCCACTGCCCTCAGCACAGGATGGCTCAGGGATAAACAGACACAAGTGCCAGGTTCTTCCCCATTAAAATTGAAAAAAACACGGAGTTTGCCAGGAAGGGACTGCAGCATGGAAGGGACCTTGCTTGGTGGGTTTTGTGAATGGTGTCACCTCTCAGCCCCATTGCTCCAAGTAGACCTGGTGAAGTGGGACAGGTGGTGGCCCCTGTGGCCCAAGGGGACATTAAGGGACACCCAGAGGGGTGTCAGCACTGACAAGAGCTGACAGGTCCATCTGGAGCAGCGCTGGCTCATCCGATTACAGCATATCCACCCGCTCCCGGTGCCCACAGCCCTCCCCCCGAGAGATTTCATGGCTCCCATGTCCCCAGCCTGTCTGTCCCCACCAGGCTCGGTGACACTGGGGTCCTTCCAGCATCCCAGGGCAAACCTGCCCCTGGGACATAAATGACTGAGGGAGAGATCCCTCTGAGCTGCCAACGGCACCAAAGGAGGACCTAAAGCCCCCTGTGGACACCTCCTCACCCTGCCAAAGCCTCCTTGTGCCCTCCAGATGGCCAGGCCAACAAGGAGACGGATTTCTGGCAGATGCTGTTAAGGTTTTTACCATGGAAACCAGCTCCCCTGCCAGCAAAACCCCTCCAAAAGCAGCCTTGTGCCATGCAAAGAAAGGGTGATGGGGAGAGCTCAAAGCCCCAGCCCACAAACCCAGAAAATTCAGATCAGTCTCCCAGAACCCTTAGTTTATCCATCTGTGGGTGGTGGGAAATAGCCCCTTTCCCCAGGAAAAGGGCTTTCCCTGCAGCTGTGTCCCTGGGTGGGAGCATCCTATGACAGCCCAGGGGCGGCAAGGAGCCATCACAGGTGCTGCAGCACTGGGTACGTGAACGGGACCAGCTGTACATCAGGGACACCAAATCCTCCTCTTTTCCTTGAGGAAATCAGCATCCAGAGACCCCCCAGGATGGAGGGAGGGAGGGAAAGCAAAGCCCAGCCCAGACCCCCAGCACGGTGCATGCCCAGCCTCCCACCCTGCACCACAGCGGATTGTCAGCTCCTAAGAGGATTTTTTGTCTTAGACAACAAAAATAAAACCCTGCTTTCCGGGAGCTATAAAAACCCAACGGAAAAAACTTTCTCCTGTTCCAAGTGGAGTCTCAGAAAAGTTTTTGTCTCGCTGGCCTCAGGCACAGCCAAGGCCTCCAGGACTGTAAGGTCCGGGTCCAACCTCCTTCCCCTCCCAGAGCAGTTTTGCACCAGGGAATTCAACAAGGACAGGGGAGTGAGGAGGAGGGAGGGAGCCCCAGTCCCACAGCAGGATCCTGGGCCACTGAGTCCCTTGACTCCCTGTAAGGCCCCAGAGGGATTTGGCAGGGAGCTGGCACAGGAGGAGAGGAAGAACCAACACCCTCCAACCCCATGGCAGTTCAGGGCGGCTGCTCCTGCTGCTCACACCCAGCCCTGACCGAAGTGTGCCGGGAGTGGAGGAGCCAGTTTGGGGCCCCCCCACTGCTGGGCTGGCCCTGCAAAGTGGTTTTGCCACTCAGCCCTCCTTGTGAAGGGTGAATGCTGGCGTCTTGCACAGCCTGACGCATGGGTCTCCATCCACCACCGCGTCTACGAGCCAGGACACCAGGAAAGAGCTGGGAGCAAAGCTGGGAATGACCCTCTTCCACCTGCGGCCCCAGGGATGAACCCTCCGTCCCACAGCAGCTCCCCTGCACCCCCACACCCCTCGGCAGCAGATGAAACCTGACAGACCAGCAGCCTTGCTCGCTTGGGATGTAAATTCCTTTACACCATTTGTTTCCTTCCTTGGAGGCAGCGCAGGCACTTTGAAGTGAAGCAAAATGCAAATGGTGCCTGGTGAAAACGCGTGTGCACGCACACCAACTCCACCAAGGAAAAGGAGATGGCTTGGACCCCTGCTCCACCTCTGAGCACCTATTTCTGGGCTGAGGGGTTTCTCAAAGCTGAGGAACCTTGGAGAAGGATGAGCAGAGCTAGTCCCTAGCCAGGTGAGGACTGTGTGGCTCCAGCAGTTGGGAGGGAATAAATAAGTGCAGAAGCAGGGAGGTGTTGCATGGCAGAGACACCAAAACAACAGGGCTGGGATTTCAACCAGCCCTTGGAAGAGCAGATGCTTTGATACAAGGCTGAACCCACCATCAGACCCCAGGGCGGCTTCGTGTCTGGGTGAGGCAGGAGTGGATGCTCAGGCTCAGCTCCCGCTCCAGCTGCTGTCTGCTGCCAGTCCCCAGCTCAGGGACAGCCCTGTCCCCAGGCGCTGGCCCTGCCTTTGCCATCTCCCATGCTGCTGCCAATGGGATGGAGCCCACAGCTATCCCAGAACGGGATCTGGTGGCTGGGTGCATCATTTAACTGGCGGTAGGAGTGGAAGTGCAGCAGGCTGCACCTCTGTGGAAGCAGAGGACACCATTATGGCCACCATCACCAGCAGCAGCTCTCCTTGAGGCCACCAGTGCCACCAGGTGCATCCAGCCCTGTCACTTGAGCAGTCCCCACCTCTCACCAGCACAGGAAAGGGAGCACTTGCATCACACGAGCAGCTACAGGTCTCCACGCTGCCAGTACCAGCAGAGGAACCCGAGACAAGAAACAATTGTGTTGCTGTTTCCCTCTGGAATGACAGATCCCTATTGACACACACACGTGCTCCCTCTCCATAACACACAAAGCCTATAGAGCGCTCTCCTCCTCCTCCTCTTCCTCCTCCCCCTCCCCGGGTGCCCAGGGTGTGAGTCATGCCATGCTCTCCACATCAACAACACCAGCAGACTCTGGGCGAGATGCAGGGACCTTTGGATGGATGCTCCTAGGATGCAGAGCTCAGCAACTGCAGCAGCCTCCTCCTTGGGCAGTGGAAAGCAGGGACAGAAAGAATGGGGACCTCTTAGAAGCTTGAAGGAAGAAATCCCAAGCAGGGCATTACTGCATCCTCCTGCACAGTGCTGGATGCTCCATAGGTGATGAACTCCCAGGAGATGATGCTGTAAATCAAAAGGGTTTACCTGCAAAGTCCCTCATTTCCATAAGGCATTGCAGGGCTGAGGTAGAAAAACAGGATTATTTGAGGTAGAAAAACAGGATTATTTAGATTCAAAAATTTCTGAATTTTTTTCCAAGGACCTTCCCTGTCATTTCTGACATACGGGGATCATGGCAGCTTGATACAAAATACAAGGCAGCTTTGCTCAGGAGCTGTACACAGGATGTTTTGGAGCAGGTAACCCCACGGTCAAGCTCCCGAGGAGGGGCTCTGCCACGGCCTCCATGGGACACGGCCAATGCCCAACCCATTCTCCAGGGCTATTACACAACGTGGGTTGATGAAATCTGGAACACAACCTTTAAAGAAAGGCGATGGGGCAGGGGGAGGAGGAAACCAAACAAAAGGGACATTTTACTTTCTGCCAAGAACCAGGAGGGGAAGAGGGAAAAAAAAAACCCACAACCATTTGTCTATCTCGCATGGCGGGCTGGTTGCCTTGGCACTGGGGCCTGGCTGTCCCAGGGGAGATCACAGCTCTGCTGTCCCACTCTGGGCTCAGGATCTGGCTGGCTCTGCCCTGGCTCCCAGCACTGCCCTGGAGCAGCAGCGAGCCTGCGGCGCCTTGAGAAGAGACATCCACACTGCCTCCATAAATGCGTC
This sequence comes from Callaeas wilsoni, assembly GCA_013398955.1. Lineage (NCBI taxonomy): Eukaryota > Metazoa > Chordata > Aves > Passeriformes > Callaeidae > Callaeas > Callaeas wilsoni. The sequence goes on along the minus strand of VWPU01014611.1, from coordinate 27,216 downwards.
TTGACAAATGTTAATTCTCCCAGCTAAAATATTCATGAGGGTGGCTGCGGAGCGCTGCTCACTCGCAGCACTCCCGAGCGCTCTGCCAAGGCAGCTCCTGTGTTTGCTAAAAGCTTCACCCATCCCAGTGCCTGGGCTCAGCTGATCACAGCGCTCCAGGCGGGATGCAGACAGAAGGGAGCAAGTCCTCGCTGTCCCGTTGTCACAGGCACAGCAGGGCAACATGGAGACAACCACGGCTTGGGCAAGGGCACAGACACAGCTTGGACACACAGCTCCCAGCACGGCACTGGGAGCCCAAACCAGAGCCACGTCCACCATTCCCACCTGGAGGCCATCAAGAAAGCACCAGCTCCTTGAAAAGTTATAGAATTGTAGAAACACCTCCAACCATTAACCCAGGGCACTGCCAAGTCCTCCACTAAAACACGTCCCTAAGCATCACATCTATGTGTCTTTCGAACACTTCCAGGGATGGCGACTCCACCACTTCTCTGGGCAGCCTGTTCCAATGCCTGACCACTCTTTCAGTAAAGAAATTTTTCCTAATATCCAACCTAAAACTCCTCTGGAGCAACTTGAGGCTGTTTCCTCTTGTCCTGTCACTTGTTAGCCGTGAAAAGAGACTGACCCACACTTGGCTACAACCTTTCAGGTAGTTGCAGAGGATCCCTTTTCAGACGTAGTCACCCCTTTACAGCCATGCAAGGTGAGGCATGACCTCCTAAATCCCAGCTGGGGATGCAGCTCCCAAATCCCAGCTGGGGATGCTCCGTGCACACACAGGGCTGGCTCAGCCTGCCCCGAGCTGCCCAGGCGCCAGGCGAGCACGGCTGGCACAGCAGCAGGGCTTTAATGAGCCTTTTGGGCTTCCTGCCACCAGGCACGAGGCTATCGATAGGGCCACCACGGGGCCAGAGCGCTGCGGTGGGCGGATTTTATTACATTTATAGATCGGCTGGCAGGCTGAGCAGCCTGGATTTATTAAATTAGACAAAGGCTCTTGAAAACAACCTCTGTGGGCTCTGCAAAAGGATGGACTGGAGCAGTCACCCATCAAAGGGCAGCAGAAGGTTGTGCTCCCACATCCACATGGCAGCTCTGCTTTCCCTGTGCCATCCAAGAAAGAGGGAGGTATCTTTCCTTGGCCACCTGAACACACCTTTCCCACCTGCAACCTGTATCAGCATCTGCTGCTCAGTGAAAGCCGCTGAGAAACCTCCGGCCACGCACCAGGCAATGGAAAAACGGGTTTTTACCACTGGCAGGGGAATCATAGAATCATAAAGATTGGAAAAGACCTTTAAGATCATCCAGTCCAACCATCAACCCAGCACCACCACCATGTTCACCATTAAACCATGTCCTCAGGTGCCACATCCACAGGGCGGTATCAAGCAACAAGACACGTCCCCTGCACTTCAGTACTCACACCATGTGCCCCTGTGCAAGAAACAGGGGAAGATGCCCCCAAATGTCACCACTGCCTGGATTCACCGGCCTGCCAGAAGCCATCGTCCCCTTTCAGAGATGGAGGCACGAGCAGTGCTCTGCAGATGTGGCCTTGGCAGGTGCCAACGTGCCTCTCTACTGGCAACAAACCTGTGCCAGCACAAGGAGGGGAGAGGAGGACGCTTGCCCTGGTGTGCAGCCAGCAATGCAGGAACACTGCCCAGATGGATAAATGCCGTAAGTGCCACTTCCCCCAGCCCCACCACAGATTTCCCCACTGTTGACCCTGGCTTGTTCATCACAGGTGCCGACAGCCAGCTCCTGAGATCTGTTTCGCTGAAGGAATTCCCCACAGTCCCAGGTCGCCCACCCCAAGGAGGTGGGATGGGTTGGCAAGTGCCACACACACCTGTCCCTGCATGCCAGCCCCTGAAGAGCCCTCCCGAGCCTCCACCAGGACATAAAACAACATCAACTCCCCTTTTGCCAGTGGGAAGGAATTTCTTCCCCCAGGAGCAGTTTGAGAAGGGGGTGAAGTACAGGGGCTGGGCAGGAGAGTTCAGCCAGGGGCCGCTTTTAAGCGGAGTCGGTGTTTATGTCCACAGACAGCGAGTCTAAACACTGACTGAGGCCGGGGGCTGCCTGCAAACGGGCCGGGAGCACCCTCGGGCTCCTCTCCCACCCAGTGCCATCTCAGCCAGGCATGGGCAGCACCCATCCCAGGGATGCCCAGGCAGCAAGTTTGTGGCCACAACATCCCATTTGTAGCCCCGTCCCCACGGGCACCCATCCGGTGAGCGGGTGCTGGAGCAGAGCGAGCCCGGCCGGGGCTGTGCGGAGGCTGGAGCTGGCTCGTCTTGGCCTTATAAGGCTATTTTCGCACTGCTCTTGCAGCTCCCAGCTGCTCCCCACTCCAAAGCAGGGTCGGAGTTGGCAGCCAGAGCCTCGCCTGCCTCCTTCCTGTTAACCTCTTTCCTGCTGAACGGCCTCCGAGGGGTCTGTGCATGGTGGGAACAGCCGTATCCAGTCCTGGCACGACCACCCGTGCTGGGCAGAGAGGGTCAGCAAAACCAGTGGTGGTCACCAAGTGGGTTCAACCTTCCTCAGCACTGGTGTCTGACCCTCTGGGTCCTCAGCAGCATCCACAAATCCAGGGAGCCTTTCAGGGAAGCTTGCACCCATGGATACGCACATTCCACTTCCAACGCTGCTGGAGAAGAAGAGGGAGAGATGCAGAAAACATCGGCACCATAATGGGAAGGACAGCAAGGTCCCACCAGGATGGGGGATCCAGAGGCTGCTCTGAGCTGCCATCCCGACAGTTTGCAGACCAAAGCAAAAGCCAAACGTTGTACAAAGAGCTTGGAGCAGCTGCTCAACCCCTACCCCAACTCTTTGGGGACCAAAGCAGAAGCACAGCAATGCACAGGCACTTGCCAGCCCTGCAGTGCCAAAGCCACCACCCTGCAGCCCTGCAAACCCAACAGTTATTCCTTCCCCTTGCTCTACGGGATTCAGATGCATTTAAAATGCAAAATGTCCTCCTCCCCTCCGAGGAGGGGGGTGGGAGGAATACAGGATAACAAATCCGACCCCATCTGCTCGCAGCTGCCAGTGTGGCATCTTCCCTGCTCCCTGATGCACAGGCACAACAGCCGAAGGGGAAGAAAATATCTGCAGCCTTCCAGCGAGTTGTCATGGTAATCAGCCTGATGGCAAAAACCCAGCAAGACCACGGAGGGACCACAGCTTGGTGCAGGGATCATGGCACGAGTTTCCTGAAGAGGGAACTGCAGTCATTTGCAGGCGAGAAGGAAAAATGGGCTTCATTTGCATCTTGATACTTGAATCTTAAATTGCACTGTTCCAAATTGGCCTTGTCAACTTTATCCTCCACCCCCTCGGTGTAGGAGACGAGTCCCAGGTGGTCCCTGCACGGCGTGCCAGGCACACATGTGCAGGAGCTCACCACCACCTCCACGCGCGCCGGCTCGCACGGCCCTCCCCAGCAGCAAGGGGCTTCACCAAACACCAGCAACCACGGCTCCCTAAGGTCACCCACACACAAAGATGGTCATGCACACAGCGATGCCAGTTTTGGACACAGCTCAGGAGAAGGAAAGCTTGGATCGAGGCAGGATGACCTCTACCCATGTTGGCCAGCGCTGTTGCACCACAGCTGGACCTGGATTTCTGCTTCACGGGGGTGAGGGAACATGACCACGGTAATTGTCATCCAAGGAAAGCAGCAAATTAGATCAATCAAATCCCTGTAACCTCCCACTAAGTAAACCCATCTCCCTTCCAGCCTAGAGGGGAAGGAGGGACAGGTCTCCTCATCCCCAGCCATCCCAGAACCTCTCCTGCAAATGCAACCAAACAGAGGAACTGGTGCAAAGACACAGGGACAGACCAAGCCATCAGAAGCATCACAGCCATGAAGAGCCACCTCCAAAAGCCATTGTCTGGAGCTCTGGATAATTTCAGGCCCTGCAGCCACCGTGGTGGGGTTTCCCACCTTCACTCCCCAGGACTGTCAATAAATACATGGTCTTGTACTGGCGCTCAATGACTGCAGAAGAGGAGAGGACAACCCTGGGGATCAGCAGCACCAGATCCACCGGAGGCTCGGGCAACTCCCACAGGCGCAGATGCTTCAGTGGAAGTTCTTGAATCCGGCCAAATTAGTCTGGAAATCTCATTATTCCCCAGCGCCGCTCTTATGAGCTTTGCAGAGCTTCCTGCTGGGCTGGGAATACCAGGAGGCCAGGCTCCCAAGGCACTTGGGGGTCTGCAGCTGGAGGCGCAAGGGCCAACCTGAGTCAAAGAGGTTGGCTTGGCCAACCAAGCAGCAGCCACATCCTGGACCCCACAGCCCTACAGAAAACCCCACATCCACTTTGCGTTGCTTCCAGCACCTTCCAGACAAGCTTGGACCCTGCAGACCTTCCCAAAAGCCAAGGTGACGGCTGGAGAGGGCTTTTCAAACTTTGACCATTGGCCATCTCACCAAATGGCACAAAATGTGAGCCTTCTGGGCAGTTCCAAGAAGAAAAGTTCCCAACAGGCACACATGGCTATTGTGGGGCAAGGAGACCACCCAGCAGCAGCTCGAGCTGGGCTTTGCTGCCACGCACGATGTTGTGGAGGCATCGATGCTGATGGCAAAGAGCTGTCCTGGCCAGGCAGGCACCACCAGGTTCACAGGCAAGTGGCACCTGGGGTAAAAAGTGATTTAAACACCCAGGAAAAATTTGGGAATAACAGACAAGGCTGCTGGAGCTGTCCCAGGGTTAGCAGCATTTTCTCCCTAAACCTGCTGCTCACATCTGGCTCCTGTAGAGGAGTACAGGGAGAGGAGGGAGTTGACAGCCGTGAGCTGCTCCCAGCCTCTCCTTTGGTGCAATCCCAGCAGAGAGGAGGCAATCTCAGGCTAGTGCATGTGAGTGGGATGAGCACAAGAGGTTTCTCCATCCCCTATGCCTAGGATGACAGACTTCAACAACCCCAGCACTGGCCTGTACATGGCATTAACCACCCATGCAAGCCAAACGTCCCCTCCCTCCACACATCTGCTCCATCCATAATCCCTGCTGTCCCTCCCCTAACGGGAAAGCAGCCAGGAAAGTGAACCAAAACCCTAATTATATCCCAGTAGCTCCCCAGCGCCCTGGTGATCCCTGTGACTTTATCGATGCGATCGCAACAGGGCTGATGAAATGTGGAGGAAAGGGCCAAGGCTGGGTGTGCTCCAAAACCCCACCTTTTCTCTCCAGTCACACCATCACAACAGGTGGAAATCCCGTACGAGCTCAGGATACTGATGGGACGCTTCTAAAACCACTCTGTGTGCCTGTTCCTTCTGTCTCCTCTGCCCAGGGACCCATCACCCACAGCAAAGGGAACTGGGAGGAGAGTGGTGACAGCCGTGGGTCACAGTGGGAGAGCAGCCCACGGCCTCAGTGCAGGTTCCCAGGGCTCTGCTTGGCCATAAAATCAGGGAGAGCCACAGCTATGGCACCTGGAGCCACAGCACCCAAAGGCTTGGGGAGTGCAAGAGCCAAGACCCCCAGGATCATGTCACAGAATCCCAGAATGTTTGGGTTGGAAGGGACCTTAAAGCCCATCCCATTCCAACCCCCTGCCATGGGCAGGGACACTTTCCACTATCCCAGATTGCTCCAAGGCCCATCCAAGCTGGCCTTGGCCATTTCCAGGGATGGGGTAGCCACAGCATCTTTGGGCAACCTGTGCCAGGGCCGCCCCACCCTCACAGGGAAGGATTTCCTCCCTGCAGTCCCATGGCAGGGGGGTGGAACGGGAGCAGAGACGGGGAATGGCGGTGGGGTGCATGCCAGGAAAACGTGGGGGGAAAATACCTCCATGGAAGGTGGGACATTCCCTGCTTTCACCAGCTCCTGGAGCACCCCAAGCCCACCACACAGCACCTCAGCCCCCAGACCTGCTCTCCTGCAGCAGCACAAGAGGCCTTGGAGGAGCCGAGCTGCCTGCGGCGGGCGGCAGAGCACAAGCCTGTTAACAAACTCCCACAAACGAGCTCCTGGATCAGATCCTGCAGGAAGGAGGTGAAGGGTAAGCGAAGTTGCCGCACACGTGATTTACCTATGGTAATTTCAACTTTCAGCAAGGCTGTCTGGCTGTTTTATCTCATTACCTACTTGCAGTCAGACTTCAGTGACTGCAGGGAAGAGCCTCCTCTGCAGCTTTGAAGAAACAGGGCAAAATAAAAAGGTCTTACAAAATACACATTACCAAGAGCACATTCACATGCTGTTACCTGGTCCAGCATAAAGGAAACACAGCATTTTGATGGCTTTTTTTTTTCCCTACTTTTGTATCTTGCAGCCAATGATAAGCAAATGAGCAAGACCAATAACCAAACCTGCCTCGAAATTCTCATTTTTCACCAGAAATGCCTCAAAACAGCACAGACAAAAGAGAGAAGACTCCTGCAAAAACCCTGCATTTAGTAACCCTGAGAAAAGCTGTTTACAAAACCTCTCTGAAGACCTCAGCTTGTCTCCACGCAAGTTTTAACCTGACGTCCCTTTTACAGCCTCCAAACCTGATGAATAATTCATGCCTGGGATAAAGCAGAAATATCATATTCACCAATGCTTACCTAACAGTGAAACAAGGACTGCAAATAAGTAATTTATTAACCCCGAACCGTGTTGCTGCTTGAACAGAGGGCACACCTTGGCTTTCAGTGGAAAAAATCGCTCCTGAGCCGAGGTAAGAGCACACCAGGGGCTGAGACCCCCACTCTCATCACAGCTCCAGCACAAACATGCCTTGTCCTGGACTCAGTGAGATGCCAGTGGGGGAAAAGCCCCCTAAGAGCAAAGCTGGGAGCTGCCTCCCTCCTCCTCCTCCTCTTTAGGGGTCGCAGCTGCCCCTTCTCCACCGGGAGGGGAGCGGCGGTGGGAAGCCCACAACCCCGCGCTCGCCCACGGCTCCAGCCGCTTTCTCAGGCATTCCAAAATTTGGCCGGAGTCTCTTTTTGCAGCACGCCCCCCTCCATGGCTGGACGCCTGCCTAATTGCGTATTTATTTATTTCTGCATTTTCCCAGCTCCCCGCACACACTGGCGCAGGGCGGGGGGGAAGCCAAGGCCGGCTCCCAACGCAGACCCAAAAAAAAAAAAAGAAAACCAAAAAAGAGGGAGTACAGCTCCCCACATTCCCCGGAGGGTGGGAGGAAGCCGGGAAGCGCAGGGCTGGCTGGGAAAGGGGTGGGAGCAGGGGGCAGGAAGGGGGGACGCCGGCGGCATCGCCCACCCCCTTTGCTTTGTGCGCGCTTGGGGAAATTAAAAATAGCTGCGTCCAAAGAGTGGCTGCAAGCGCCACAAAGAGCGTGTTGAGCGGAGGCAGCTGCAAGCTATTTGCTGCCCCTGGTAATCAGCATCTCGGCTTGCAGAGGCCCTCCGGCCCCCCCAGCCCCTTCCTCCCCTGCCAGAAGCTGCCGCTGCCTTTCTCCAACCCACATATGTCATGTCAACAATCAATGAATGCAGGATCTCTGCCGGGGAAAAAAAAAAAGGAGGAACGCGCTTTGATTTTTGGAGCAGCTTTGTTGCCTTGTTCCATTCACGTCCTCGTCCTCCTCTCTGAGCTGTCACTGAGGGGCTTGCAGCACTGAATCCCACCAGTCAACTGTAGGATACCTCATGACTCTCAGCGGGAACAGGGATGTACCAGCTGCTGGGATGCAACTTCTTCTAGGACCAGGGAAAGGGACGCTGTTACCCAGCATCACCCAACCTGTAGCCTGCAGCCCACTGGTGGTCCTCAGTGACCTTATTCAGCGGCCTAAAACAGGGCTGGGAAGAATTAAACCTGACCCCATCCCCACCACATGGCTGCAGCTGGTGGGCTCAGGGTTGTTCTGCAGGCACCTCGTTTCACATCCCCTCCCCAATATCAAGCAAAAAAATTGTGGTTTTGTTGGTTCCCTGGGTGGTTTGGTCATTTATGTGTGGACTGGCATGGCCACACAGGGACTGGGGGATGCTTGGGAGCCCAGCACTGCCCTGGCTTGGAAAGAGCTGGGATCAAGCACCCACTGCTGCAGCCCCTTCCTCTGCTGCCTGGGGGGACCACAGGGCCCGTGTGAGGGCAACTGCTCAGCCTAAGCTGGGTCATTTCACTGCCAGCCCTGACATCCTTTCTCCTAAATGCCATTAGAGCTTCGTTTCCACATTAACCTTTTACAGTAGATGCAATTTTTCCTCCACCAAGAGCCCGCAGCCAGGCTGGAAGCCACAGATCCAGGAGTCACAAAGGAACTCCAGCTGCTACAAGTGCCTGTTTCACTCTGCCCCCCACGAACAAGATAAACGCAATCTAAACTCCAGCTCACTTCCTCACTGCTCTGGCACACGTCTTCTACACAAATGTCTTTGCTAGGTCTCGAGGGATGAGGAGTGGGGGAAAAAGCAGAAGGATGGAGCCACTTGAACCTGTCCTCGCTGCTCAGCCTAAGAGCAATTCCAGCTTTGTGGCTCGCCCTGCAGAAGACAATAGAGCCTGTGTTGTTTCCAGGAAGGAAGCACCTGGGCCAGGTCATCAAAGCAGCTTGTGTTATGAGGTTGCTGGCTGCATCGAGCTTTCATCCTCTCTCTGCCTGTTAACTCCCAAACCTCCCACCACAGACTGCTTCACACCAGGGCCTCTCCCGAGAGGGTCCTGCAGCCACAAAATGTCCTTCTTCAGGGGCTTTGGATGTGGACAACAGCGTTTTCCAAAGTTCACAACAAACCCAGGCACTTTTGGGGCCCCAGTGATGGTCCCTGGCCATTGTCACGTTGCCAGGACTCATGTTGGAGCCATCTCTGAAGGAGACCTTCCTATTCCCTCAGGAAATGCCCAAAATGCTCTTCTGCAGCTCAGCAGTTTTACCTTCCCAAACTCATTAAGCCAAACTAAAAGGCATAAAACAGAAGAGGGTTCAGCAGTGTAGGGAGCCATTCCTGGAGGAGCCCACAGGTGTCCTGACAGCAGGACCCACCTCCAGCAGCAGCTGGGGCCAGACACTTGGAACAGAGAGAACTGGGAAGACAGAAACACCCCAAAGACACCATTATGGGATCCCCGCACCCAATCCCAGTAATGACACTTGGATCAGCACCAAGACAGACATTGATATAAAACCACAAATGAAGATCTGTGTATCCTCCTCTCACCCTCTTCAAGGCTGCTCAGTCCTGGCTTCAGCGATGTCCTGGGGAATGAGTTCCCAGGGTTCCCTTTAGGTTCATGGATATTTTTTCCCCCAAATCAGTATTGAAAATTAAACACAGCAAATTCATCAAAGATCTCTGAGCTCTGTCCAGAGTCACCAGCACTTGTGCTGTCTCTGCATCTCCTCTAGAGTAGTCACAAGGATGTGCTTGTCACCTCTCCCTTTGGGTGTCCCTTTCCTTCCCAGCCTCTCTGGAGGAGAGAGGATCTCTGCTTCCCATTTTTCCCATCACTTCCTTATTGCTACTGCACCATTTTTGAGATAAGCACCAAACATCCCATATAAAACCTCACAGATCATTGTCCACCCTGACTTGACTACATCCAGTCTTGGAAAAAAACTGGGATGAGGGTCCCTGTCACTGTCTGAGCCTCACACAGTCACTCCCACCCAGCCTTCCTGTCTCTGCTTGCTTTAAATTTCAAACACGCTTTGATTCAAGCCAAAAGCTTTTTATGCTAAACAGAAACTGAAAGTCTTGATCTGGCAAACAGAGGCACTGGCAAAACTGTGTTCATGGAGGGGAAACTACTGGGGATGAGGGGAATGGGGTTTGTAAAGCCTGGTGCTCCCACAGAGGAGGGGGCAGGGAGAGCTTGGAAACATTTAAATGGCAAAACGTGTGGAAAAAGTAAGGACAGAGAGGCCAGGATGTTTAAGGCTCGTTTTTAATCCCTGCCAATGAATTTCAATTCTGTGCCAAAACTGAAGTAAACTGCTTTGATCTGAAAAGGAGGAAAAAAACACACACACGGGTTCTTGGCTTCTTAAAACAATACAGATGACAAAGGAGGGAACTACAATGAAAATTTAAGTGGCGCGGCTCTGCTGACAGTGACATTTCAAAATGCCCCTTTCCTCCAAATAAAGAGGATTTTGGAGGGGGGTGAATTAGGAAACACTAATTACACAGGTCTGTGGATCACCGCATCACTGAGCACGCATCCCTCCCTCTGATCCCCCTCCAGATGCCACCAATGCTTACACCATTCTCCTTTTTTACCCATTTATCAGTTCCTTAGGGTTCTGTGGCCAGGACTGGGGCCTGGGGCCGAGCAGGTCTCCAGATGTGACCCCCACAGCCCTGCTGTGCAGTGCCAGACCTCCCACCTCTGAGCTGGCCTCTCTTCTCCTATTTATACACCAAGCCCAGGGGTCCCACTGCTCCCTTAACCATTCCCAGATGCCAGGCTGGCCTCACTCTTTATCCCACCCCAGTCCCTTCAGCTCTTGGCTCCCTCTTGACCTCCCTCCCTGCCACCACAGGCCGGAGCAGGGATGTCTGCTCCATTGTATTGAGGTTAATGATGTTAAGATCCACCTGAATTCCTGATTTAGGAGCAGGACCACCCTGCTGTGAGCTCAGGAAGGGTCTGCAACGCCACCAGTGAGGACACAACCACGCAACCCCAGCAAACTCTGGTATTGAGGTGACTGACTCCTGGTTCAAGCATCCCTTCCCAATTTCACAAAGCAATTTGACTTCAGCAAGTAAGGGGCAGGGTAGAGATAGGGCTCACAGCCCATCCTCACGCTTCATCAGGCTGGGAAGTGCCAGACACAGACCGAAGACAGTTTGTTGGGAAATGGGTATGTCACGCCCAGGGAAGCTCCTCCTGAACCCCTGCAGGGAAACTAAAAGAGCCCATCAGAAGATGCTCTCACCTCGGCTCTCATCCACAGCACCAGTGAGTTTAAGATGCTCCCAGACAAGCCTGAATTTTGTCCTATTTTCAAACCAGCATATGCACAAAGCAAAAAACCTCTCAATTAATAGTGTCAGCTACCAAAAAGAAGCCTCATGTGACACAAGAATACCCCCAGGGAGGATGCAAAATGCCAACCTAGTATAAATCCCAGCTCAAGAGCAGTGGCACAGGGGTAAACTGAGGCACAGAGACAAGGCCTGGCCCTGGACATGCAGTGAGTCATTAAGAAGCTGGCCTGGAGATCCAGACCCTCTCCTCTGACCTGCCCCAGCCACGGGGCTGGATCCATCCCCAGGCAATGCTTGGGGGCCACGGGCCCACCTGCAGGCCCAGGGAGGGACACGGCAGCGCTCTCCATCCCTACAAACCCCTCCTGCCTTTCCATTCCCACGCAGACGGCCTCTATTTATAGAGACCTCGGCCGCTAATTATAGATCACAGCAATCAAAACAAAAGGAGGCAAAAGCTCTGCACTTGCCACTCGCTGGCTCTGGCCCCTGAGCCCGGCACTATTCTTGTGGCAGCTCCCATATCCCAACCAAAACCTCCTGGACCGCCCCAGCACCGCGGTGCCGGGCTGCTCTCCCACGGCAGTGGTTTCACTGCAGACCACGGGGTGTTTTACCAGGAGAAATGAAACTTGTCCGTGGACACTCACAGCACAGCAGCTCAATCCCAAGCCTGTCCCCGACTTCACATCACCCTCTTTGCTGCCTTCTCTCAGTAAGAGTGGCTTTGTCAGCCCTCAGCTGCTGCAGAGAAGTGTCAGCCCCTGCCATCGTCAGTCCCAGCACAAAGGTTTATCAAACAGCAGGAGCAAGCCACCATCGGGGTGCAATCATGGATGTTCAGCATGGGAAGGCAACCCCAAGTGATCACACAACCTCCACATCCACCCACAGTTGGGAGGCAGGAATTTCTGCACGTCTGAGCAGGCTCAGCCTAGCCAGGGCTCAGCAGAGCTGGCAACGGCTGCTGGCACGGTCCCGCACAGGGAAGGGGGTGGGAACTGCTGGGTATTCCCAGTGGCCAGGCTGGTTCTGGGTGCCACCAAATGCACCCAGCCTGAAACAGGGAGACCCCAGGGAGAGAGTCTGACAGCTCAGCTTCGTCCGAGGGGACGAAGGTCCATAGCCTGTGCAAATTCCCCCCATTGCAGCCATCGTGCAGAACTCACTTTGTTTTCAGACTGGAACTATGGCAGCAAAAGGACAGACAGAAAGATGGACACACAGAAAGAAGGTGACCAAGCAGGAGCAGAGACTCAGGATCAGCTCTGAGCAGGTCTCAGGAGAGAGCTGGATGCCAGCAGGGCAGCTGGTGCCTGCTTGTCCCACCTTCCATGCCTAAAATGCTGCAATCCAACACCAAACTTGACCCACCCCATGGCCAAAGGCTGCCCCATTCCATGGTCTCTGAGTACCACAGCACCAACACCTCTGGGGACTCCCTGAAGTCTCCCCAGCCTGGAGCTGTGCTTTGAGCTGCCCCTCCACACCCCACTGCTCTTCAGCCTGCTGGGAGCCAGGAGCAGAGCCTTCCTGGCCAGGCACAGGAATGTCTCCATCACCAGCCCAGGACTCCCCTCCCAGGCTCACCCCTACCTCCAGTTCTGCTTTTAATGAGAGCAAAAATTGCCAAACCCACAAAATTAATGTCCGAAAGGTTCAAGCAGAGCCATTCAATCCCAGTCTCCAACTGCCTGGGAGGTCTCCAGCCAGCTGCCGCCCAGCTCCCACATGCTCCAGAGGCTGCTCTGCACTGAGGTTCCCACAGGACCCCCACCCAGCTCCTGGGGAGAAACTGGGGCACACTGGGGGGAGATCATCCCTGAGTGGACTGCAAAGTGGATCCCTCATGGAAAAAACAGTGTCTCTGCTGGCATCCCCTGGATGAGGCCCCAGCCCTGTTACTCCTCACCAGGCCACAGAGGTGGTGGGGACACAGCAAGGAGCCGGCACAGCTGGAGGGGTGGAAAGGCCAGGAGGGTATTTTTATACCGTGTGTCAAATCCCAGAGAGGAGAAAGGATCCATGACAGTCTCCTCTATCTATGATCATGACAAGGCCAGGACTCTCCTGGGATCCATCACACCACAAGTGGCCACGGGGCAGCGAGTCCAGGAGCCAGCACAGTGGTGTCACATTGCCTGGGACACCATCCCATGCTGCACATGTGTACCTTCCCTTTTTGTTTGTATTTTTCCGCTTTCTCTGTTCTCAAGGGGAAAATGCCCAACAGGTTCCTGGAGAACTGCAGGATGCTCCTGCCGTCCCCTGGGTGCTCTCTGGCAATGGTCCCTGTGGCACGGGGCTGAGGCACTGCCTGGCTGCTTCTGCCCAGATGCAGTGGAACGTGGGGCAGGTCAACCTCCTCAGGATGCAAAACAGCAAAAAAATATTCCAGATTGCGTTTCCCAGCATTTTTGCACCTCTGCTTCAGACTGGAGAATCTCCCTACTCCACCCAGACACAAACCACCCTCCTGTCAGTGCAGGACAGGAAACACCAGCACAGCGCAGGGCCAGGTTGCTGACACTGAAAATGTATTAAAGCCTCCACTGCTCCTACCCAAGACATTTAAATTATTTAGGGCACTTGGACCAACCCCAAGTAAAAATACAAACAAACACAGCATGAAACCTGAGTCGCACTCGCCGTGCCTCCTCATTCCACGGTGCCCTCACAGGAGGCATTGGAGGAGGACCAAGGCACACTGACTTCACAGGGAGCCTCCCTGCCTCAGACACAGGTCTCCATGTGTCCCTGTCCCACACGTGTGCTCTCTCCAGCCGGCTTCCTGAGCCTCCTGCCCAGGCAGATCCCAGCACATGGGTGTCCACTGTGCCGGCCTGCTCAGCCTTGGGCACCCTCCCGTAGGTTTCCTGAAGCCAGCAGGATAAATCAGCAGTTCCGGGTGCTCCTGGGATTGACCTACCAGGCTCTTCAGCCCCACTCTGCAGCTCACAGCGGATGGGTTTCCCTTCCTTTGATCCCCTTTTACCGATGGGAACAGTGCTGGTGACAAGCTGCAGCTCCAGGGCGGGCAAGCAGTGGGAAGGCGTTCCAGCTGACCTACTTTCCACGGGCATCGCTAGGCAGGGCCTCCTCCTCGGACACTGCCAAGGTGATTCACCACAACCAAAACCCAGCTGGCACTGGGAAACTGGGCAAAAAGGAGGGGGAACGACCTTGGGGAACCCCCCCAGCACTTCCTGCCAGCGTGGGATCTGTTGGCAACTGATGAATCTCACGCCAGGCAGGACCCACACGCCTCTGAAACACCCACCGTCCTCTGCAGAGTGTCCACTGAGCTCCCGCACAAACCCGGCCTGGCACAGAGTCAAACCCAGCGAGCACAACTCTCCTCCAGCTTGGCAGAGCACTCCAAAGGCAGCAGATAACCCAGCTGAACCCCAGAGCCTGGGCACGGCCGGGCAGCACTCACCATCTCGTCGAGGGCGTAGCGCAGCAGCCCGTGCTCGTAGAGGATGAAGAACCGACGCTGCCATTTCTGCAAGAGAAGACATTGAGGTGGGTCATGGCAGTGCCCAGCAGTCCTTGGGCCTTGCTGGGAGCACTGGAGCTGCCCATCAGCTGTGGTCTGTGTGCACCAGCCCACACTGCCCAATGCTGACTGCATTGAGCTCTGGCAGCCTTGGGACCATGACCATTCCCTGGGGAGTCTGCTCAGTGCCCGACCACTCTCTAGGGGAAGAACCTTTTCCTAATACCCAAACTAAACCTCCTGACTCAGGTTCACGCCACGAATAGTGGAGACTCCAGAAGGATCCCCAGACTAAATGCTCTGAGCCCTCAGCTTCATCCTGTATCATCTATTCCAGCATCCAGGGCTGGAGGGTGACAGGGTGTCATGTCAGATGTCTCGCAGCAGCACATGAGCTCAGTTTGGATGGTGGCCGTACTTCTGGCATGGCACTGCCCAGGCAATCCTGGTACCACGCTGGCACTGCTGCCCCTGCAGCTGCACAGCAAATCAGATTGCAGAACTGATCTGGCTGGAAAACTGCCTTTTTTTTTTTCATGTGTGCCAGGTTGTTTTCAGCCAAGAGCAAAAACTGGTTGAGCAGGCTGAAATAAAAAAGGTCCTGGATTCATAGCCCCAGTGCAGCAGTTCTTATCTCACTTTTCTCAGCCCTTTGGGCAAAGTCCAGGGTGCTCAGGGACAAGCAGAACTACGGAGGACCTTGTGGACCTCCAAAAGCCCCAGCTTAGCAGGCAGCCTGGGTTCTGGGGAGACACAGGTCCCGTGCCCCCTTTATGTCAGGCCAGCAAGCCTATGACAAGCTGTGACTCCAAAAAATGACCCATATACCTCAGGCTGAACTCAGAACCCGATTCTTGCTCATTCGGGAGCGATTTTTTTATTACAAACAGTTCCGAGAGCATTTTGGCTGCATGACAGAGGGTTCACGGACCATTGCCATCCCTCCCACGCACAAGACGGCCTCATCCTGGCAGCCTCAGCAGCAAGTTCCCTGCAAGACAAGCTTGGGGACAGGCTGAAAGTCCTTGTCACAAGCCAGCAGTGAAAAGACATCAGACTGGCCACATCCTTCTGAGCCTCACATCCTCCAGGACAGGAAAGTGGGGGATGCTCCGACCCCATACGAAGCTGCTGCTTCTGCCAGGCATGAGGAAACCCCTTTGGGAAGGAGCTGAGCGTGTCCTGCTCTGTCTGCAGGTCCCTGCTGCCAACACTTGGCTTCAGAGCTCTGCAGGGTTATAGCAAACAGGAACCACCACTCAGCCCCTTCTATGCTGCAGGACCTGCCTGACATTGGCATATCCACACTAGGGGATGGGATGCAGCCTCCCTCTAGAGCTCTGGGCATGCTTATGATGAGCTGCAGAAAATAAAGTAGTTGTTTCCAAGCCCCAAAGGAAAACTAGGAGCCTTTTTGATGGTCGCAGCACAGCTCAGAGTCACACAGACCACATCACACCGGCCTGAGAGCCTTCCTGACAGCAGGGCACGTGTCAGGCAAACCAGAGCAGCATCAAAACATCAAAAAGTAAAAGCAACAAGCAATAAAATTGCACAGATTGAGCCTGAGCTGCACCTGCAGTGCCCCAGGCTGCTGCCCAGCATGCGAGACCTTGCATCCCAGGGAAGGCATTCCAGCCTTGCTGCAGGAAACATCTCCCAGCTTCCTGGTTTGCACAAGGGGATGGGTACATGGAAGTGCCTGAGACACTCCCAGGGTCACAGCCACCCTCATGGGCAGGGACAGGCCCCTGCTGCCCCTCCTACCACCCCCACCCACAACACGGGGAGGGGATGTCTCAGCTTCGCTTACCCGGGAGCGATGGACGGGGTTGTCAAAGTCCGTTCCTTCCGGGGCCAGCAGCAGCCAGCCACCATAAATGGGTTTGGCCTGCAAAGAAACAGCAGAGAAACACTCAGGCACAGCGGAAAATGGCTCAACATGGATCAGCACCACAGGGCATCGATGGTCAGGGACCACGGGAAACTGCAGCAGCCCCAGCACGAAGGCAGCTGTGTGAGCTCAGCCTCCCGCACGCAGGCAAACTCAGCCTTCCCAGTGCAGGGAACGTGGTATCTGATGGCAACCCGCGGTGTGACACACACTGTGTGCCAACGAGACTGAGACGAGGACTCGGGAGGAGGCAAAACCCCAGCCACAAACTCCAAACACAGCTGCTCCTGCATGGCACCGTGCCCGGAGCACCAACCTCCCGGGTACCGCCGAGCGGCAGAGCCCATCCCCACCGACGGCTCTTCCCGTCGCCATCGGCAGCGTGCCTCTACTCCAAAGCAAAAACACACTCCAAAGGAGAGCTCGATGTTTTCCGTTCGTTAATTAAGAGAGGAAAAACTACCCAGTGCTGGCAGTTCTCCAGCTCTCAGCCGCTTCCCGTGCCGTGCACATCCAACTCCCGCTTCCCTGCAGGGGCAGCCCCTGCCAGCCCGCTCCCCCCGCCAGCGGCGTCCAGCAGCCCACGGCCGAGCGCACAGGAAGGTCAGAGCCAGGAGGAGGGAAAACAGCTCATTCAGCCAGCCGGGAAGAGAAAGGGAAAGAATACTCGGAAAGAACCTTGCAGCACTGCCATATGTCAGCGGAAAAAAAATATCCAGGCTCTTTCCACCGGCGGCTTGGATGCAGAAGTGGCCAGGGAAAAGCTGACCCACGCCACAGCGAGCAGTGGGATGGGGATGGGCACCGGGCACGTCCTCCCACGCAAAGTCCTGCGGGCACCGCTCCTGCTGCCTGTCAAGCCGTAAACGATGAGCCAACACCTGGCAAGGGCTGGGGCCAAATCCTGCTGCAAGAGTGGCGAGGCATTGCCACACCAGCAAGGCGGCTCCACAGATACCAAGACAGACCAGGAGGGAGGAAACTCAGGGCAGATCCAGCTCCAGGAGACCCTGGGTCTGGGAACACTGCTTTCCACCGTGGAACATCCACGCACGTCCATCCTGGTCCAGCCAAAAAGTCACAAGGACACACACTCCCAGCTCTTCTCTAACATTCGTTAATCTTGTTGCTTTCATTCTTTTCTGTTCCTTAAAGTTTAAAACTGTTTCCAATTCAGTACCTCCCCTAGATTCCTCCTGCCAGTTTCTGTGGTTTTGTAATGTTAAAAAAAAGTTTCCCCTCTGGAAAAATCCCTGCAAACAATAGAAGAAACTGCCTATGCACTACAAACTGTCAAATGCATGAAGCACTGAGTAAGCAAACTGGAAACACGCCGGAGGAGACCTTTTACTGTTTATAAAGTGAAAAGAAATAACAAAATCTCTTATCCCCTCCACAATATGACTTATCAGCTCGAGGTGTTGCTCTCCCGGCAGCTGGGAAAACATGATTTGAGAAGACCTTCCTTCCTTCCCCCTTTAAATGAGAGTTAAACCAATGAAAACAAAGCGCTGGGATTGCGATCCAATCTGGGGGAGTTAGGGGGGCCCAGGGCACCCCTACACCTGTTCCCACGACCACACTGGGTGCACAGAAAGGCACCTGTGGGCACCGCGACCCTCCCTGGGTTTGGCAAAGCAGCCAGAGCCACCCATAGCCCCTGTCCATCTCACCTGGATGCTGGTGCCCTGCTCGCCCATGGCCCCCATGCCACCTCCAGCTGCCCAGCACTGCTCCGTGCCCGGCTCCGTGCCCGTCTCCGTGCTACCCACGCTGCCAGCGCCCTGCAGGTGAGCCAGGCTCTGCCACTCCCCCAGCGCACCTCGCCCCACGCCCCCACCCAAAGCCGCCCGTGACGCATCCGTGCCCACGTGATGGGAGGACTCTGGATCGGGGATCCCACTGTTCCCTGCCATGCTGGGATGTGGCCACGGCCACCCGCGTGGCCTGGGAAGAGCCAAATATCCCAAATTTCTCTGCTGTTTTACAGGGAAAAAGCAGAATTGCAAATGACTAATGATGACCCTTCAGTGGGTCACTGTGACAAGAAACAGGGTCCCCAAATTCCCATGAGAGAACTTGGGGTGAGCACTGAGCAACTGGGGCTTGAGAAGATCTTACAAGTAGCCTCCACCATGCAGGAACAAGAGGATGACAGTGACAACAGCACGTGACGTCCCCAATGCTTGGCACCACCACACCAAGGCAGCACCCTGGTGAGGCTCCAGACAGCCAAGCCCAAGACAAGCTCAGTCCTCCTCCACCTCCCAATTTTTTCACCCTCCAATTTTCCCCTCCGTGCCCCAGCACTGCTCCTGAACAACAGCAAGTGCTCAACCCAGCAAAGCCCCATGAGCAAAAACTCTCCCTGACACAAGCCACAGCACTGCAGCCACCCCAGCCACTGTGTGACAGGCAGCAGGCAGGTCCCAGAGCCACACAAGGCACGAAGTAACCATGAAACCAACAGGGGACATCATAACCAGGGCCAGCAGCAAGCAGCCTTAACCCAGCACTACAGGCATGAAGTCCTGCTCTACCTCAGCCTGGCTCACACCCCCTCAGCAGACATAATTTTGCCCTCAGCCATTCCAATTTTAGCTCAAACTGTCTGTAAATAAACACCGAGCACCTGAAATACACACCCTTAACATAGAGCACGGTCATTTCTGTACCAGCATCATAAAAAACCACCAGTGGGCTACACTTATTTTGGCAGAAGCATCCAATTTCAGATATTGAAACCAAAATAGCTGAAAGGTATGAATTAGAGCCAGGCAGCGTGGGCAGCCTGGTTCCACCCATCAACAAATGAACACGCAACAGCACTTTTTAAAGCCAAACCAAAACAAGCTGCTGCTAAAACCAAGCAAATGCCCAGAGAGGTACAAGCCTTAATGAAGGGATATGAATTAGCACACAAAGTGTCTGAAATAAACTCATCACACCTGCATTGGAATGGCTCTGCTGAAGCAAGGTTTAAAATAAACCTTGTGGGAAGCAGGTCCGGGGAGGTGTTGGAGCACCAGGATGGAGCTGGAATCACACGTCCTTTCCACTGGCTCGGCTTCCTCTGGAGAGCTCGTCGAGAGGAGGAAAATGCAACAACCAGCACTGAGCAAGAGCTCAGAGCAAAAAATTCCCTCTTCCAAGCAGATTTGTCCAACCTGACATTCACGGATTGTGTTAGAGCAACCCCAGGATTCTCAGGTTGTCTTCGACCACGCAGGGTCCTGTTTGCCTTCTGGCAGCTCCTCGTCGTTTCTCCACAGGTAGCGGCCACACAGGGTGCTTGGGTGGGTGGCTTTGCTTTTATCCAGAAGGTACCTGGCCGGAGGGTGAGCCATGAAATGCCGTGGAAAGCAGAGTGGAGAGTGGCTGCTGATGGAGCTGGGGTGAGGTGGGGTGACAGTCACCCCACCACCGCGTGGGAGGTGCAGCCAGTTTGCAGCCCCACAGTGCCCAGCTCCATGCGATCGGCTGGAGGCTGACTCAGGCAGAAACATCCCCAGTCACCACTCCACTTCCTGTCACACCTCTGGGAGTGTCCAGATATCGCATCCCACCTTTGATCCGACGCTTGAGCTGGGTTGTGAGGCACCCGCAGCACCTCACCTGCCTCTCACGTTGCTGTTCCAGCCACTGCATCCATTCCCTCAGCCCACGGTGCATCCAGGGGGAGGACGCTGCCTCCAGCCCAGCGCCGGCAGCGCGGCGGGTGGGAGGAAGCGGAGAAGGAAGCAGCCCCAGCTGGGTTTACACAAAGCTGTCAGGCTGCTGTGCTGATGCTGCCCAGGCACGGACAAACCACCCCAACCAGCTCCACCAGCACTGGGAACACGATCCCCAGATGGGGAACTGGGCTTGAAGGACGTGCAGAGCCACTCAGCGCTTCCCAAAGCCCACGGTGATACAGGAACGCCTGCACGCCCCCAGGGCTGCAGGGCACCCGCTTCCAGAGGGCAGGACGGGTCACAGGAGCGTGGCAGCCCACGTGGCAGCGTGGCACCAGGTCATGGGGCTGGAGGTGGGCTGTGACCCCAACCAGCTGCCTGTCAGACAGGTTTTCACACCTCCTGTGTTTTTGGTGGTACCTTCACCTCTTTCCTCACCATGCAAACCAACCAGGCATGCGGGACCCAGCAGAGCCTCACTGTGCCAGCCCCATGGTGCTGCAGGAGCTCACTGCACAAGGTGCAACAGGAGAGCTGTACCAACATCCACTCCTCTCAGGGTCCAGACTCAGTGCCATGGCAGAGTACCCACATCCCAGCTGGGGTGCTGGACATCCAGGTGGGCTGGGATGCCCCCACAGCCAGTGCCCACCCACCCCCACATGTTCCCAGGGGAGTCCGAATCCATCGCCAGGAGAGACTCCTGGCTCCGAGCGCGTGGCGGGAGGGATAATCTGTTTAGGCTGCCGGCAGACGTAATCAGCCTGTCTCGGGTGGAGGCAGGGCTTGTTTTGTTCAGGCTTGGCAACTGAGCGGGAAGGGGAAGAAAAATGGATTGTTGCATCGGAGCTTTAGGCTCTGCCTCCAGCACTGGGAGCAGGGAGCCCTGTGCACCAAGGAAGTGATGCCAGGGCTTCCAGCAACCCCACAAAAAAACAATGTACCCAACCCAGGCTGTGGGTGAATCCGTGGTGGAACTTGTTCCATCACCTTTATGGGTCAGCCCTGATATTCACCAAAGCAGCCTCTCCAACAGCAGCGCCTGCTGCTCCCCACACCCAGGGCAACACAACGGGGTCAGAGCTCTCATCCAGACCCAGAGAGGAGGGGCAGCAAGATCATCATCCCTGTGTGCTGTCTCCTGATCCACTCAGAGCTCCCCAGAGGCAGGGACCTGTTTCTGGCACAGTTCAAGGAGAAAGTCACCACAAACACTGTGGTTGCAACCTCAAAATAGGAAATCTGGGCGGTTTCAGCTCCGCTCTGCTCTCAGTTTTGCACACCTTGGAGCCAAGAGAACATCGCTGATGGATGAGTCGGAGCAGCCATCACCTGGCAGGAATGGGGAAGGTGACACGGTGTTCAGGGAGGGAACGGGATGCGATAGCCAAGCAGGCGTTCCTACCCACAGCACGGCTTCTAGGAACTGAGACAGCCATCACTTGACATTCTGCATGCTCCCAGTGGGATGGCAGATGGAGACTCACCGGAGACCTGCAGCCACGGCTGTTGGGAGGCTCCGCAAACACTGCTGTGCAAACCCACGCTCCGGCAGCAATCCCAAGGGCCGGGATGAAGCCCAGCCTCGGTAGTTAAGCTGCTTACATCCCTGTTTCCCTGCCTGTACAGCATCTCCCCTCTGCTGTCTGTCACCTGGCGACGCCAAACCCCAGCGCGGAGGCTGCAGTGCTGCCTCTGAGCATCCACAACCACTCCCGAAGCAAAAACATCTCCCATCCAAGTGGCTGTTCAATGCCCCTGGGTTCAGCCCAAACAGTGCTTTTTCCAGGACGAGACCTGGGCAGCTCCTGGGGGCCACTCTGGATGATGGGGGGAATCCCCTCTCCATCCATACCCTGCTCTTCTGCCAAAACACATTTGCACAAGGCAGGCATGAGTTGGCCACTGCCAGAGCTGCAAATCCCAGGCCAGGATTTCACCACCAACACATCCCCACATGCAGCACAAGGCCAAACCAGACTGGGCAGACTGGACCTGAGGCACGAGGAACACCAGGTGCCGCTGCCATGGGCCAGTTGGCGGGCACCATGCATGGCACGGCCCTCCTGGCACACCGCTAGCACCAAGCCAGGCGTCGGCAAATCCCAAAGGACAGAGCTGCCCAGACAGTTTGCTGTGTGGGCAGTGGGAGTGACCGACCGACCAGAGGAACAGGGAGGGGAAAGGTTGAATTCACCCCTCGTGCAAACAGCCGGCCTCCTTCTGCAAACACCCCTGGTCCCAGGGCTGTGCTTTGGTCCGAGCGCTGCCATCGCCTGGGGCAGTCGGAGCGAGAGCTGGCCGAGGCCAGCTGCGGCATGCACGGGGAATTCGCCAAGCAGCAGCAAAATGAAGCGGGACAGAACGGACTTTGCAATCGCAGCTCCTCCTCGAGCAGCCCCAAAGCCGGTGTGCCTGGCGGCGAGCAGGCGTATCTAACCACTTCCCACCGCTGGCCTTCCTCAGCACCTGGGAGAAGCCGCAACATCTCTCCACGGTGCTGGAGAGGGGATTTATCACCTCACAGGGTGCCAGTGCAGATAAGGTGCGGCGCCATGCAAAAACCCAGCAGCGAGTGAGTGTGCAAAGGGGACGGTTCTCCAGCACCCAAAGGCGCCGCCACGTCTCTTCCCTTGCACCAGGGGAAGGTTCAAGTGCACCCCAAATCAACCCCAGCAATCCAACACTGCTTCCAAGTGCCCGCTGCCCTCCCTGCCTGCACGTCACTCTCCAAGGATGGGACGCTGCCCATGGGGCAGAGCCACCATGACCCTTCGTCCTCAGTCCCCCTGGCTGTGCCCGCAAGTCCCTGCCCTCTGCAGCCACCAACAGAGGCAAATTTGACATTTGCAGAGAATCTCCCCCTGTTCAGTGCTAATAATCAGTCGAGTAGAGGCGGATTTTTGCAGCATGATACAAGCAACGGGGAGCGGGGAATGCAAGCGCGGGGGCTGCTTTCCAGGAAAATGGGGGCTTTTCCTCCTGAAAAGGAGCAGGGCTGGAGGGAAAAGTGTGGCTGGGACATGATCCCTCAGCCTGTCACCCTTTGGGCAATGCAAGGAACCAGGACAAGACCCCTGCAGCACAAGGCATCCCAGCCCCATGGATGCAGTGTCCCAGAGCAAAGCCAAGCCTGTGACCCAACGCTGACACATTCCAGCCTCAGGGCTGCTGGCCACCAGCTGCTCAGCATCCAGAACAGTAGGAAAGTGATAATGTCCAATGGAGAAGAGATGGAAATAACCACTCCCTGCCTCTGACCAGGGGTGTCACGGGAAGAGGCAGTGGGAAAAGTCTGCGAGCTCTGTTTTCTAACTGGGTGGTCCTCTGGGCATCTATGCCATGATCTCAAAAAAAAAAGAAAAGAAGGGGGAAAAAAAAGACACTGGTAACTGGAAAGACGTCCTCAAATTCCTCTATCTGTGCCAGTCCCCATGCCCCGAGAGAGCAAATGCATGGAGAAAATTAAAAGCAACTGCTCTTCTTCCAATTCAGGCCAAGCGAAATTTTTAGGTTAATTTGCAGCCTGTCCCATGTTGTTGGGGGCTTCATCTCACAGACCAAAGGCGTGTGTGTGCAGACATGGACTGGCCTGGAGCAGCCAGCATGGAGAGCAGGAACCCAGCGGGGACAACCCCACGAGAAACTTGAGTGGCTGCTCGGGAAAAGGGTCCCACTGGACAGGCTGGCTTTCTCTCGGAGACAGAAGGGGGTCCCTGGGAACCATCCATCTTCCCAGGGCAGGTTTTGGAAAGCTGAGTTCCATATGATGTTTGCAGGTGGTTACAGGGGGACTGTGCAGTGCCAGCATGGGCGCGTCTTGCCAGGAAAGTAGAAATTCCCACAAAAAGGGAATTTCTCTCTGGATGGGAAAGGAGCAGCATAAGACGAGCTGGCAACGGGTGGGTGGCACAGCCAGGACAGAGCCACCAACAGCACCGTGTCTGCCAGCAGCCAGATCCTGCCACCACACAGGATCAAGGGATGTGACAGCGCACGACTTACAGCAACAGATTTTCCCGAAGGGAGAACAGCCGCACTGACTGACCCAGTTTTTCCCATGCTGTGTGGGCACCCCAGAAGGTCAAACATAGATTGGGGGGGGGCAAGGGCACATCACCTCCCACCTGCAGCCCTGGGAGGGGACAGTCACGTCTCCAACAGGTGCTGGGACCGCATGTAGCTGTCCCAAATCACACCGAGCCCCGTCCGGCAGCACAGCCACGCACAAAAACAACTCGTGAACGCAGCGCTCCCGGGATTAGGGACTTAGCGTCCGCACAGCCCTTTGAAGTTGGAAGCGCTAAGTCTGATTATTATTAGAGAGCTCCAGCTCATTAATCCTGATGTTTGGGGCTGGATTTCCCCCCTCCCAGCCCCATTCCTAAGCCGGTTCCCAAGTACGACGGAAATCCACTACTACCACTAAATATTTGTGACTCTTTGCAAACACACTTCAGGTCTCTGCCCCGAGCGGCTCCAGCGCCCTGCAGCACCCCAGGAAGCAGCGGGGGCAGCTCCTGACACCCACGCAGGTATTTTTATCTAATAAAAATCCAAAAGAGACACAAGTGCGTAAGTGTGAAGTACCTTCACCTTTCCTCCAAGCCAAGTACAAAGGTCAGATGACTCCAAAAGACTTTTCTAGCCTGATTCCAGGTAATCACCAACACTGTTCCTGTCCACCGGATGAGAAAGATGTGCTGGGCACGGAGCCCTCATGCTGCAGAGTGGGACCCCCACCAACCCAACCCAAGCTTAAAAAGACTGAGTTAAAAAGGCAGAAACATTCAGAGCTGTTAAATGAACCGTTATTCCTGGGTGTGCTTCGGAGCGAGCACACCCTCACATCCAGCCAGGCTGCGACGCGGGGCACAAACTGGGAGGGGAGGCAGGCAGGGTGGCAGGGAAGCACCGGGGTGGCCGCGGCCGGGGGGCTCCCGGGCACGGGGAGCTGCGGGCAGGGAGGGAGGTGCGTGCGTGCATCACACGCTACCACAGCCACCATCTTATCTGGGAAGCGGGATTACTTCACCCCAGCTGCAACGGAGAAGCCGAGCAGGATTGCGCCGTTTTCCCAACCGGAGCCCCCCGCGCAGGGCCTGGATCCGGCCACGGGGCTGACCCCGACCCCATGGGAACCGGACGCGGGGGCCGCCCCCCAGGGCCACCCACCACCCCGATGGGAACAAAGCCAACGAGGGGCTGCCCGAAACAAGTCCCCGGGTCCCCAGAGAGGTGGGTGGCCCCCGTGGCAGGGCAGGCAGGCCCTATGGCGAGCTGCGTGCGGTGCTTTGAGCCCCCCCAACGAAAGTAAAACAAGCTTTGCACCAGGAGGCAGCGCAAGCCCCGGGCAGCGGGAAGGGGCCGGCCGGGAGCGGGGGGCTCTTCCCGAGCCCCCTCCGGGACGGCTCCTTTGTCTGGGCACGGCCGCGACGCTCCGCGCCGCCCGCCCCTTTCCCGCACACACCACGGCATTTTTTCCAGTTACATTTTTTCCATATTAGCCCTCAGATTTCACGATGCCCCCCCCCTCCGCCGCCCCCCCAGCGAGCGCAGCAATATGTCTGATCTCATTGCCATAATAGGATCGGGAGCGGGGATGGCAGCCCTGGCCCAGAAAGGTGTGGGAGGAGGGAGGGCGGCCGTGTTCCCCTCACCCCGACACCACGGACGGGCCCCCGCACCCCTAAAACGCCTCCCATGCCCTAAACACCCCCTGCCATGGGAGCGCCGGCCTTGGGCCTGCGTCAGGCCTGGGAGGAAGAGGAGGAAGAGGAGGAAGAGGAGGAAGAGGAGGAAGAGGAGGAAGAGGAGGAAGAGGAGGAATGCCCAGCCATGGCAGCCCCCCTGCGCTGAACCCTCTCCGGAAAGGGGCAGGGGTCCCCTTCCCATGTTCCCGGGAAAGCGGGGGGCTCTAGGGCAGGGGGCTCATGTCTGGCACTTCCAGGAGGGGACGTTTTGTTTTCAACCGAGTTTTTCCCAGGACTTTCTGGATCGCCTGATGGAGCTCACAGGATACCCCCCACCTGCTGCCGTGCACCCCAGGAGGGGACGGGATCACCCCAAGTGCTGGTGCGGGGCCCCAAATGGCCTCAGGGGGTAAGGCCCCAGGGGAGGTGGCACTGGAGTGAGCCATGGCCCAAGGGACCAGCGGGCACTGTGGGTGCTTCCGCGGGACACCTGGGAATCTGTGGGGTCAGCAGGCATCCCATGGGATTGCTGCACTCTATGGGACCAGAGAGCACCCAAAGGGCTCATGGACATCTCACGGGCTTCACAAACACCTGTGAGTCCCTGTGGTGTCCGTGGGGTCAGCAGGCAGCCCAAGGGACCACACACTACACGTGGGACCAGGAGGTACCCGCTGGAATCACTGGATACTCTATGGCACCAGAGAGCAACCATGGGGCTCCTGGACACCCCATGGGATCCACAAATACATGCGGGTCCCTGTGCTATCCGTGGGGCCAGCAGGTACCCCATGGGACTCCTGGACACTTTATGGGACCAGAGTGCATGCATGGGACTCCTGAACACCCCATAGGCTCCATAGATACCTGTGGGTCTCTGTGCTATCTGTAGGATCAGCAAACATCCCATGGGGCTCCTAGATACCCTATGGGATCAGGGAGCACCCTTGGAGCTCCACAACACCCCAAGGAATATAAGGATACCTGCAGGTCCCTGTGCTATCCATGAGACCCCAGAGCATCCTTGACTGCCCACGGTACCTGTGGGAGCAGTCACAGGACCCTATAGATGTGTGTCCAGCAGACACCCCGTGGGACTCCTGGGGATCCCATGGGATCCTGTGCAAACCATGGGGACAGCAGGCACCTGTGGCACCCTGTTCTATCCGTGGGACCCCAGGACATCCATGGGACCCTATACTATCCACTGGACCGTGAGTTATCCATGGGGACACCCATGGGACCCTAAGCTACCCAGGGGACTCCCAAGGTACCTGTGGGACCCCAGGCTACCCACGGGGCCAGCGGACATCGCACGGAGACCCAAGGCGCCCTGGGGGCGGGCAGGGGGCGGGACCTCGGGGCGGATTTTGGGGGGAAAACAGTGGGTTTCGGGGTAAGATCTCACCTGGTTGAGATCCTCGTCGTTGAGCAGGTGAGACTCGCGGGGCTTGAAGCAGTTCTGGCACTTGCTCTTGTTGAAGATGTTGGCCTGGAACTTCCTGCAGGGATTGTCCTTGGCG